>OW679203.1:19561549-19719344 GCA_940337035.1 Agriotes lineatus | reverse complement strand
GAAATATGTATATGTGCAAGGACTCCTGAATGAAGAATGTGTGGCGTTACCAGTTGCGAAGGTAAAATTAAATTTGCCAGAAATTCAGGTGGAAACTGAAGCAGCTGTAGCGAATCGTTTGCCTCGAGATTATACGTATCTGCTATCGAATAGAACGTGGGAGATGCTGCCGAAGGAAACGGATGTGGTAATTCAACAAGTGCTCGCATTAACGAGAGCGCAGGCGAAGGCTATAATGGAAAAGGAAAAGGTTCACGATGAAAATAAAGAAACGAATGCCGAAGTAAAGAGTTCAGAAGACGGAAAAGATTCCGACAAACAGGGAGAAGAAGCGGAAAAGGAGACTGGGTATAAATCACCGAACCTGGAAAAGGACGAACAATTTTCAATACCTAAATCGGATGTCGATTACTCGGACATAACACAACTTACACCGACAACCTTAAGAATGCTGCAATTAGAAGATCCAAAATTAAAGGAGTATTTTGAGATGGCAGAATCAAAGAAGGAAAACAATGGAGCAAAATTCTACATTGCTTATGGAATACTGCACAGGAGAATTACTGACAAATTGGGTCGGAGCTTTGAGCAAGTGATGGTGCCAGAAAAATTACAAAGCAAGTTGCTAGAGATCGCACATGATAACATGTGGATGGGACACTTGGGTTGTAACAAAACCATTGACAGGATCAAGCAGAATTATTGGTGGAATCAGATGGGACGAGACGTGAAAAACAAAATCAAGTGCTGTGACGTTTGCATGCGCGTAGGGAAGTCCACTGATAGAAAAAAAGCTCCAATGTGTAGAGTGCCAGTAATCACCGAACCGTATAAGCGAGTAAATGTGGATATTGTAGGACCTTTAGCGAAAACCGAGAAGGGAAACAGATATCTACTAACGCTAATTTGTAGTGCCACAAAATTTCCTGACGCGATCCCATTAAAAGTAGCAGATTCTGAAGCGGTGGTAAAAGGGTTATTAAATATATTTTCGCGAGTAGGATTTCCATCCGAAATCCAGACGGATTTGGGCACGTATTTACCAGCAATCTAACGACCGAATTTCTTGACCGATGTGGTATAAAAATCATACACAGTTCAGCATATCATCCGCAATCAAACGCAGTAGAACGATTCCACGGGGTATACAAGCGAATCCTAAGAGCGTTGTGTTACGAAAACGGAAATGAGTGGGATGAATATATCGATCAAGCGCTTTTCGCTTTGAGATGTGCACCGCACGCGGCACACGGATTTAGTCCCGCAGAATTGGTTTATGGACGTCAGATTAGATCTCCATTAAACATGATCAAGGAGTTGTGGGTTGGAAAGGAAACCAACGAACCGCTAGTAGTGTACATATTAAAGTTACTCGATAGGCTAAGGCAAATGCAGGAAATCGCGAAAACGGCGACTTTGGAAGCACAAACCAAATCAAAAGGTTATTATGATCTGAAGGCGAAGGCTTCATATTACGAGGTTGGCGAGAAGGTTATGTTGTATCAGCAAGCCAGGACCAACAAATTGCAGATGCAATGGACTGGACCCAAAGAAATTGTGGAGAAAATTTCCGATACGAATTATATAATTAAAGAAATATCGGGAAAACGTAAACAAACTCTTGTCCACGTCAATTTGTTGAAACCTTATTTTGAAAAGGCTGAAGTTATTGCGATAGTAATCAAACAACCTGGGGAAGAAGGAGCAGAACTCGATCTTCCAGAACTGGAAATAGAAGACACCGAAATCTTAAGTGCTTCGGAAGTGTTGAAACAAGCCAAAGGGGTAGGAAAACTCACGGAAATCCAAATGAAAAGCTTGGAGGAATTAATCCAAGAATTTCCAGGGTTATTTTCAAATCGACCCGGAAGAACCAACTTAGTGGAACACGATATTGCTCTCAAGGAGGAAAAAATTATCCGAACTCGAGCGTATTCACACTCACCGAGGGTACGCGAGATTATCGACAAAGAAATCGATAAAATGTTAAAATTGGGAGTAATTAGGCCCAGTAACAGCGAGTATTCATCGCCTATGATGATTGTGGAGGCTGAAGGGAAGGATCCAAGGCCTGTGATCGACTACAGAGCGTTAAATGCTATTACGGTGCCACAGCAACATCCTGTTCCTAATATAGAAGCATGTGTGGAAAAATGCAGCAAGGCCAGATACCTGAGTTTAATCGATGTAGTAAGAGCCTACTGGCAAATAGGGATGACTGAAAGAGCAAGTAAATATGCTGCTTTCATAACGCATCGTGGAGTTTTCGAACCAGTGACGTTAGCGTTCGGGCTGCAATCTGCTCCATTTTCGTTTCAGCGGCTAATGGACACCATATTGGAGGGAATGGACGATTTCGCAGAACCATTTTTGGACGATGTGGCGGTACATTCGATGACTTGGGAGGAGCATTTAGGACATCTACGTGCGGTATTCAAGGCAATGCATCAAGCAGGCCTAACGATAAAGGCTAAGAAGTGTGAGTGGGGAAAAGCCGAGGTGATATATCTGGGACATAAAATAGGTCAGGGATTTAGACAACCGTCGGAGGTAAAGGTAGCGGCCATACAGGAGTTTCAACGTCCCCAAACCAAACGGGATATTCGATCATTTCTCGGGATCACTGGGTATTATAATCATTACGTCCCGAACTATGCAGACATAGCTAGTCCACTTACAGACGCATTACGGAAAAATGCGAAAACCAGAGTAGAATGGGATGATCAGAAAGAAGTTGCCTTCCAAAGATTGAAGGACGAATTAATGAGCGGTAAGGTGTTGAGAGCTCCAGATTATTCCCGTGAATTTATAGTACAAACCGATTGTTCGAAGCGAGGAATGGGGGTGACTTTATCGCAACGAGATGCTAATCAAGAAGAGCATCCGGTGCTGTATCTGAGCAAAAAACTCACGGATAGGGAGCAAGCTTATAGCGCAAGTAAACTCGAATGTGCAGCTTTAGTCTGGGCAGTCGGAAAATTAAAGCCTTATTTGTTTCTGAGCCATTTTACCGTAGAAACGGATCACTGTCCTTTGACCTGGTTACGGCAGATGAGCAATAAGAATGGCAGATTACTGCGGTGGTCATTAATTTTACAAATGTTAAATTTCACTGTTCTCTATAAACCGGGAAAGAAATGCGGAAACGTGGATTCCTTATCTAGGTATTTTGTTTAGTTAAGTCACCGAGAACCAAAGTAGTACTGACAATTACACCAGATAACTGATGTTAATTCACGTAGGTTAGTTAAATTAGGGTAAGCATAATGAGACCATATAGTTCTGAGATTTATGACTGGTATTGCTTAAGTGCGAAAGAAGAACGTCTTGTGGTGTAAAAATCGATAGATTTAAACCCCAAAGACTATCTTAATCCGGGGGCAACTGTTGCGATTTGCGTTCTTTAATTTAATGAACTATGTAGGAATATACTGTACTTTAGTTAGCTGTAAGCCATCTGTATAATATTTTAAGGTAAAATTCGTAGGAAAATGTCATATTTAAATTACAACAAGCGGATGTTTAGAAACGTGCCTTTCGCTTGGGAAGCTGGAGATATTCCAATCTCACGAATAAGATTAGCGTAAGTTTATGCAGCGTTTACTTCATAAACCGAAATATTGAGTGATGTATATGACCGGTACGTGATTAGAAGAAGCAACGGTTGCAACTCGATCATAAAAACTATTTGCAGCTGGGACCAAATGCTTTAGTAGAATTTTAGATCTTTATGGCGGTAATTTACTAAGGGTCCGAACAGGCCACATTTCACCATGGGAAATCCTCAAGCTTGTAAAAATTCATAGAACTATTATGAACGGTCACGTCCGCGTAATGCCAAATGTCCAAAATTTAGACCAGCTCTGATAGGTTATTGGGAACTTTGTAAACGCCCACCGAGCTTTCTTGGTCAGAATGGACTTAGAATTAAGTAGTTAATAAGAAGATGTAAATACGTAAACTTAAGAATTCTGTAAACGGCAGAAAAATAAATGCAAGTATTTGTGTCTACTTAAGTGTTCTTATTAATCTCAGTAGCTTTGGTCTTCGTGTCCGAGTGTGTTTCAATTAAAAGGATTGCCAGTTACCCCGACTTTAGGCGTCTCGCAATAAGACGTATTAATAAGAAGAAGTTGAGTTTTATGGTCTGATAAATTATAATCTAGATTTTTGACATTTGTGCAAGTGGTGTCTATATTTGTAAGGATATTATCAATTTAAGTAGCACTTCTACTAGTAACTCCAGTGGGAGTATCTATTGTGTATTTTATATTAAAGCTATTTAGTATTGATAAAAATTCGGTTTTATATGAAGAGTTTGTAAGGAAATCAAGGTTAAAGTCGCCACATACTACAATATTGCGATAATTATTAATCTCAAAAAATAAATCGAACAGCTTTTCAAGAAATAAATTGTTATTATTGCCCTTTTCTTATTTTATCTATTTGCAATTACTTCGGGCATAACTCCGTAGAACATAAGACAAACTTGGTTCAGGGTGTAGGTTCATAAAATTAAAGAAAACTTTGTATGACAAATAACTCGTTGCATGACAAATACTCTCAAATATTTCAGGCAAATGCACAATTTCCATCTGACGTATAGCTAAACTCTAAATTTAACTCAGTAAACACGATGATCTGCTAGTGCAAAAACATCGTTAAATTGAATTTTAAAACACCAAAATGGCAAAGACGCATCCGGTAAATATTAATGCTGTAACGTAGCAACTACCAAACTCGTTTTGTTTCTAGTGTGACGTAGAAACCAACGCGCGATAGCTTTATGTTTTATATCCGGCCAAAACTAAAATATGCCGCGTCAGTTCGCATTTCCAAGGGACGCTACCTAAATTTCTGGACCTCTTAGACGCCACGGGAATTATGGACTTGAAAATGGCTTGTTTATTGGAATTCCTACCCGTACGGGATCCTGAAGGTCGTCCTTACACGTATCAGGCACAATTCCTGCTGGACGATGCTGGAATTCACCTCTCGAAGCTACTCGCACTTGGTTGAAACCTTCTGGTGGCTAAACTGCTTCACTTGGCACTTTTACCACCCGGCAAACTATACCCACAGATGCCCTAGTTGTAACTAAAAACTTTTTTATTTATAATCTTATGTGATAAACTGAGGAGCTCAAACCCGCCACAACCCAATTTTTTCAAGCTTGTTTCGTTATTAATAAAAAAAGACAGTCAGGTCACTTAGCAACTAGATTTTCAATTTTTATAAAGGAAATTAGGATTGATAACATGTTTGACCTTATAGACTACAGTTTTGATGTCATGTCTGCCTAACTACTAAAATTGTCTTTTTCTTGGAATACATGTCACTACACTTTGCTCTGTTTCTAAATCACTTTTGTTTATAATGCTCAGTGCATGAAGTTCCTTTAGCGTCTCACTAATTGTCTTTCGATCGGTTGTCTTTCATTTTTCATTGCTCTTTGCAATCATTATTTTGCTAGCACTGTTTCGTTTACCTTTCAGTTAATTTGCCTTTTACTGGCTTATACACTTTTAAATTAATACATAACGTTCATATTCTTTCTGTATTTAACAAATTATTCTGTATCATTTTATTCATATTATGTCTGGCAATAATAAGCTCAAATCAATTACAACTTAAATTTCATTAGCCCTTCTGAATATTTATCATATCTGAAACTCCCTCAAATTATTAGTTACTGCTGCTCCCATCAAGTGCACTTATTAATGTAAAGCATTGCTTATCTTGCAATAGATACAATATTTAATTATGTGCTCATGTTGACCTTGTTCATTTAGTTAATTAGGCAATCAGAATTTCTATAGGCAGTGAACCATTACAATATAGGTAAGTTTGGTTTAGGCGAGTGAAACCATAGATGCAATATGCTAGCTAACTTCCTACAAGACCAGAAACTATACAACATGAACCCATTCTTTGAGAAGCAGAAGAAAAGAAGATGGACGTGGATCACACCGAATGGAAAATTATAATAACGAAATATACTATATCCTAACAAACAAGGAAGATATAATACAAGATGCACAAATACTTAACAGATCAGGTAATTATCATGGAATAGTTACAGCTAAGATAAGAATGTGTGTAAAACGGGAGATAAAAGAATTAAGAAAAGTGGGAAGCAAATAAATAACACAACACTAGCAGAGAAAGGTCAAGATTACAGGAACAAGTTAAAAATATGCGTTTAACAGAATATTTAATTACGACAAAGGAAACATCCATGTAATAAATAAGAGGATAGTAAATATAACAAGGACAACTGCCAGAAAATATGCAGAGAAAAAACCAAGCCAAAACGTTCAATGCCCGCTAAAAGACTCGTAGAACAATGCAAAAAACTACAAGAGAATCTTATGAAACAAATAAAACTGTCACAATGATGGTAAAAGAGGATTTGAAAAATTATAAAACTTAATTACTGCAGAAAGTAATAGAAGAAAATGAAAGCTTAAAGACTTCAAAAATAAATTAAAACAAAACAGAAATTATCAAACTAAAAGACAAAAAAAGGATAACACAGAAGTCATACCGCAGATAGAGAAGGACGAAATGGAAAATGCATTAAAGCAAATGAAGAATAGCAAAGCAACTGGAGAAGACCACGTTCCAACAGAAATGCTAAAACAAGGTGGGGACTTAGTTCTAAACGAACTGAAAGAACTATTCAATAAATACATCGAGAAATAAGATATTCCAGAGGAATGGGAAAACGCCATAGTAGTATAATTTATAAAAAAGGTGACAAAGAGATCTAGAAAATTACCACCCTATAAGTTTCTTATCGCAAATTTATCAACTATTTTCCAAAATTTTCACAAACCGACTAAGCATCAATAAACAGCGGGTTAGAGATGAATTTGCAAAAATAAAATATATGTTGTACAAATTATCCAAATTGAAAGCAATGCGGTGGAAAAAGTAAAATCACACATATTGTAATGGTTCACTGATCACATAAATTCCTTCTAGCTAGTAAAACAAATCAACACCTACCTTGTAAGCTTCGTACCTCAATCTAAATGGTAGTAATGCAAACAACGAAAAATACAGACAGTAACAGTCAAGAAAAAATTTAATATTCAACAATGAAACAATTAAATCAATTGGAGTCACTCAACTTACACGCACATTTAATGGTAAAATATACATATATAAATCAGGACAATAAAGACAACACAAACATATTATAGTAGTTTGTACAACGAGAGTGGATATGGACATTCCACTCGAGTTGTACAGTGTATTTTTTCTAAGACCTATCAATGGAAAAGAATGGAAAATTAAAAGAAAATTTATTCAACGCTAATTAATAAGATATCTTACAACAAAATCACGTTTGCCACAAACAGGGCACAGCAGGGCGTGCCCATTGCAAAACAAACAATTAATGAAAGTTGCCTAGGTAATCACGACTAACGTGGTTTGTGATTGGTGTATTTCATATCCACCCTTGTGTGGATATGAAATCATATACGTTCAGTTAACTACAATTGCCTACATATCCATTCTGTAGATTGTGAAGAAAACAGAATATATACATGCGGGAGTAGAAAAAAAACTTTTCCTGTCAGCCGCCTGGAATAAATGATTGCCAAACAAATAAATTACAACAAATAGGAATCAACTTCCAATTATTTCAGTTACAAAATATACTAATTAAAGGTCGGGGTACAACTCAAGATCGCCACCTGGGATATCGCATTTGACATGTCAGCACAAGGCCCAAAGGACGGTGCGGAAGTGAATGAACACAGAATTAAATATTTTATTTATTGCAACATAATCAGTATTTTATATTAATAGATGCACTTGATGTGAGCAGTAGTAACTAATAATTTGAGGAATAAAAGCTAGCATGGAATAAAGCAGGTTTCAGAAGGGTTACGTTCAGAGTTACAGATATGATAAATGTTAGGAAGGGCCAATGCAATTTAATTTGTAACTGACGGATTTAAGTGTAGTTACGTCAAATATAATGTGAATAATATAATACAGAATGATTTGTTAAGTACATGAGTATGAGCGTTATGTATTAAAAGTGTATAATCCAGCAAACGGCAAATAAGCTGAAAGGTAAACGAAACCGTGCTAGCAAAGTAATAATTTCAATAGAGCAATTAAAAATGTAAGGCGACCGATCGATAGACAATTAGTGAGGAATTCCGGTGTGTCAGTGCATTATAAAGTGATTTAAAAGCAGAGCAAAGTATAGTAAATTTATTCCAAGAAAAGACAATTTTAGTAGTTAGGCAAAGACATCACATCAAAACTGTAGTCCATAAGGTCAAATATCTTATCAATCCTAATTTCTATTATAAAAATCTGGTGTGATACACGCACACAACTTCCTTTTACAGTGATCTTATAATTAGCCAAAAATTTTATTTAAAATGTTTTAAGCATTTGTCAAAAATTTTCAAAAATTACAAATTCTGCAAAAACGGTTCAAAATAGAGCGTTAGTTGAAGAGACAAATTTTCTCTAGAATTTTAAGCTGAATTCAAAAATGTAATAATATACCGGGTGTTCTATTTAAAATAAGAGTTAATAAAAAAAATAGACAAAAAAACAAAAGAAACCCATTTTAGAAGTATTCAACTGGAAAATCACCTATCTCACATCAATACACATTCAAAATGTAATAAAAATGTAAAGTTTTAAAAAAATCGTTAGAGCCGTTTTTGAAAAAATCGAAAAAACTGAAAAATCACAAGAGTAAACACCTACTTCCGGTTATGCGATTTTTTCAAAAGCTTGCTGTCTCATATACATAGTAACCAAAACTTATATATGAAGTTGCAACGCCATACCGCTTTTCGTTTTTGAGATATTCTGTTCACAGACAGACAGACAGACACACAGACAGACAGACACACAGACAGACAGACAGACACACAGACCAATGAAAAAAAATATGTTTTTTGGGATCAGGGGACTCTAAAACGTGAAGATCTGTTGAAAACTCAATTTCGAATTTTTGGGGTGAATCCAATACTTCCTTTATTGTAAAAGGAAGTAAAAATTGAAAATTTAGTTGAGACAGTCTTTTGTTAAGGATTACCAAACAAGCTAAAATGTTACATGTCAATGGCAGATTGAGCTCCACATTTTATCGCATAAAATTATAAATAAAAAATATTTTGTAGTACCAGTTGTGTGTAAAGTTATTCACCAGTGTGCAGGGCATCTTTTGGGTATAGTTTGCCATATGTTAAGAGATCCAGCAATATTCGTCCAAGTTCGACTAACTTGAGGGGGCCATTTTCAAGTAAGCAGCATCGCGAAGCAAAAATAGTGTCTGCTACGTGTAGAGAGGACCTTCAGGAGTCCCTTCAACCAATAAGCTTTTCTCAAGTGCATAATGACCGTGGCGTCATTGGAAAGTGTATCCAGCGTCCGAAAGGTCTCCGATTAAGGTAGGATTTCACAGGAAGCGCTTGCAGCAGCCTCATAATTCGCAGGGTTTTTCAAGTACATACTGTCTAGGAGTAGTAGCACCAGGTTCTAGTTGTCCAGGTCCCTCCAGCTTCGAGTAAATTAGATAGCGTCTCTAAAAGGTGCGAGTTGACCCGGAATTTTCAGTTTTGCCGGATGCGAAACAAAAAGCTATCGCGCGTGGGTTTTGACGTCACAATAGACACAAAACGAGGTTAGCAATTGCTACGTCACGGAATTAATCGTATTTACCTGATGCTTCCTTGCCATTTTGGTGTTTAGAATTCAATTTTACGCTGTTTCTTGCGACCACGGATTATTTTGTTGTGGCAGTCAAATTTAGAGGTTATAATTGTCAGGTGGAAATTGTGCATTTGCCCTAGTAATTGAGGGTAATCGTCATACAACAAATTAATTGTCATACAAAGTTTTCTTAATTTTATGAACCGACACCCTGAGTTAAGATTTGTTTCATGTTCACCGGAGATAAGCCCTAATTTATTGGAAATAGATAAAATAAGGAATGAGCAGTAAACCATTTTATTTTTGGTAATTTAGTATTATATTATTTTAATTTTCCCTGAGCTTGACAGGCAATTCTCAATTGAAACTTAATAATACAATGCATAAAGTGTAGTAACCCTTGCTAATAATTATAAATTTTATATTATACTTTAAACGGCGAGTACTATTACAATATCTTGGACAAACACTAATCTTGGGTAAAGAAAATCAACAGATGCAAGTAAAAAGATGAATAATGGTAGGATCAGCGACGTATGGTAAAATAAAACACATAATGGATATGTAAATACCATTACCCCTAAAGACAGAGTTATACAACCAATACATCCTAGCGATCACGACATACGCCACAGAACCGTGGGTGTTCACAGAGAAAGTAATATACAAAAGAAGACCCTGTGGAGAACGACGGAGCATTGGACGAAAGCAAAAGAGATGGGGAGATGACCTAAAGAAGATCGGAGCTCTGAACTGGTAAAACTGGAGGTCTATGTCCGACAATGGGCAGACAACGGGTAATGGAGATGTAGATGAAGAATCCACATAATATCGTGTTAATGAAATTGTATTGTTATTGAACGAACAGATCTAAATAAGTTATCTACGCCTATATTTTAATATAATTAGTCATTTAATACTATATGCCGAAGCATAAAACCACTGCAACACAGTAATTGATAGTTCTTAATGGAAATTTTTCAAGAGTTTTGGTTTTTGAAGAAAAGGTGTAACTGTTTTAGGGAACACTGTAAATCATACTACGATGTAAGATAATAACTAGAACGTAAAAACATATTTTCGAAGATTTGAAGATATCATAATCATGCGAAACGCACAGTAGAGGCCCTTTTATAGATCCCTGTGCCCTGTGCTAGATCAAAACCAAAACTAATGCACAGCTAATGTTGCTATAATCATATTTGCGGTTTTTAGTTTTGTAAAAATTAGAGAATGAAACAAAATACAAATTATTGGTGATAGTAAATAAAGATACTGCGATCGTGTAAATCGTGCTGTACCCGCACATTGGTAATAGGTGCACTTTCACGTGAAATTCATGAGAACACTTCATCATCGTTGAGATGTAGTGGTGTAATAACAATAATAAATCAGGCGTAATGATTTCCCAAAAGAAATTACAACATTACCGAACGCCTAATTCTTAATTCAGCACTTGATCGCGCGTGGCTGCTTTCGATGCATCAATAAAGACGCAGTTAGCAACTTTATTGCAGTGGTATCTTCACTTTTAGGTCGTTGAATTGTAAATCGCTTATTTTTATCTGAGTACACAGTACACTAAAACAACACTCGTTCGCTGGCCATGATTGTTGTTAAGGCTCCGGCAACGCCTTTTCGGCCGAAACGCCAGCGCGGATGTCAGCAACCTGCAGTCCCCTGACCCAAAATATGCATTATTCAAAGCAGATTTGGCTCTTTTAACAATTTCTAGGTGTTTGTTATTAGTCTATTTATTATTAGTGCCACGCGCCGCCGAGGCGCCGGAAAACGCCATTTGAATTTAATATAAGTCATACTCAAGCCTCAATAAAAGCGAACTATTTATAGTCTTCGGTTCCAATTTTTATCCTCGGCTTGGTGCTCTAGTGCGCCCATCCGTTTCCGGAATTCTCGAATCGGGCCACTTGTTTCTGCAATTATGTCATAGCGATACTAAACTCTGAGGTGAGGTTAAAAATGTGCAGTCCAAAATAGCATCACTTCCTCATAGTTTGAAAAATTGTAGGCGGTGGAGACCATTAACAGATGCCATAGTGACACCACCATGCAATCAATAATACTCAGCCTCGTTTCTGTCATCCTACTATTGATATTGGCTTAAAATAACGGGACGAAAATGTAGTTACTTAATTGGCTAGGGTATGGTTTGTACGCTTCCTCAATACTCATTTTGAAGAATGTCAGAAATTCCTAGTAACTTAAAAACTGATTGCAATTTTCTATTTTCCTATGACCAAATAATAGTATTACAAGCAAACTGCGCGCTACGCGCACGTGAAATAGGATACGCCAAAGGTCAAGCTCCGAGCAGAGCGCTAAGATAAGAAAAACAAAACCTAAACAAATATAAACAGCTGTGAAGCCAGAACGTGAGATTTCATTTTGTGCCACAGACACACAGGAAAATTATATTATAGATTTTTCCTTTTAAGATTAAGAACAGGCTAATGGTATATATAAGAAGAACTTTGTATAAAACGTAATCGTTTCAAAACCAATCAGTTGAATTTTCTATCGACTCGTTTTACAAAATTTAGACATGAAAAATGAATTTCTGTTTTGCAAGGTCGCGATATTTGATGAGGAAAATGAACTACAGCAATTTGAAGATTCTCATCTGACAACTTTTAACCAGCTAGTATCGAAATCGTTGTCAATCAAAATTAGCTTTGGGTATATTTATTCAAAAATATTTAATATTATCGAGAGGGTGGGACAGTAAAATTCCAGACCTCTTTTCACAAAACTACTTTATTTATGAAAAAGTTTGGCAGAGCCAGAACAAGACTTAAATAATCACACTTGTAACATAAGCAGCATCGAATAAAATCAATGGTATAAATCAAAATAGTACATTTATACTGATACGGCTCCACGTTGCGGCGCCATAAATATAAAATGGTTCAGGCTCTTTCTTTGTTTTACCTATGAGTATATGTTTATAATTATCTTTTAGTCAATTTAAATCACCCTCTTTATTTTATTTGAACATTCAAAATTATTCTTTTGGCTAGCTCATGAAAATCAGGTGTGGATTCCTTTTATCTAGATTGCTTATTCTGAAATTTGATGTTCCGATGTTAATTTTGACAACTCAACATAACTCATGTCAAATGGTACGTCAAACAACTTTGAAAATTCAGTGACAAATACCTGATCGTTACATTTGTTATATAACAATATCAAACAGTAAGTAATTCCTTAATAATTAATTCACTTTTAATCTTTATTTTCTTTCAGTGCTTATTTTAAATACCTAAACTCATTTACATTTTATTTGAATTTATCAATGTCCTCGGCTACACCCAATAAACACGGTGAAGGCCTCCACTGACAACCAAAATGTCAAAACTGCATAGAATCAGGAACAGAAGTTTCCTCACAGCATGGATCCAAACAGACCCTAGTCGTTGTCACTTATCTCCAACACCGTATACAAAACCACTCTCCCAAAGTATTCCACCGACTAGTACCGGGGTGTTTGGTACGCACCAGGACAAGACACCAGACCTCAATTGCCAAATCCTTCAAACATGTTCCCTCTGCCAACGATCTCCTCGGAACTCTCCTTCCGTGCCAACAGTTCGCTGTAATCCAACTCAATCGATGTGCAATGTCAAATCTAATTCCTGAATAAACTTAATTTAGTATTTCTTTCAATTTATTCTCTTCTGTAGATTAGTTCTGCTTTTAGTTTAGTTTCTCACCACATACTTAGTCTTGCTCCATCTTCTAGCCATCTTTTTTAATTTTTAAATTTATCTTATTTCTTGTACACTACTTACATATTTTATATTAAACTGTAATCCCTTTATACTTCATACATATTAAAAACGTTTTAAAATAGGGTTTTTCTACGACCACCACTAAAAGTAGGCCTTTTAGCGCTAGCTTTTTCACTAAAAGTGACGTTTTATAATTTAGCGTGTTTAAAATGAGATCAGCTGTTTACTTTTAGCCCATGTGCTAAAAGTGAAGTGAGGTTATAAAACTACAATTTCGAACTGGAAGTGAGGTAGTAAAGTTATTCTAGTTACTTCTTGCGTTGGAGGTAAAGTGTTTTTTAAATAATTAAAGCGTTATGTAATGGATAAAGTCAGATGATTACTATTATAATTACCTTTGATAACTGACTTTGACAGTATTGGCTCCACAAACACCTGCGCGTCAAGGCCATCTCTTTATTATGACATAAATTATAACTGTCATAAATGCAAACCTTTGTTAAATCGACATTTATGGATTAATAACTGAAAATTTAAGGTCGTAGAAAAAATATTGTATGCAAACTCGTGCTAAAACTGTTATTGCACTCGACACTCGACATCAACTTTTAGCACTTGTTGCATAAATAACTATTATTTCATAATTTCTTGTTACAAAAAATTAATTACAGCTTTTTATTTTAAAATTTGTTATCTTAATAATCAAAACAAAGTTCCTAACGATATCCCCTTTCCAACACACTATACCAGGTGACAATGAAACTACTACCCACGGCGGCATTTCGAAACGGCTTGAGATAGAAATATGCAATTCGGTATGTCGATAGGGTTGAAAATACTTGTCAAAATGCAACTGTTTTTAAAAACCATAGCGATCTCTGTCCTGGCCTACTCTGTTTTTCCGTAAAATACAAACAAATAGGAATTACGGCATATTTTTAAGCGGCTCTATTTCAATAACTATTAATTTTGACATAGGGTATGTTAGACTAAAGTTATTTAGAATTGTTCGGAGAGTCATAAAAGAGAATATATATAGGGTGTCCAATTTAAAATAACAAAGTCAAGGTAATTTCCGGTCACACCGGAAACGAAATTCAATTGTTTTTATGTTACAATTGTTCACAATTTTCAACCCTATCGATATAAAAAATTGCATATTTCTATCTCAAGCCGTTCGAAATGCCGCCATGGGTAGTAGTTTCATTGCTACCACGTATATAAGCTTTATTTTAATTTCTACCCGGTATGTGCAATAATCTATCTCGATTAAGTATTTGTCATTAGTTTCATATTTAGATATTACATTAAATTTGAATCCTTCTGTTTCTCAATTAGCCTCATATTATTCAATTATAAATTCTATTTTCTTTTCTAATTACATATCAATTATTCAAATATGCAATTCATATTCAAATTGATCCCTATAATATCCAACTACTGTAATCCCTTACTCCTACTTTAAAATTTATTTGTATACCCCTGTATTCATATCATTACAATACATACACTTGAACCTCAACAGTGAGCAACTCTCTCGATATGTTCTCTTGAAAGCTTTCTGACCGTTTTGACGGCGCGAGGCCGCCGTTGAAAACTTACTAGCGAGCGGTGCGAGTGACGTCCATCTCTTGGCTTGAGGTGGAAATAAGTATGCGGAGTACATCCAGATCTACAGTGCTACGGTCTTTCCCTCCTTCGTATCGGCTACACCGGCTCTTGATCGCTGGGTTCCTGGAATGACCGTGAAGTCGAGGTATGTTTTCCGGGGTCAATGTTTAGATTATACCTCGCGGTAACCTCGTACACATTGGTAATACTGGTTAAAGTATCACGTCAGAGCATGCAGTTAGTAGCTACATCCTCAGCGCGTTGTTAAGCGAATGCGATGTGATCAGTATAATCAGATCTCTTGATTTGTACTGCAGTGCTTCTCTTCAGGTTGTGTCTATGTTATCAGTATTCCTGTCCTGGTGACGAGTGTCCGTTAGTGAGCCCGATTTGGAGTGATCCCTGGTAAAATAATGTTGAGAATAGATGACGTACGCCGATCCCTCGTAAAATCATCCGTTATGTGAAGTTCCCGTCCGAATTTTGAGGTATAGAGCCGTGGTCCAGTTAATTGGCACGGGAGGTGTTTTCAGGGTGAACCGTATGGGTGCCAATTTGGTAGGACAGCTGCTGTGGTCGTCCCTGACCAAGATAGGTAATTGTTCAGGTCCTTTAAAAGAGGTTGCTTGAGGATGACATAACAGACAGGAGTCAACAGCCTCTGGTTGTCAATAATGCTGACGAACTACGTTCCTTGGTCCCGTAGATAGCTGCATCGGCGACTGGAAGAGCGAACAATTCCCCCCATCTCGTAGCCGTATCTCTTACGATCAATATCTATCGCTCTTCCTTCCGTCCTGGTAGCAATGGTCGCAGCAGGTAGATAGAGAGGTGTTTCGAAACGCTGTTTGTTTCAGATATAGAGTCTGGAAAGCGCATCAGCGACTACATAGTGCTTTCCTGGGATGTATTGTATGGTCTGTAGTTGCATCTTCATCCTACTGGTGGAGAAACCGACACCTTAGTGCCACTTTTACATATCGTCAAGGCAAAGTCCCGCTAGCCCGTAATGGCCTTCTTGGTCTCTCCTTTCCTGTTCTTCTATTTTCCTTTACCTTTGAAAGTTTCCGTGACCAGTGAAAGCTTGGCTCAGGAAGTACTCTATTTGGTCGTGCTTTCTCGCCATTCAAGTTGCTATATTTGGTAGTAGTCCATGTGTCTACTGGCTTTTGTTGTTTCCTTTTTGATAGTTCGGTTGCTTCCTTGATATAAGCTGGTACGTTTCTTCATTAAAAACCCCAGCGGTATCGTTTGACTCAGAACTCCGTAGCCACGATTCTGTACGCCCTAGCAATTTTCAATGTCATTCTTCTTAATAGCTGTTTTAGCTTAGTTAGATACTTCTTAATGTTTCGCACGTTTTTACACAATGACGCTGCATACAGTACTCTGGATTCGGTTGTGGTTCCCAGTATCCTTCATTTATTTTTCCCCGCTCCTTCTGTTTCCGGCCTTTTGTCCATTTTCTACTGCGTACACCACATGTCTTCCGAACGCCAGTTCAGCGTCTAGTATAACCCTTAGGTATTTTATTAAATGTTTTGGTGTTTTGTAACATTTCGCCCAGCAGAAACGCGTTCTTCTGAATTAAAATTAATTCGCGCGTTTCTCCCTAGCGATTTCTACGTTACGTTACGAGTTTGAATTTTTCGCCCGCGCGGCCAACTACGTCATCGAGAGATCCCTGCTCCACGTATTGCGCTGCTCCCCCACTTAGAATGCCCGAGGTGGTTGCTAGATGCACGAAGCACGAAGAGGAGCCTATAAAAGCGGCTTCACGTCCGTTCCAAGGGGGCATTCATTCGCATTCACTTCCGAGATTTCCTCCAGTATCCAGCCAGTCCCCGATCATCCCCAATCCTGTCCGTCCGTCCGATTAATAAAGAGAATCTCCGTTTATACTTTGGAATCCGATACCTTAGTATTTCCTGTAGCTAAAGTTGAACCGACGACTCCAATACTGGAGGCCGTGTTCCTAGCTAACACTTAAATAAGTCCACTTCCTGCAGGATCAGTTTTCTGAGGCGATGCTCCACCAGTGGGGAAACCGTTTCGCTGATCAAACCAATGCCTGTTATAACCTGGACTCAGCGTAGACTTTTGGCCCCAAATTCCGTTGGCAAATAATTGTATCAAATTTCCTGAAGGACGTATTCGAAACGAGGGTTTAACAACCAGGCCGTATCATATGTCTATTTCGTAATAATAATTACATCAGCCTAACAACGTAAATTTGCCCGACCCGACCGTATCAGATTTCATTTTATTGAGGCCCCGTACAGGTTATTCATTATAAATTACCCACCCCTTATCATCGTTATTATTGCCTATAGAAAAAAAAGTTTTAAATAAAAGTTATGTGGTTATAACTGAATTTTGTTAAAATGCTATCAAAAGTACAGTGGCGTGCATAATTAAGGGGATACAAAAAAGTAATATATTGTTTTAAATGGAACACCCTGTATATTATTAAATTTTTGGAATGATCTTTCTTTCCTGATTTCAAAAATATACCATATGTTACCCCTACCTTATACCGTTTTTGAGTTATTAAACGTCGAATATCTTAGTTAAAGTAGTTAACATTATTAAATATAACAAAGTTTTATTTAGGAAATTTAAATATAAATAAAAAATAACTCATTTAGATTATTTCATTAAAGAAATGTCACTTATCAAACAAAATAGTTGTCATTTTCATAGCTTACTTTAATAATGTTAATGATATTCGACGTTTAATAACTCAAAAACGGTATAAGGTAGGGGTAACATATGGTATATTTTTGAAATCAGGAAAGAAAGATCATTCCAAAAATTTAATAATATACAGGGTGTTCCATTTAAAAAAATATATTACTTTTTTGTATCCCCTTAATTATGCACGCCACTGTACTTTTGATAGCATTTTAACAAAATTCAGTTATAACCACATAACTTTTATTTAAAACTTTTTTTTCTATAGGCAATAATAACGATGATAAGGGGTGGGTAATTTATAATGAATAACCCTGTACATCGCTTATCTTGAAGGACATTTGAGTTTGTACTTAATATTTGTTGACTACACAGTTCTACTCACCGTTCTAAGCAATTGTGCGTCCGTGTGCGGAAGATACGAAGCAGGGCCCCAGGTGGAAAATTGTCGTTGGCTTCCCATTCCGTCGCATCCCGCACAAACACACACCCGATTTACGGAGGGGCTTGCCGAAGCTTTCGCACGACCCGGGGTTGTAAGTAATTATCCCTGATATAGCCGCTAAAAACTTCTGTTCGCAGTTGCACGTGTATTTTGACATTTCTGACCGAGTTTCGAACGTAGCGGTTGGCAGCATTGGAACCAGACCCGCATTCCATCCAACGGCTCCAGTGGCGTCGCGTTCGAAATTTCCAGGGTACAAGCAACAGGGCCCCGAATACACCGCTGTACGACGGGTTGCGTAGAAGCCAGGCTTTTCGAAGCAAGACGGCCCAAGAAGAATTAATTTATGTAAAATACATTTTATATTATTCTAGGGAATAGTGCCTATGTATGTAAATACCTTACATTATAAATGTCTAAAATTATCCTGGCGTTTGTTTGTCGATCTCAAAGTGTATATCTGACTGAACCAAATTAACTCCGACTGAGAAAGCTACCCGAAGGTAATTTATTAAGTTCATTAGCCCTTATTAGCAGAAGGGTAGAACGTTACAATTTCAGTTCCTTCTACACCTTAATGGAAAGGTTCACATGTTTTATGGCCAATGAGCATTTTAGCCTTCATCTTTTCTGATGCAATAGTTAGGTGGTGTTCTTCTATTATTTCTATCTCTTCCTCCTCTTGTTCTGTCGCCAGATCGTCGGCGTACGCGATGGTGGTTATTTCGTTCAGCATCTTCCCCTTAAAACGCTATCATATAAAATGTTCTACAGGAAAGGGTGTAATACCGATCCTTGTGGTACCCCAGCCATAAGTTTTTACTGTCCGTTATACGTGTCTATGTGTCTGTCCTGCAGATAACTGTATTAACCTCTCTCTTTTTAAGTTGCTCAATTATTTTCTCCATAGAGCGTAGTTAAATGCATTTCTCTGTCTATGGTTACCAGGGCCTGGTCTTCACTGTTTGCTCACTTTCAGCTTTTGCTGTCTTTAAGAATTCTTTTACTGCGCTTATTATTGATCTTCCGTTTCGGAAACCCAATTGTCTTTCTTATAGCTTACTGTTCTCTATGTCTTCTTTTAACCTATTTGCGATAAGTTGTTCTAGCAGGTTTGCTAAACAATCGAGTAAGCAAACAAGTCTGTATGAATCGTCTTCTAGTTGCTTTTTTGACTTTGCGATCAAAATTAACTTAGCTCTCTTTCACATTTGTGAGTACTCTTCTTCTTCGAATATGCCCTGGCTTTTTGTTCTATATTCATTAAATTGGTGGGGGGGGGGGGAGGGGAGTGGCTGGCTTCTTCCCCCTTACTAATCCTGTTCCGGCGGTCTCGGGACACAGTTCGAGGTCTTCCATCTGAATCACGAAAATAAACGGGATGAATACGAATGCTCCTTCAACCATTTGTGGGTAGATATTGAAGATGCATAATGCATAATGTTTTCAAAAACTAATTTTGTTTATTTTCAATAAATCCCCACTCCTAGTATAAATAATTAAAACTCACTGGTGAGTAAAACTTCACTTTAGTCACTGAAAAAAGTTGTATAATGTATGGTAATAGGTGCTACTGTAAGATAAATATATTTTATGCTACAGACCTTATTTGTAAATGAAAGTTTTTCTATTCTCAAATGAGCTGTTTAATATACTCGCTGTTCTTCTTGGAAACTTGGTGCTATACGAATTTTTTTTTATTTCTAAGCAACTATACTAACTCCCTCATCAGAAAAGTATGTAACCTCTAAAGGGTGTATCCGCAAGTAGCGGATTTGTCAACGCCCGGTATATATTGTTATGACTCTTCTTAGTTAAATAAAGGAGTGATAATCTAATATTGGGCTTTAAAAAATTACTTTTATCTCATATGGGTCGGGTCTCTACATAATGGCAAGTATTACTTTGATTGGCATGATTAGAAGAAGTGCATTTGCTATCAAATTTAAATATCGTGGTATTCTTTTTAATAATTTGAAAAGTAAACACTTTGTAAAATGGTAATTTAACTAACGGTATAGCTACCATACAAGATATTATTTAATTAAAGGAAACATTGAGTTAAATATAGCGTTCTAACCTCACAAGTCGCAAAAACAAGTCCGCTATTAAACGACAATTATCTGTGATTACGTAATTAAAGCGTTACCTAGATGATAACAAATGCCGTAAGTAAATACACGTCACCAAACAAAACACACTCAACGGGCGCTTCTGCCGGAAGTGCTAAAAAACCAACGCCACTACGAAATTCTCCAATTTTAGTTGAAGTTGTGACCTTTTTGTTGCCTTTAAAATGAAATTATGGCCCAAGTCGAGCTCTTAGCAAGTCACACGATGCTTGGCCCCTTTTTCTCCGTTGACCAGCCTCTGAAAGCCGCCGCAGAACGATTCCTGTAGCTGGTCCGCTGTGATACCGAAAACTGCTTCCAGTTGACCCAATTGCTTACACCCAGGGCTCCGCCGTTCTACAAGAAGGTCACTGCCTACCTTGGCTTCCAGGACTTCAATTACAGTCACCGGACAACAAGCTCACACTCGATGCAACATTAGAACACTTTTTAAACCTTCTGCAGAGGTGTTACTAATAAATGTACTCCATTACAGCACACCCACAAAACATTCAATCAATTTTTAAACTCAGTTAATTGGGAAAAGGGTATTTATACACAATTTTGCAATTATTTATTGGGGAAGCCAAAACAACAATACCTTTCAGCTTGGCTCTCTCCCCCCAATTACCTGTCTTCGATACTTCATTGTTTTACATTGTTTCCAAGTCTACTCTGCTTACATTTTGTTTAAATCAAGGCAAACATTATTTTAATACAGTTTTACAATTATTGTGAAAACCAATGCTATTTTATACTATTTACAAAAATTAAATTTTCTGGAATATTCTATAACATATTATTTGCTATGTATGAAGTATTATTAATAGCTGTATAATCATATCGGCTTAAAATGTGTTATACAATAATATACTACTGACTATTGCACGATATTCCTACAAGAGGTATGCATAACTACCTTCATAACGTGTAGGAGCTCTGGAGGATGCTGAGTTACCCCAATTTTACAATTTAGTTCTTGATAAAAGAAACTCTACTACACACCATTCTCTTTTATATAAAGCACTTTCTTCTTCGAGTTGTTTTTTTTTCATTGCTTCCCGAAGACCATCGTTACAAGAACTTTATTTGTTTTCTTCTAGGACTCTCAATTTCCCAACTCGATGAAGCCATGTTTCAATGCTCACATGAATCACATATCCAAATCACTTCAGCCCAGTAATTTAATCTTTTATTCTTTCACTAACTGTTTGCTCCGCATTCATAAAATCTCAAATCTCCTCAAAGGGGAGAGGCCGACAACGACATCAGAGTTATATTCTATCCTTTACAACCGATTTTCTGCCCCATCAGTTAGTACCAATTCAACAGCCGATGAATTATACACCCAGATATTTAAGCCTGTTTTGTTTGTTTGCCATTGTCGATAATTATTTGGAATTGCATACCCGAGTTTGCCACTAGATATTCTATTGTGTCTTGTAAAAATTTTCTTTAAGTGATCCACTTCGAATGGACGGCAGTTTATTTAATCCCCGTTCCATGAAAGCGTATGAAGGAAGACTCTGAGAATAAACTCAGAGTTGTAATATTATTTCTGCCAAGGTATATTCACCTCTCCACAGTTATTTTTTTCTAAGACATTTCCAAGCCTGTGGACATAAGTTGGGCTCTACCAGTGAGTTCGAGAGGTTACAATTTTACCATGGGCGTAGCCAGGGAGGGGCAGGGGTGGGCAGTTGCCCACCCCTAAACATTTATAAAGAGCAAAAGGCAGTTAATTTACAATCGTTATTGCAATTCACAGTATACAACATTTAAAAAAAAGAAGCTACGATCTGCAGCAAATTTGCGGAAACTGATGATATTTCAACTTATAATTTTTGTAATTTGTAAAAATGAAATAAAAGCTATAATAATAATAGTAGTAGTTGATTGTGTAATTAAATTTATGCCCCCCCCCCCCCTAACTGGAATCCTGGCTACGCCCTTGAATTTTACCCATAGATGTGCTCATTCCAAACACTTGACCCTTGCATCTACCCTTTCAATTTGATATACTTAGTGAGTTTTAACTACAACTTTAATTACTGTTCGTTTTGCAATCAGCAATTTAATGAAGAAATAGTTAGTGTCAATTACCAGATGGAAGTTGTCATAAATTTGGCAAGTTTTTAAATGTTTAATCTATGATGATCTTAAGAGAATTGTTTTTAGTGCTGTAATAAGATTGCCATTTTTCTACACTACCTATCTCCGACAGTTGAAATTTTGGATGAGTAATAACTAACTCGTTGCAAAATTTTCATAAATAGATGCATCATGTTGTGGAAATTCCAGTATAGTTCTAAGTTATCAAACACTCTTATCAGTTACTCTATATTTATGGGATCTATACCTACGGCGATATCTCATTTTTATTCCACATCTATTCAGCTACCACATTTATCAAAAAATAAGCTACCAGCTTGTTTTCCTTATTTGCTAGTTTATTGTCAACATGGCTCATATCAGTTATTTTTCCGCGCACGTGGCACCATTGCCAATGTTGACATTTCCATTATTTCTCTTTGGCCGCAAAAATTTCAAAAATTTGCGTAGTTGTTAAAACAATCGTGATCCCGACTCATACCGCCGCACTGAACCTCAGACTGACATTTGCCCTTCGTTATCAAAAATCTTGTTGCAACTTTGACTCTGATATCTCGAAAATTCACACGTAGCTTATACGGCTGCCTTTCTAGCGACCCAAATCTGTGTGCATAGAAGCCCCATAATTCGCAAGAAGCGAGTCCCACTGCAACTGTCTGTTAAAATAGAACGTGTTCTAATAAAAGTTATTTAGCAACGCTTACATTCTAATTCTGACTAATACTGACCTCTATCAACAAGCTTGCCGTCCATGGCCTACCATTATTTGGCTTCGTTTTGTTTTGCTTGTAAAAGCGAGGTGCCTACGGAGAATTCCAACTCAATTATTCCAAAATCATCCGTTTTCAGTTCTCGCAAGCGACCACTCATCTACTTGATAAACAACAATTATGATATCACGCACACCTACTTTGCTCCCATTTTAATCACAAACCAAGGACTATTTTCTCCTATTGACCACTGCCCTACAACCAGCAGCTTCTTTAACAGAGCATGTGACGTCAGTTTGCAAATTTTCTACACTTGATCTGGGCTAAAACAAAATGTATGACTAATCTGATTGTTCTGACCTATATATTGGCGATAATCCGTAGATCTGCATCCGGGATTAAGGGTTGAATCAACAAATGATACAGGAGTCATCGTTAGAGCCGGATATCAAGAGGAGAAAAACAAAAGGTGCACGTTCAATATTTTATTTAGCAAAAAACCTATTTCTTATTACAATTCTATTACACAATTATTACAAAAGCGGGAAAGACTCAATATAGCAAAAGTTGTGGCGACGTTTACAAACAATTACGGATGAAGACTAAATATTAGCCAACACTGATGAAAGCTTATAAACATCGCCACTGAAGGGTACTGTACAACTGTTAAAAAAAACTAGTTCGGATTGGATCTTAGGTTGTTCAGAGGAAATTATATTTACAATAATTTGGTTTAAATCGAAGCATTATACTACACAAGACGGAATTCGAGCTTTTGTTTAAAAAAAGAGATCTATAATAAAAGAGACAGACAACAGTCTTTATATAATGTTATCTTGTATATACACAATTATTTAACAAAACAAATAATACAGATCCTAGTGAAATAATTAGGCTTTTAGTAAGTAGCAGATTGGGTCGTAATTAATACTATCACTTGAATGTAATTCTGATATCCATAAATGCAGACTATAGATTTTAATTGAGTAACTTATTAACAATCTCCGATCTAAAATAACGTTTTGGTATCCGCTACTTCAAAAAGCAAATTATTGCCAAGGGTTTCCGCCAATTTTACAAAAAAATAAGTAAGGGCTTGTCTAAGCACCTTCCAAATTTCAGCTAAGATTCTAATTAAGTTCAAGACGTGTAGAAAATATAAAAATACAAAATTTACAATACAACACTCCCCACACACCCCAACCTTAGCCCTTTGGTGTTCGAAATTGAAAATACGCAGCGTAAAAATTTTGTTTACCTAACGACTTATTTTTAGAGTTATTAAGCACGGAGTCGTGTGTGAACTCTTGATCGCCAAAGGCCAAGGTCAAAGGTTGGTGCAAATCTAGCAATCTCGTTTATACTACTTATTTAGCCAATTTTATTGATTTTATCACATTTTCGATCTAAATATATTCGAAGCGCATTTTTCGTTCGACGGCAGATTCTAGTCATCACTTTAAGGCCTTGTCTCATATCACGCATTTTAAGTAGAATTAAACCTATTTGCGCAGACACAGACTGTCGGTGGAACTGGTGGATGGATTAAAAAAAAATCAGTCGACCCTCCCCCGCTAACGCTCATCATCAACGTTTCATGGTGGTGACGGGAAAGCGAGAACAATTTAAGTTCTGGAGAAACCAACGAATAGATCCAATAGAATTTTCAGTCGTCTGAACTACTTCCCACTAAGGCTAATTATAAACTCTGCGATGTAGAAAAATGGAGTCCATGAAGGTCTAGATATAACTAGTAGAATTGAATACAATTTTCAGTAGTCGCAAGTCTCCACCATTAAGGCCCATCACCAAATCTGCATTTTACAACGGTAGAGACGAAGTTCTAGATGAACTGGTGGATGAATTCAATAGATTTTTTCAGTCGACTCAACTCACCCTCAATAAGGTTCATCAGAGAACCTGTACTCTGAAAAAGTAAGGATGAGAAGGGGTATCAATTTAAAGTTTTACATGAACTGGTAGGTGAATTCAATAGAATTTTCACTCAACTCAACGCACCCTCAATAAGGTTCCTCCGAAAATATGTACTTTGAAAAAGTAAGTATGGAAAGAAGTATCAATTTAAAGCTGCACGAACTGGTGTCTAAATTCAATAGAATTTTTCAGTCGACTCAACTCACCCTCAATAAGGTTCATCAGAGAACCTGTACTCTGAAAAAGTAAGGATGAGAAGGGGTATCAATTTAAAGTTTTACATGAACTGGTAGGTGAATTCAATAGAATTTTCACTCAACTCAACGCACCCTCAATAAGGTTCCTCCGAAAATATGTACTTTGAAAAAGTAAGTATGGAAAGAAGTATCAATTTAAAGCTGCACGAACTGGTGTCTAAATTCAATAGAATTTTTCAGTCGACTCAACTCACCCTCAATAAGGTTCATCAGAGAACCTGTACTCTGAAAAAGTAAGGATGAGAAGTGGTATCAATTTAAAGTTTTACATGAACTGGTAGGTGAATTCAATAGAATTTTCACTCAACTCAACGCACCCTCAATAAGGTTCCTCCGAAAATATGTACTTTGAAAAAGTAAGTATGGAAAGAAGTATCAATTTAAAGCTGCACGAACTGGTGTCTAAATTCAATAGAATTTTTCAGTCGACTCAACTCACCCTCAATAAGGTTCATCAGAGAACCTGTACTCTGAAAAAGTAAGGATGAGAAGGGGTATCAATTTAAAGTTTTACATGAACTGGTAGGTGAATTCAATAGAATTTTCACTCAACTCAACGCACCCTCAATAAGGTTCCTCCGAAAATATGTACTTTGAAAAAGTAAGTATGGAAATGAAGTATCAATTTAAAGCTGCACGAACTGGTGTCTAAATTCAATAGAATTTTTCAGTCGACTCAACTCACCCTTAATAAGGTTCATCAGAGAACCTGTGCTTTAAAGTAAGGATAAAAAGAGGTATCAATTTAAACTTCTACATGAACTGGTGGATGAATTCAATATAATTTTCAGTCGACTCAACATTCCATCAATAAGGTTATTCACAAAGTTTGGGCTTTAAAAAACTAGGTTTGAAGTGGGGTTGTCAGTTTAAAGTTCTAGCTGAGGTGGCTAATAGAGTCAATATAATTTACAATTGTCTCAATCCTCCCTCACTAAGAGTCATCGGATACACTTCCTCTTTCCATTTATGCCTTACGGCGTTTGATCCTCGATCAATTTCACATGGTTGTTTATTTTCCTTGCCAATATCCCAACGATGGTCTTTTATCAACTTTGTGATGCTATCTTCCAATTAAACTTTATTTTGCCCTTCAGGTCTCGTTTCCTGAAGTCTTCTACAGTATCTGTCTATGTGCCTCAGATTTTGCCTCATGCAGTAATGTAAGCATATAATTATATCGTTTTGTACAAATTCATTTCTGATTTGAAGCTAAGTTATGTTTGCCTTGGGCGCTTGATTTTTTCTCTGTTTTCCCAACTTTTTTAATAACAGTTCAAGGTGTTCCAATTGTTTATCTTATATTGGAACCGCGATGCCAGGAATACTCTACTGTTTCTTAATGAGTAGTATTTACTGTTATTTTCCAGATGTTCATGTTGTGTTTCGTTTATCGTGCGCTTCCTGCTTTTAAAAGTATCTCGCCCTGCTTTGCTCCCTTCTCCATGTGGAATTCTTCTGATGTTTATCTATTTAGTCTTACTATTCCCGTCACTTTTTTGTTAACGCTTTTGATTATTCTTATTAGTTTTCGACTCGATGATATCTCTTCTGTTTTCCACATATACTTCCCTGTTATCTGATCCAGGACATCCTTTTTGTCCAAGAAAGTCAGGAAAATATCGATGTTTTCAGTTATCGTCTTCTCTACTATTTTCTGATTATAAATATGTAGCCCTGTGAAAAGCCACCTGATCATCACCTCTAGTTGATCTGAACTGTCCCCTCACTAAGACTAATACAAAAAAAAATGCGTTTTGGAGAAGTCAAAAAAATCCGGGTATCAAAAACTAAGGATGGAGAAAGTCCTACACGAACCGATAGATGGTTTCAATAGAATTATATGCCATCTCAACCTTTTCCCATTAAAGCTTATCAGGAAATCTGAGTTAAAAAAATTTGAGGAAAAGGTATCAATTTGAATGGATTAGAAATTTCAGTCGTCTCAACCTTTCCCGCCTAAGGCAAGTCAGAAAATCTGCGTTTTGCAAAAATAGAAATGGGGAAGGGGTTTCAATTCAAGTTCTAGATTAATAACTTCTAAGTTATCCAGCCCATGGCAGTATGTGTCTGCGCTGAACGGACAGTTGGAATACGCTTTTGACAGTATCACTTTTGTCTAAACACATACTTTTAGCATAGCCGCTCTAAAATATCTAATTTTGTATCACTGATCGAATCACTGGTAGTACCAAAAATTTTCAAAAATACAGTTACATTTCGTTAACTAACCTTATCGAAATTTACAAAAATAAATATTATAAATCTAAAAATTATATCACATACTTTATACAGTTATTTTACAGCCCCAGGGGGAATCTCGTCTCTGGATTCGTTGTGAGTCACTATCACTGGCGCAATCACAGTCGCTGCTGGGCGCAGTTCCACCCCGCGAATAAATACCTACTTAAGTAGTCGGTCGCAGCCTACGAGCACCCGCACCTGTCCACCACCATGCCCGGCAAACTCCCGTAGATCACGTTGAACTGCTGGTCGAAGTACAACATGGAGATGGCGCTCATTTTCCGCGGAGCGCAACAGGGGCCTGCGCTGTTCGGCGACGCCATCTTCAGTAGGTGTGTGTGGGGATGCCTCTGCAGGGTGACATAGGGGCACTCCCCCGAGCAGTAGTGCGCCTCGTAGCGCTTGGGAGCGATGATGAAGTCCCAGCCGAACTCCTCGAAGTCCACCGTCAAGGGGTAGCGGCAGCACAGGGGCTCGTTCATCTTGTCGTCGCAGTTGAGGCCGAGGTTCCGGCGGGTTCTCCTCTTTCCTTCTGTTGTTAGGATTTCAACGAATGGTGCCTGGAATCAACAAACAAAAGTTAGACATTGAAAGGCTCATAAATTGTAGATATGTTGTCACGAATACAAACTGGCAAACGTAACAAAATAGGTCTATTACTCAGATCTTACCTCATACCCTAATTGGTAAGATACCCGTTAGCTACTGAGCAAGATATTGATAGAGGGGCATAGGTTCAATCGAAGGATCAAAGTTTATAATACTAACAATTATTTACTGTGCGCCAGGCTCTTTAAAACCTATATAACTTTCAAATACTACGATAGAGCCCCTCGAAGTATTCGTTAACACAATGAGCACTAATAACAAAATGTAACCTCAATAATTTAATGTAGAATGTCCAATCAGATATATAATAGCAATGATATAACTTATTTACCTATTGTAAATATTTATATCCATAACAAATTAAGATTATCTAATCAAATTGTAATACGTGAAATTCTGAATAAATATTATAACTTTATGTGAGAATTCCTACATATACATAGTTTGAGATGTGTACCTACTAATATTTAAAAGTTTCCCATCGGTAAACTTTATTGCAATTTGTTCACACCGTTATATTAAATTTTAAATTCTAAATGTCAACTGTCAAAATATTTACCAAAAGTTCAATTATTTGAAATTCACAATATCTCTGATACACAACATTATAGCAATAAATCTTGCTCATGCAGAAGTATACAACAACTACCAAATAAATCTGCTAGTACAAGAATGTACAGCGAAGACCAAATCGAATTCTAACGTATTCCAATCACACCAAATGGTTCACAAAAACTGCCATAAAAAATACCTATGTATTCAATTGCGATAAAAAAAGCTGTAGAGAAATATATGCTATAGAATCGTAACCAAACTTTGCAAATGTTCTTACCCTAAAGATATAATTCGGCTATTTTGTGGTAGTAAACATTATATACCTTACAGGTAAATCTCTAAAAACTGCCTTTTAGCAAGTAAAAGATTTTTGTATCAAATGTTATATTTCAATTTTGCATCTCTTTTGTTTCACTATGGAAACGAAATCAGTTGCCAACCTCGTTTAAATCCCCTAACATACATTAATATTAACCAGAAGAATTGTTCATCAGACAAGTTCAAACTATAGTTGTCATCTGCATTGATTGCCTAATGAGAAGGAGCAACATTTCTATGGTTTATTTTTTTAACGAAACAATGTTAAAGAGATTTGTCCCTTCAACTGTGTTGGAGCAGCTGCTCATAAAATTATATTATTCCCTACTTAACTTTAGCTTCCCTTTTTAATAAAAGTTCAAGAAATGTATTCATTGAACTCAAAGACTTGGGTACAAACCCATCCTTAAATTAGCATAAGGCCAAGAAAGGGGCATCATTTACCTCTCACTGTTCTAAATACCTGCAGCCCTAAATTAATTACAACTTAATATCACCGTCAGCATCATCTTTAGGGTAGTAATAATAACTATTATCAAATCGTGATTAACATCACTATTATGAAACAAGATCTAAATTAATTACCCAAAACTTTAGAAGAAATACTGTTTGTCGCGTCTTTTTCCTATTGATATTAGAAAAAGCCCTTTCAATGCAATATTGACCTTGGATTTTCATTTTGATGATTAATATTCTAAAATTATTATTCAAGAATTGCAGAGAAACACCAATGGTAAATCTTTTCTTATATTTGTACTAACAAATGCTCTTTCTAGGTAATACTAATCTTGGAGTATCACTTGACCATTGAAGTTCGAATTTTTTATCCAAGATTTGACAAGAGACAGTGTTAGAAGCATTTTTTCTGCTACAGATATTAAAACCACCTCTTCCAACGAAATATTCTTGGATTAGCATTTTAACTACTGCAGTTCTAAAATTCTTATCCAAAATTTAAGAAAGAACTATTGGTGGTCGTATCGTTTCTTCTATTGATGCTGGAAAAGCTATCTCAGGACAATACTGATCTTAGATTATCATTTTGACCATTGAAGTTTATTATCAAAGATTTTAGAAGAAACCCTGTAGTCTTTTCCTTTCAACTTTTGATGTTAGAAAACTCCCGTTCAAGGCCATACTGATCTTGGATTATCATTTTAATTAGTAAAGTTCTAATTCATTATCCAAATTTGACAAGTGACAGTGTTACTTTTCCCCTTATATTAGAGCCACTTCTTTCAAGACAATTCTGATTTTGGATTATAGTTGTAACTATTAAATTTCTAAATTTCGTATCCAAGATTTTCTTTAAAAAAACGCTGTTGGTCATATATTTCCTTCTATTAATATCGAACAAAGTTCTTTAAAGGCCTACGAATTTTGTAGTTATTTTGACCACTAAAGTTCTAAATGTATTATCCAAGATTTTAAAAGTAACGCTGCTGGTCGTATCTTTTCTTTTATTGATGTTAGATAACGCTCTTTCCAAGCAATACTCATCTTGAATTATCATTTGACCAATGAAGGTCCATATTTATTATTCAAGATTTGAGAAGAAACACTTTTAGTTGTATATTTTTCTGTTAATGTTAAAAAAGTCCTTTCCATGCAATACTGATCTTGGATTATCGTTTGACCATCGAAGGTCCACATTTATTATCCAAGATTTGAAAAAAACACACTTTTGGTTGTTTTTTTTTTCTGTTAATGTTAAAAAAAGTTCTTTCGATGCAATACTGATCCTGGATTATCATTTTAACAATTGCAAGTCTAAACTTATTAATCAATATTGAAGAAGAGGGAGTGTTAAGAGTATGTTTCGGTTGTAGAGTTTGTAACCAGTTTTTTTTAAGATGGTACTGATCTTGAATAATCATTTGAACTGCTGAAGTTCGACATTTGTTATCCTAGATTTGAGAAGAAACGCTTTTGGTCGTATCTTTTCTTCTATTAATGTTGGAAAAAGTCCTTTAAAATCAATACTGATCTTGGATCATCATTTTGAGCATTATTACTCAGTATTCGAGAAGAAACAGTGGCGGTCGTGTAATTTCAAACTGTTGAAGTTGGAAAAAGCTCTCGCAAGGTAATATTGATCTTGCATGATCATTTTGTTACTGATTTTGGATTATCATTTTGACTATTGAAAATCCAAATTTATTAGCCAATATTTGAGAAGAGACAATGTTAAAACTATATTTCGATAGTAGATATTGCAACGATACTGATCTTGGTTATGATTTGAACTACTGGCGTTCTACATTTCTTATCCCAGCTTTAAAAAGAAATTCTTTTGGTAATATCTTTTCTTCTATTAATGTTGGAAAAAATCCTTTCAAAGCAATACTGATCTGGGATTATAATTTTGACCATTAAAGTTCTAAATTTATTATTCAATATTCGAGAAGTGACAGTGGTGGTCGTGTCATTTCAAACTGTTGAAGTTGGAAAAAGCTCTGGGTAATAATGATCTTGGATGATCATTCTGTTACTGATTTTGGATTATCATTTTGATTATTAAAATTCCAATTTTATTAGTCACTATTTGAAAAGAGACAATGTTAAAACTATCTTTTCGGTAGTAGATATTGGAACCAGTTTTTTCAAGACGATACTGATCATTTGAACTACTGACGTTCTACATTTGTTATCCCAGATTTGAGAAAAAACGCGTTTGGTCATATCTTTTCTTCTATTGATGTTGGAAAAGTCCTTTAAAATCAATACTGATCTTGGATTATCATTTTGACCATTAATGGTCTAAATTTATTACAGTGGCGGTCGTGTCATTTCAAACTGTTGAAGTTGGAAAAAGCTTCCGGAAGAAATAATGATCTTGGATGATTATTTTGTTACTGATTTTGAATTATCATTTTGACTATTGAAATTCCAAATTTATTAGCCAATATTTGAGAAGCGACAATATTAAAACTATGTTTTCGGTTGTAAATACTGATCTTGGTCTATCATTTGAACTACTGAAGATCTACCAATATTCGACAAGAAACAGTGGCGGTCGTGTCTTATCAAACTGTTGAAGTTGGAAAAAGCTCTCGAAAGGTAATAGTTATCTTGGATGATCATTTTGTTACTGATTTTGGATTATCATTTTGACTATTGAAATTCCAAATTTATTAGCCAATATTTGAGAAGAGACAATGTTAAAACTATCTTTTCGATAGTAGATATTGCAACCGGTTTTTGCAAGACGATACTGATCTTGGTTATGATTTGAACTACTGGAGTTCTACATTTATTATCCCAGCTTTAAGAAGAAATGCTTTTGCTCATATCTTTTCTTCTATTAATGTTGGAAAAAATCCTTTCAAAGCAATACTGATCTGGGATTATCATTAAAGTTCTAAATTTATTATTCAATATTCGAGAAGTGACAGTGGCGATCGTGTCATTTCAAACTGTTGAAGTTGGGAAAAGCTCTGGGTAATAATGATCTTGAATGATCATTCTGTTCCTGATTTTGGATTATCATTTTGACTATTAAAATTCCAATTTTATTAGCCACTATTTGAGAAGAGACAATGTTAAAACTATCTTTTCGGTAGTAAATATTGGAACCAGTTTTTTCAAGACGATACTGATCATTTGAACTACTGACGTTCTACATTTGTTATCCAAGATTTGAGAAAAATACGCTTTTGGTTGTATCTTTTCTTCTGTTAATGTTGGAAAAGTCCTTTAAAATCAATACTGATCTTGGATTATCATTTTGACCATTAATGGTCTAAATTTATTACAGTGGCGGTCGTGTCATTTCAAACTGTTGAAGTTGGAAAAAGCTCCCGGAAGAAATAATGATCTTGGATGATTATTTTGTTACTGATTTTGAATTATCATTTTGACTATTGAAATTCCAAATTTATTAGCCAATATTTGAGAAGAGACAATATTAAAACTATGTTTTCGGTTGTAAATACTGATCTTGGTCTATCATTTGAACTACTGAAGATCTACCAATATTCGAGAAGAAACAGTGGCGGTCGTGTCTTATCAAACTGTTGAAGTTGGAAAAAGCTCTCGAAAGGTAATAGTTATCTTGGATGATCATTTTGTTACTGATTTTGGATTATCATTTTGACTATTGAAATTGCAAATTTATTAGCCAATATTTGAGAAGAACCATGTTAAAACTATCTTTTCGGTTGTAGATATTGGAACCAGTTTTTTAAGACGATTATCATTTGAACTACTAAAGTTCTACATTTATTATCCTAAATTTTAAAAGAAATGCTTTTGGTCGTATTTTCTTCTACTACTGTTGGTAAAAGTCCTTTCAAAGCAATACTGATCTGGGATTATCATTTTGACCATTAAAGTTCTAAATTTATTATTCGTATTTGAGAAGAAACAGTGGTGTCTTTTCAACCGATGTTGGAAAAAGCTCTCTCAACGCAATAGTAATTTTGGATGATCATATTGATACTGATCTTGGATTATTATTTTGACTATTGAAATTCTAAATTTATTACCAAGATTTGAGAAGGGGCAATGTTGGTCGCACCTTTTCTATCATTAATGTTTAAAGGTTTCTCAAGGACTACTAGACTATCATTTTAACTACCAAAATTCTACCCAGATTAGTAATGGGAATTTCTAGTAATTAATTAAAAGAGCGAGGGGCCTTTGTGAAAGAAAAAAATCCAAACATTTTTTTTTAATGTTCAGTCCTAACCTCCTCCATACATAAGACATAGAGAAGATAAGCGTAGTATAACCTATTCGAGGACTATTTTCCCAGAGATTGTACTGATAATTGTTACTGAAGCATAGATACTGCATTTTCTTGTAATACAACATATTTTTGGTGTTACGGCATGTGGATTAGGTTGGTGGCTATCAAAAAAGTGATGGCATGCTGCAACTACTAGTTAAGCATTTAAGCTGCTTAATTAAGTTAAAAATGCTAAATACTTAAGTTATAAACATATAGTCATATTAAGAGTTAGAGTTCGCAAATATTACGAACCAGTTGAATCAAGATTAGACAGATACTAATCTCCTAGTTTTTAGATTTACCGCATAGAACCCCGTCGAATTTAAAACCACTAAAAAAAAGCACTTGGCTTAGTTATAGTAAAAAACAAAGCAAGGCTTGTTACGTGAATAGCTATAAACTATATATTACAATTTTATTAATTTGATATTGTTAACTACAACTTCAAACGATCCTGTCTTTATTGACACGTGCACAACTGTCATTACAACGGCCAAAAATCCACAAATCCTGTTCGTTGTCGACACAGCGTAATAAGAATAACCATCGTGCAAATCCAAGAATTCGTGGCTAAATATCCTCAAAACGGAGTTATTTTTAGTTTCTTTTTATATTTCGGCGACACGTTTCCAAGATAACCCTGGTTAACTTAACACCATACGTAAACAAAACTTTTTAAATTTATACTTACGTATCTTCAGACAGACGGGAGTCAATGTACTTTCGAAAGTGCCAAGAATCGAACGAACTCGCGATTTTCAGATAAGGCTACTCCTTCCTGCATTTCGCGTTCGCTCGAGATAGTTCACATGGCGTAAAGCCGTTTGAGCCGGCGAGCTACGGTTGCCAGGCCGATTTTTGGATATTCTGCAACTCCGATCGTGGTGGAAAATCCGCCCGACAAGGTCGTTCACGGACGCCAATTAGGATTCAAAATGTTTTTGGATAATTTACGAGCGGTTCACCTAGTATCCGGCTTGGTTTCGGCGAAAGTTGTGCTTTATTTTTGTAAATGACACGTGTAGTTTTTCCATTGGAAAAATTGGAACTGGCTAAGCCAGTTTAAATTTGATAACTAAAATAGGTCATATTAGCGTTAATCTGCTGGAAGTTATCGTCAGATTAGCACATTAATGCGATTTAAATGCAAAGGAATTATTAGAATGAATACACAGCGTTTATATCATCAAGCAGCTGAGATGCAGATTAGAATTATTGCAGAAATATTGATAATAATTTAAACTTACTTACATTTAATGTCAAAAGATTAAAAGACTACAATCTGGTATTTATGATATACAGTGTGTCTCACTTTAGACGGCACCACCCCAGTATTTTTTTAATATATCATCGATTTAAAAAAATATTTGTTCTGATTATTCCCCTCACCGAATTGTACTTTTAGGGTATGTTACTTTACCTTCACGGTAAAATGCTAGCCTACTACGATTTAAAATAAACAGCAAAATCGAAAAAGTCGTATTAGGAATTTTTTATCAGAAAATCGTGTTAATGAAAGTTGTTCAGAATCGTTCAAATGAGCTAAATCCGAAATTTCATTAAAAACAAAGTTTTAAAAAATTATTTTTATTACTACGGGAAGACAGGTTGGAGTAAAGTAGCGAAATAATCCCTCCAAAATTAAACAAGAACTTGCACAAGTAATAAGATGCAAGTGAGATTGCAACAAAAATAAATTCTAAAAGCTATTACTCGGTTACAGCGTATTTTTTAGACAATTTGGAAAGGTAGGCCATTATAAACGGCATGCTGTAGTGGCCAATAGTGAATTGTATCTTGTGTGCACGGTAAGAGGTTACCTGTATGGTACCGGTAATCGTTAAACTACGATTTCTAGAATATAAAATGTTGCTCATTATTTACGTTCAAATAGCATTTTCGCGAAAAAACGAGGGTGGAAAGTAAAATGCTACAGCGAAATAATGTTCCTTTAAAATAACATTAAATATTATTTTTTAAATAAAAAAACGTGTAATAATGATGAAGGTAAAACGAAAATTGGAAACAAATTTAAATTGTTAGAGCAATCATTCGGCTACGACGTGTTTCTTAAACAATTTGATAATCTACTGCATTATAAACACTACCACAAATAGTGATTTGCATACCGCACACTGTAACAAATTATGCATTACATACCTGGATAGTACAGGTACATTAAACTACCATTAGTAAAATATGAAACGCTGCTGATTGTTTGTGTTTTAATAAAAAAAAACTTATGGAGGCGAGTGAAGTGAGACAGCGAAGCAATACTCCCTTAAAGTAAAATTATTTTCCAAATTAAAAAAAAAGATTTTAGACGTAATAAGGTAGACCGAGAATTGCAAACTTTAAATTATTCGAGCTGTCATTCTCTATACTTTACATTTCTGCATGATTAAACTATATTTACAAATCTGAATTGGTGCTAATATTTACGTTTTAATAATAAAAAAATGCATTTCGAAGAGAACCGACGGGGGGGGGGGGAGGGGGGGGGGGAGAAGGTAAAGCAAAGCAGCCAAACACAAAGTCCATTACCTAATTATTTTTTAAAATTAAGATATATATTATTCGGTTACAACGTATTTTTTTATTTAGATATTATACTGAATTGTATCTTGCGTGCGCTGTAACAGATTATTCATTACATATGTGGAAGATGCAGGTACATTTAACTACCATTTGTAAAATATGAATTATTTAGGTTTTCATTCTAAAAAATTAATTTTAACGCGAAGGGGAGAGGAGACAGCACAATGAGCCACTTCAAAAATACTCTCTTGAAATAGCAATAATTATTTTCCCTAATAATAAAAAAGCTTGCAGAGTGAACCCAGAATTGCAACAAAATTTAAATTAGTAGAGGTATCATCATTCGGTTCTAACGTGTCTCTTAGAGAATTTGAAAATCTAGAGCATTATAAACGCTACTGCAAATCGTGATTAGCATACTCTGTGCACAGCGTATGTATTACATACCTGGATAGTATAGGTACATTAAACTAGCATTGTAAAATATTAAACGCTTCTAAAAGGAGGGGGGAGTAAAGTGTAATAGCCAAACAATACTTCCTTGAACTAACGTTAATTATTTACCAGAATAAAAAAGGGAGTGTGTAGAAGTGATAAGGAGAACCGAGAATTGCAAAGAAATTTAAATTAATAGAGCTATCACTTTCGGTTACAACGAGTTTCTTAGAGAATGTTGAAATGTAGCCTATTATCAACGGCATGAGAAATAATGAGTTATTCTAACAGTTTATACATTACATTTCTGGATGAAACAACCTGATCAAGCTACATTTGTGAAATAACGAGTGGCGCCGATATTTTACGTATTAATAATCAAAAATGAAATTGCATTTTGACTCGAAAAGGAGGTAAAGCGAGTAAAGCGCGAAACAGTAAAGTAATATTAATTATTTTCAGAACTAAAAAGTGAGATCTTAGAAGTGATAGGGTAAACCGAGAATTGCAAACAAATTTATATTATTAGAGCTATCATTCGGTTACAACGTGTTCTTACAGAATTTCAAATTCTAGTGTCTACAAATACTACAAATAGTGATTTTCATCACGTACATTGTAACAGATTATCTATTACATACCTGGATGGGCTACCGTTTATTTAATATGAAATTCTGTTGATTGTTTATGTTTTAATTTTAAAAAAAATATGAGGGATGAGGAGGGGGTCAGTAAAGTGAGACGGGGAAACAACACTCCCTTAAAGTAACAGTAATTACATTCCGAAATAAAAGGAGAGATTTCAAAAGTGATAACGTGAACCGAGAATTGCAAACAAATTTATATTATTAGAGCTAGCATTCGGTTACAACGTAGTTCTTACAGAATTTCAAAATGTAGTGCATTATAAAGGCTACTACAAATAGTGATTTGCATCCCGTACACAGTAACAGGTTATGCATTACATACCTGGATGGGATACCATTTTTATAATATGAAATTCTCTTGATTATTAACGTTTTAATAAAAAAAAAATGGGAAAGAGAAGAGGGGGTCAGTAAAGTGAACCAGGGAAACAACGCTCCCTTAAAGTAACATTAATTATTTTCCGAAATTAAAGAAGAGATTTCAAAAGTGATAACGTGAACCGAGAATTGCAAACAAATTTATATCATTAGAGCTATCATTCGGTTACAACGTGTTCTTACAGAATTTTAAAATGTAGTGCATTATAAACGTTACTACAAATAGTGATTTGCATCCCGTCCACTGAAACAGATTATGCGTTACATTCCTGGATGGCCTACCATTTGTATAATATGAAATTCTGTTGATTGTTGGCATTTTAATTTAAAAAATAAATAGGAGAGAGGAGGGGGTCAGTAAAGTGAGACAGGGAAACAACACTCCCTTAAAGTAATATTAATTATTGTCCGAAATAAAAAAAGAGATTTGAAAAGTGATAACGTGAACCGAGAATTGCAAACAAAATATTATTAGAGCTATCAATCGGTTACAACGTGGTTCTTATAGAATTTCAAAATGCAGTGCATTATAAACGTTACTACAAATAGTAATTTGCATCCCGTCCACTGAAACAGATTATGCGTTACATTCCTGGATGGCCTACCATTTGTATAATATGAAATTCTGTTGATTGTTGGCATTTTAATTTAAAAAATAAATAGGAGAGAGGAGGGGGTCAGTAAAGTGAGACAGGGAAACAACACTCCCTTAAAGTAATATTAATTATTGTCCGAAATAAAAAAAGAGATTTGAAAAGTGATAACGTGAACCGAGAATTGCAAACAAAATATTATTAGAGCTATCATTCGGTTACAACGTGGTTCTTATAGAATTTCAAAATGCAGTGCATTATAAACGTTACTACAAATAGTGATTTGCATCCCGTCCACTGTAACATATTATGCATTACATACCTGGATGGGCTACCATTTGTATAATATGAAATTCTGTTGATTGTTGGCATTTTAATTTAAAAAATAAATAGGAGAGAGGAGGGGGTCAGTAAAGTGAGACAGAAAAACAACACTCCCTTAAAGTAACATTAATTATTGTCCGAAATAAAAAAAGAGATTTGAAAAGTGATAACGTGAACCGAGAATTGCAAACAAAATATTATTAGAGCTATCAATCGGTTACAACGTGGTTCTTATAGAATTTCAAAATGCAGTGCATTATAAACGTTACTACAAATAGTAATTTGCATCCCGTCCACTGAAACAGATTATGCGTTACATTCCTGGATGGCCTACCATTTGTATAATATGAAATTCTGTTGATTGTTGGCATTTTAATTTAAAAAATAAATAGGTGAGAGGAGGGGGTCAGTAAAGTGAGACAGGGAAACAACACTCCCTTAAAGTAATATTAATTATTGTCCGAAATAAAAAAAGAGATTTGAAAAGTGATAACGTGAACCGAGAATTGCAAACAAAATATTATTAGAGCTATCATTCGGTTACAACGTGGTTCTTATAGAATTTCAAAATGCAGTGCATTATAAACGTTACTACAAATAGTGATTTGCATCCCGTCCACTGTAACATATTATGCATTACATACCTGGATGGGCTACCATTTGTATAATATGAAATTCTGTTGATTGTTTGCATTTTAATTTAAAAAATAAATATAGGAGAGAGGAGGGAGTCAGTAACGTGAAACAGGGAAACAACACTCCCTTAAAGTAACATTAATTATTGTCCGAAATAAAAAAAGAGATTTCAAAAGTGATAACGTGAACCGAGAATTGCAAACAAAATATTATTAGAGCTATCATTCGGTTACAACGTGGTTCTTACTGACTTTCAAAATGTAATGCATTATAAAAGCTATTACAAATAATGATATGCATCCCGTACACTATAGGAGATTATGCATTACATAAGTGGATGAACTACCATTTGTATAATAATTGTGTTTATTGTTTACGTTTTAATTTAAAAAAATAAATGGGGGAGAGAGGAGGGGATCAGTAAAGTGAGACAGAGAAACAATACTTCCATGAAGTACCATTAATTGCTTTCCAGAATAAAAAGAGCTTGTAGAAATGGTAAGCTAAACCCAGAAAAGCAAACAAGTTTAAATGATTAGAGCTGTCATCCGGTTACAACGTGTTTCTTAGAGAATTTGCAAATCTGGTGCATTATAAAAGCTAAGACAAATAGTGATTTGCATCCCGGGCATATGCATTGCATACCATACTAGCATTTATAAAATATGAAATGTTTGTTTACGTTTGTTTAAAAAAAAATTGATTTTTACAGGAAAATGAGAGGAGAAAATGACGCAAGACAGTAAAACTATACTTGTTTGAAGTAATTCTAATTATTTTCTAAAATTGAAGTAAAACTTATAAAAGTAATACAGGAAAACTAAAATTGAGAAAAAATTTGAATTGGCAAAACGATTGTTCAGCTACAACACATTCTTAGAGAATTTGAAAATCTAGTTCATTATAAACGACATTCTTTATTGACAAATAGTGAATTGTATCTTGCGTATATTTCAACAGATTCCTGTTTACATACCTGAAAGATGTAGCCGAATTAGCCGTTTTAACAATAAATAATAAAATTGCACTTTGGCAGGAAGGTAGAGGGAGCAAAACAAGTCAGGGAAGCTATACTTCCTTGTAAAAACGTTAATTATTTTTTCGAAATTAAAAAGAAACATTCAGAAGTAGTAATTGGTATTGCAAAGAAATAAATTGTAAAAGTTATCATTAGGTTACAACATATTTTTTAGAAAATCTAGTATATTATAGACGTAATCGTCGTGTTGTATAGACACAGAGTACATTGTATCTTGTGCATACTATAACAGGATATCATTCATTAGATCCGTAACAATGCATACAGCGGATCTAGACTACCATTTGCAAATAATTACGTTTTAATAATTAATAAAAACTCAAAATATAAGTTGCTCGTCATTTTTTATACACAAAGAGTGCAGTGCACCTTATATAAAGTGTAACAGTTTATACATTAGATCCTTGAACGAAACAACCACTTCAAACTACCAGCAGTAAAATAAAACGTGTTTCTGATTATGTTCCAATGATGAAAAATAAAATTGTATTTTGACAGTGAAGGGGAGGGGGTTAAAACAGCAGGACATACTTGCATGGCTTTTTTCAAAAGTTAGAAGGTTTTAGGGTGATAATCTGACGATACAGTTACACTATATAAATAATTTGTAGGTAAGAAATAACGTTATACCGGTTATAGCATCTTCTATTGGGCAATAAAATACAAAAGTACCGGCGTTAGTTGAGATGTTTTTTTTTTAGCAATAAAGCATTCGATACAAATTTGAATCTGATGTTTTATAATAAAAACTTCTGCAATCAACTCGAAAGTATTTTTGGTGCGATATTGAAAACAGAACAATTAAAAAATAATTTCAAAATTGAAAGACTAATTCAAAAAAATCTAAAATTTGCAATTCACAGAAGAAAAGGTCAGCGGTCTAACAGAATGCCGCTTTAGACGTAAAGGTTTCTAATATCATGTCAAACATTCGAGCAACCGTTTCGAAACTTCGGCTTAAAAACAGGGAAAGCAATCTTAATTAAATTAGCCGTTACAAATCTAGATAATGTCCGACAAAAAAGCTACGTTTATTTTCGTATTAATTATCTTGCTGTTACATAAGGAAACTTTTTGTTATTTTGTTTAATTTTACTATCGTTGGTAGTAGTACGTTTAAAAACCGAACCGAAAAGCAAATTTGGAACTGATCTGAGTTCTATTTTTACCCGAACGAGGTCCCATCCTCGTCTGGTACAGCGATTCGTCCTTATAGCGTAGTCCACTTTTAGCCCGAAATGCCTATAAAATTTCGATCGCGTATCGCGGACATAAAATTTTTGTAAATATTGTCGCATAAATGCAAGCGCTAATTAACGAGATCGCGATAGCGGGCGCATATTTCGTAAGTAAATAGGCGATAACGGCGAATGCACGTGTAGGGCGATAAGGAAAAACAACTCGTCAGTTTTGGCAGAATTTTTGGAGCGCGAAATAAGCGTGGCGAATCTTCTGTTTATGCCCGTTATTTTTAGCCGCGCTGCCACCTTCTTGCATGGACTATTATCCTAATTTATGGCATTCTAATTCTGATAAAAGCAATTACAATGTTACGACCGATAGCGCTTATCTCGTCTCGTGCATTTTCAGTAACCCCGAACCTGCACCTCTGTTCGCTGGCAAGCCTCGTCAAAATCGGGCTCCCCGCTTTTGCTTACCTTGCTGTTACCGTGCGTCTTCTGGACTTTACGCGTTGATATAACACGAGCACTAATTTAATCAGAGGTCAATATTATCTCTTTTAGCAGTCGATTTGACTGATGAATAGATTTTTTTAAATCTGTTATTTCATCCGAAGATACGAACGATTCGCAAAGGAAGCTTTTAACACTCCCTGTCTTAATTGGATAAGTGTTCTAGAGTGTATCAAAATGCCACTCATAAAGTCCACCCTACGCAACTGCCAAAAGGCTATAAATTAGTGTTAATTATAATTATACACAGTTAACTGCTTATAAGGGCGATTCGAACTGCGGCCCAAACTTGTATGGCAATCATGGACGAAAATACTGTCGCAGCAGAATCGAAGTATAGCAGTTGCAATGCGACGCGAAGACTAACTACTTTACAGTCAAAACCATGGTAAACTGGCAGGCTTATTTACAAAATATAGTGCTCTTGAAATGTAGTGCAATCCAAGGTTCAAGGCAGCCCGGCGGCAAATGTGGTGCAATCTTAAGCATTAAAAATGAATGTATTAGAGCTCCGAATACTGTTTTGCTAATAAGTTAGTTCTTGTCGGTATAACTGCTTGCAGAACAATGAGAAGTGAAGTCGGGCTTCACAGCTTTAATACTTTTCAAGGGTTAGATACTCGTATATGAAATGAAAGAAATATGAAAGTTGAGATCATACGCTTTAAAATCCTGATATAAAAAATTGCAATAATGACTCAGACTGTGATTGAAAAATCACGCTATCCCATCACTAGTTGGAGCGTGTTTATTTATCTTGAATAATTTCTGTTGTTCATGCAGATTTATTAAAAAAATTGCGGGGAATACCATAACTAAGTATTATCAACATTATTTTTAAAACCCTACCTTTAGCTGAAAAGGTTAAAATAAAAAAACTTGGATTAAATTTCAACTTGCAAAATAAAGCTGGCGCTCACAATTTTACAAGACATTCTTCTATCGACACTTACAAGCAAAACAAATGGATTTATGGATAGCATGCATGCTCTGCTTTTTCTATTATTAAATAAATTATCGTGCATTTTGTGTTATTTGAATAATTCTTGTTCTGTGCATATGACGTTTCTTTTTGCATTATTAAAGTAAAAAATCATTGCTATATTTGAATAAAACATCCACGGAATGCAGGTGACTCATTAATTATTTTTTGCTTGTTAATTGTTGAAAATTAAGCGCCCCGAAATTCAATTATCACGAGCCACCTCTGATCAGGATAGTATTGTTACGCCAAACTCCGATTTCTATAATGCACATACTTCGATCAAACAAGCACCGTTGGCATTAACTTTTAATTACATTAAACTCAAATATATTTACGTTACACAAAATCAAGAAGTTCTGAATCATTAATCTACAACTAAAATAATGCAACTGAGTTCTCTTTTGAGTTCTAAATATGTCATTTACAACCGTTGGACACTTTAATTTTATTCAAATTAACTGGAAATTTCTTTAATTGCATATAATTCTGAATCATCCATTAAAACTTGGTTTGCGAAATTCTGAATTTAGTTTCGAAAGTGCCACCACAGCTTATTTGTAAAGTTCCGTCACTCGGAATCACGAAAATGTGACACTAGTGACATTAGCTTCTAATCAAATAAAACTCAAATAATACCGAGTTTTAAAAACGTAAAATGTGAGAAATGTGGCCTTTAATTAAACTAAACGCAACTATCTTTGCGTTACATAAAATGCAAGCAGTTCTAAATCACCAATCTACAACTAACATGACTATTGTGAGTAATGCAACTGTAGCTCTCTTTTGAGTTCTGAATATGTCATTTACAAGCGTTGGACACTTTAATTTTATTAAAATTAACTGGAAATGTCTTTAATTGCATATAATTCTGAATCACCAATTAAATGTTAATTTGCGAAATTTTGAATTTAGTTTCGAAAGAACAACTACGAGTTCTAAAATTCGGAACCATTAGAAATGTGATACTATAGCTTCTAATCAAACCAAACTCAAATATACCCGACTTTTCGAGTTTTAAAAAGATTAATGCTGAGAAATGTGACGCTGTTGACATTAGCCTTTAACTAAATCAAACTCAAATGCAGTTACGTCACACTAAATGCAAGGAGTTCTAATTCACCAATCTACAACTACAGTGACTATTGCGAATAATGCAACTGTAGCTCTCTTTTGAGTTCTGAATATGTCATTTACAACCGTTGGACACTTTTTTTAATAAAATTAACTGGAAATGCCTTTAATTGCATATAATTCTCAATCGCCCATTAAAACTTAATTTACGAAATTCTGAATTTAGTTTCAAAAGGATAACTACGAGTTCTAAAATTCGGAACCATTAGAAATGTGATACTATACCTTCTAATCAAGCCAAACTCAAATATACCCGTGTTTTCGAATTGTTAAAAGATTAATTCCGAGAAATGTGGTACTGTTGGCTTTAGTCTATAATTAAATCAAACTCAAATGTCTTTACGTTACACTAAGTGCAAGGAGTTCTAAATCACTAACCTACAACTAACGTGACTATTTTGAATAATGCAACAGTAGCTCTCTTTTGAGTTCTAAATATGTCATTTACAACCGTTGGACACTTTAATTTTAATAAAATTAACTGCAAATGTCTTTAATTGCATATAATTCGCAATCGCCCATTAAAACTTAATTTACGAAATTCTGAATTTAGTTGCGAAAGGGTAACTACGAGTTCTAAAATTCGGAATCATTAGGAATGTGATACTATAGCTTCTAATCAAACCAAACTCAATTATACCCGTGTTTTCGAATTGTTAAAAGATTAATTCCGAGAAATGTGGTACTGTTTGCTTTAGCCTATAATTAAATCAAACTCAAATGTCTTTACGTTACACTAAGCGCAAGGAGTTCTAAATCACTAACCTACAACTAACGTGACTATTGAATAATGCAACAGTAGCTCTCTTTTGAGTTCTAAATATGTCATTTACAACCGTTGGACACTTTAATTTTAATAAAATTAACTGCAAATGTCTTTAATTGCATATAATTCGCAATCGCCCATTAAAACTTAATTTACGAAATTCTGAATTTAGTTGCGAAAGGTTAACTACGAGTTCTAAAATTCGGAATCATTAGGAATGTGATACTATAGCTTCTAATCAAACCAAACTCAAATATACCCGTGTTTTCGAATTGTTAAAAGATTAATTCCGAGAAATGTGGTACTGTTGGCTTTAGCCTATAATTAAATCAAACTCAAATGCCTTTACGTTACACTAAGTGCAAGGAGTTCTTAATCACTAACCTACAACTAACGTGACTATTGAATAATGCAACAGTAGCTCTCTTTTGAGTTCTAAATATGTCATTTACAACCGCTGGACACTTTAATTTTAATAAAATTAACTGCAAATGTCTTTAATTGCATATAATTCGCAATCGCCCATTAAAACTTAATTTACGAAATTCTGAATTTAGTTGCGAAAGGTTAACTACGAGTTCTAAAATTCGGAATCATTAGGAATGTGATACTATAGCTTCTAATCAAACCAAACTCAATTATACCCGTGTTTTCGAATTGTTAAAAGATTAATTCCGAGAAATGTGGTACTGTTGGCTTTAGCCTATAATTAAATCAAACTCAAATGTCTTTACGTTACACTAAGTGCAAGGAGTTCTAAATCACTAACCTACAACTAACGTGACTATTTTGAATAATGCAACAGTAGCTCTCTTTTGAGTTCTAAATATGTCATTTACAACCGTTGGACACTTTAATTTTAATAAAATTAACTGCAAATGTCTTTAATTGCATATAATTCCCAATCGCCCATTAAAACTTAATTTACGAAATTCTGAATTTAGTTGCGAAAGGTTAACTACGAGTTCTAAAATTCGGAATCATTAGGAATGTGATACTATAGCTTCTAATCAAACCAAACTCAAATATACCCGTGTTTTCGAATTGTTAAAAGATTAATTCCGAGAAATGTGGTACTGCTGGCTTTAGCCTATAATTAAATCAAACTCAAATGCCTTTACGTTACACTAAGTGCAAGGAGTTCTTAATCACTAACCTACAACTAACGTGACTATTGAATAATGCAACAGTAGCTCTCTTTTGAGTTCTAAATATGTCATTTACAACCGCTGGACACTTTAATTTTAATAAAATTAACTGCAAATTTCTTTATTTGCATATAATTCTGAATCACCCGGTAAAACTTGATTTACGAAATTTTTAATTTAGTTTTGCAAAGGCAACTACGATTTCTAACATTCGGAATCATTAGAAATGTGATACTATAGCTTCTAATCAAACCAAACTCAAATATACCCGTGTTTTCGAATTGTTAAAAGATTAATTCCGAGAAATGTGGTACTGTTGGCTTTAGCCTATAATTAAATCAAACTCAAATGCCTTTACGTTAAACTAAGTGCAAGGAGTACTTAATCACTAACCTACAACTAACGTGACTATTGAATAATGCAACAGTAGCTCTCTTTTGAGTTCTAAATATGTCATTTACAACCGCTGGACACTTTAATTTTAATAAAATTAACTGCAAATGTCTTTATTTGCATATAATTCTGAATCACCCGGTAAAACTTGATTTACGAAATTTTTAATTTAGTTTTGCAAAGGCAACTACGATTTCTAACATTCGGAATCATTAGAAATGTGATACTATAGCTTCTAATCAAACCAAACTCAAATATACCCGTGTTTTCGAATTGTTAAAAGATTAATTCCGAGAAATGTGGTACTGTTGGCTTTAGCCTATAATTAAATCAAACTCAAATGCCTTTACGTTACACTAAGTGCAAGGAGTTCTTAATCACTAACCTACAACTAACGTGACTATTGAATAATGCAACAGTAGCTCTCTTTTGAGTTCTAAATATGTCATTTACAACCGCTGGACACTTTAATTTTAATAAAATTAACTGCAAATGTCTTTATTTGCATATAATTCTGAATCACCCGGTAAAACTTGATTTACGAAATTTTTAATTTAGTTTTGCAAAGGCAACTGCGATTTATAACATTCGGAATCATTAGAAATGTGATACTATAGCTTCTAATCAAACCAAACTCAAATATACCCGGGTTTTAGAGTTCTAAAAAGATGAATTCTGAGAAATTAGGCACTGTTGGCATTAGCCTTTAATTAAATCAAACTCAAATGCCTTTATGTTGCACTAAATGTAAGGAGTTCTAAATCACTAATCTACAACTGAAATTACTGCGTTGTGAATAATGCAACTGCAACTCCCTTTTGAGTTCTCAATAAGTCGTGTTCGGTATTTTTAAACTTTTTTTTTAATCAACAGGAAATTTCTTTAGTTGCATAATTATATTCTAAATCACCATTCACAAACTTAAGTTACTAAATCTTGAATCTAGTTCCAAACGTGTAACCACAACTTATTTGCGGCGTCCTAACACTCAATATCATTAGAAAGGTGACACTGTATACATTAGTTTCTGATCAAACCAAACTCAAATGTTTCCGAGTTCGAAAAAAGTGCATTATGATAAATATAGCACTGTTGGCATTAGCCTTTAATTAAATCAAACTGAAATGTCTTTACGTTACACTAAGTGCAAGGAGTTCTTAATCACTAACCTACAACTAACGTGACTATTGAATAATGCAACAGTAGCTCTCTTTTGAGTTCTAAATATGTCATTTACAACCGCTGGACACTTTAATTTTAATAAAATTAACTGCAAATGTCTTTATTTGCATATAATTCTGAATCACCCGGTAAAACTTGATTTACGAAATTTTTAATTTAGTTTTGCAAAGGCAACTGCGATTTATAACATTCGGAATCATTAGAAATGTGATACTATAGCTTCTAATCAAACCAAACTCAAATATACCCGGGTTTTAGAGTTCTAAAAAGATGAATTCTGAGAAATTAGGCACTGTTGGCATTAGCCTTTAATTAAATCAAACTCAAATGCCTTTATGTTGCACTAAATGTAAGGAGTTCTAAATCACTAATCTACAACTGAAATTACTGCGTTGTGAATAATGCAACTGCAACTCCCTTTTGAGTTCTCAATAAGTCGTGTTCGGTATTTTTAAACTTTTTTTTTAATCAACAGGAAATTTCTTTAGTTGCATAATTATATTCTAAATCACCATTCACAAACTTAAGTTACTAAATCTTGAATCTAGTTCCAAACGTGTAACCACAACTTATTTGCGGCGTCCTAACACTCAATATCATTAGAAAGGTGACACTGTATACATTAGTTTCTGATCAAACCAAACTCAAATGTTTCCGAGTTCGAAAAAAGTGCATTATGATAAATATAGCACTGTTGGCATTAGCCTTTAATTAAATCAAACTGAAATGTCTTCACCTAACACAAAATACAAGCAGGTCTAAATAACATATCTGCAACTAAAATGACCGATGCTAGTTTTAAGATTCATTTTTGACCTTAGTAAACATGTTTTATTAAAATTAACTGCATGTAATTCTGAATCAGACATCAAACAATCTATTTACTAAATTCGGAATCTATTTTTAAACGTTCACCTACAGCTTATTTGCGAATTCCAAAGCTTTGAATCATTAAAAATGAAACACTATAAAGGTTAGCTTTTAATCAAATAAAACTCAACTATGTAAATTGTGGGAAATGTGACATTGTTGGCGTTAAATTTTAATTAAATCAAACCAAAATGTCTTTACGTTGCACAAAATGCAAGAAGTTCTGAATCACCAATCTACAACTAAAATGACTGTGTTGTGAATAATGCAACTGCAGCTCGCTTTTAAGTTCTAAATGTAATTTTCGACGTTTGACAACATTAATTTTATTAAAATTAACTGAAATTTTTTTAATTGCATATAATTTTGAATCACCCCTTAAAAACTAAATTTATTAAATTCTGAATCTGTTTTTAAACGTACAACTACAGCTTCGAAAGTGGTACTACAAACGTGAGCCTTCAATCAAATCAAACTAAACTATTTTCGAGTTTAAAAAGGCGAATTATAATAACTATCGCACTATTTGAATTAAATCGAACTCAAATGGCTTTACGTTACCCAAAGCAGTTCTGAATCACCCATCTACAATTAAAATGGCTGAGGTGAATAAAGCAACTCAATCCCCTTTTGAGTTCTAAGTATGTCAGCTTCAATTTTAGTTAACTTTAGTCTTATTAAAATTTACTAAAAATGTTATTAATTAAATGTAATTCTGACTTAGTCTCGTCAACAACTTAATTCTGAATCTATTTTTAACCGTGCAGCTACAACTAATTTGGGCGTTCCGATCCTCGAAATAATTTTAAATGCGACACTATCGACATTTACGTCTAATAAAACCCGATTCAACTATTTTCGAGTTCTAGAAAGATGAATTATGATAAATGAGGCACTAATTCAAACAAATTCGTCAAATGTCTTATTTTACACAAAATGCAAGCAGTTCTAAATCACCTATTTAGAACTACTATTTCTGTGCTGTGAAATATAACAACTTCCGCTCGATTTTGAGTAGAAACTATTTTCGCCCTTTGTAAACTTCAATTTTATTAAAATTAACTACAAATTTCTTGAATTTCATGTAATTCTAAATCACCCATAAAAAACTAAGTCACTAAATTCTTAATCTGGCATTAAAATTGCAATTACAGCCTATTTGCGAGTTCTAACACTTTGAATCATTAGAAATGTGACACTATAGACATTAGCTTCAATTAAACCACACTCAAATATTTGTGAGAACTGTGGCACTGTTGGCATCAGCCTTTAATTTAATTAAAGTCAAATGTCTCTAAGTTACATGAAATAAAAGAAGTTCTGAATCACCTACCTATAGCTAATATTACTGTGCAGTTATTGCATGCAGCAGGGTTAAACATCTATACAAATTTATATAGGTTGTTTTCTGTCAAAAATGATGATAAATACATTCTGAGTAAAATATATTATTTCTTATTGATTCAGGTTTCCACAAGCAGTAATTCCATGAAACGCGATTAACTTTTTATAAAAGTATAGATTGTGTAGTGTTTAGTGATTCGTACATTTTAAACCAGATTGGTATATAATTTGGTGCTTCTTATGCGAATGCTAATAAGAGCGTTTGTTATTCAGGTTTCTATATACAGTAAGTACATAGAGCAGGAATAATATTATACAAAAATATAGATTGTTTACAAATAAATCAGCTGATGACTAATACATTATGAGTCAGATATTCCCTTAATTAGGTTGCTGCTTATGAGAGTAATCATTAGAGGATTTTTTATTCAGGTTTCTATAAGCAGTACATGCGTGCACAGAGATTAATGTTAAACACAAATACAGGTTACTTACTTATAAATAAACTGAGGCTTAATAAATACTAAGGCAGATAGATATGTTACTCAATTAATTACGTGGCTGCCTACTCGAATACTAATTAGACGCTTTGTGATTCAGGTTTCTATAAGCAGCAGTTACATGCAGGAGGATTAATAGTATATACAAATATAGATTGTTCCTAATAAATCAACTGTAGTTTAATGAATTCTGACTGTAATATATCATTTCATTGATTTGACTTTATAATTCAGATTTCTATAAGCAGTAGTTGAATGCAGCAGGGTTAATGGTATATACAAATGTAGATTGTTTGCTGATTAGTAATCTGATGATCAAAACATTCTAAGTTCCCTTAATTAACTTGCTGTTTAGTTACATACATCAGGGTTAATGTTATAAAAAATATAGGACTTTTGGTAATAAATTATGAGTTAGATGTACGAGTATCAATCCCTCCATTAAGTTGCTACTTACCCGAATACTCATTAGAAGCTTTATGATTCAGGTTTCTATAAGCAGTACGTGCATGCAAAAGAATTAATGTTACACACAAATACAGATTGCTTAATTATAAATCAACTGAGGCTTAATAAATACTAAGCCAGATAGATATGTTACTCCATTAATTACGTGGCTGCTTGCTCGAATACTAATTAGACGCTTTATGATTCAGGTTTCTATAAGCAGAAGTTACATGCCGGAGGATTGCTTCCTAATAAATCAACTGATGATTAATGAATTTTGACTGTAATATACCATTTCCTTGATTAAGCTGCTTATTACGCTAATACTAATTATAGACTTTGTGATTCGGGTTCCTATAAGCAGTAGTTGCATGCAGCAGGGTTAATGGTATATATAAATATAGATTGTTTGCTGATTAGTAAACTGATGTTCAATAAACTCTCTGCTCATTTAATTAAGTAGCTGTTTACGCTAGTACTAATTGTATTGGGATTTGCGATTGAGGTTTCTACAAGCAATAGTTGCATGAAATAGGATTAACTATATAAGGACATAGGTTATTTGCAGCTAATGGAGCTACTGATTAATAAATTTTAGCCCAGATATATCATTTCCCTAATTAAGCGGCTGCTTACTCGAATACTAACTAGAGAGTTTGTGATTCAAGTTTTTAGAAGCAGTAGTTGCATACATCAGGGTTAATGTTACGTATATAAAAATATAGGTTTTTTGCCTTAATTAAGTTGCTGCTTATGCAAATACTAATTAGAGGCTTTGTGATTCAGGTTCCTATAAGCAGCAATTTCATGAAATAGAGTTAATGTTATATAAAAATATAGGTTGTTTGCAAATAATTAAACTGGCCATTAATACATTTTCCGCGATGTATTTCATTTCTTTAACTAACTTGCTGCTTATGCGAATATTAAGTAGAAGTTTCGTGATTCACGTTGCTATAAGCAGTAATTCCATGCAGCAGGGTTAATGGTTGATACAAATATAAATTATTTCCTAATAAATCAACTGGTGATTAATTAATTCTGACTGTAATATATCATTTTCTTGATTTAGCTGCTTCTTACGCGAATACTAATTATAGACTGTGATTCAGGTTCCTATAAGAAGTAGTTACATGCAGAAGGATTAATGGTATATACAAATATAGATTGTTTGCTGATTAGTGAACTGATCTTCAATAAATTCTCTGTTCCCTTAATTAAGTTGCTGTTTACGCGAGTACTAATTATATTGAGATTTGCGATTGAGGTTTCTGCAAGCAGTATTTGCATGAAACAGGATTAACTATATATAAGGACATAGGTTATTTGCAGCTAATGAAACGAATGATTAATAAATTTTTGACCAGATATATCGTCTCCCGAATTACATGGCTGCTTACTCGAATATTAACTAGGGAGTTTGTGATTCAAGTTTGTAGAAGCCGTAGTTGCCTACATCAGGGTTCATGTTATATAAAATATAGGTGTTCCTCCTTAATTAACTGCTGCTTACGCGAATACTAATTACAGGCTTGGTGATTCAGGTTCCTATAAGCAGCAGTTGAATGGAATAAACTTAATGATATCTAAAAATATAGGTGGTTTACAGATAATTAAACTGATCATTAATAAATTTTCAGCCACATATATCTTTTCTTTAATTAAGTTGCTGCTGACGCTAATATTAAGTAGAGGTTTTGTGATTCAGGTACCTATGAGCAGTAATTGCATGCAGCGGGGGTAATGGTACGTATATAGAAATACAGATTTTCTGACAATTAAACTGATGATTAATAAGTTCTGAGCAAGATATATCCTAATTAAGTTGCTGCTTAAGCGAGTATTAATTGGATGGGCTGCGATTCAGGTTTCTATAAGCAGTAACTGCATGTAGGAGGGTTAATAATATATACCAATATAGAATATAGTTTGTTTGCTGATAAATCAACTGATGCCTAATATATTTTGAGTGAGATAGAGCATTCCCTTACTTAAAGTTGTAGCTTACTCGACTAATAATTAATAGTTTTGTGATTCAGGTATCTATAAGCAGTAGTTGCATTCAGCAGGATTAATGTTATATAAAAGTAATTATTCCTATTCGAATTAAAAATTCTAATTGGAGATCAAAATCAGTATGAAGTATCACACGATTTCATACATATTTCAAATCGCTAACGCTGCTGTACAATCAATTTAATGCCGAGTTTTAACATATTTGGAGGCAAACTTAAGCTAATAATTATTATTGCCTCAATGTTACAACTACATAACTTAACAAAGAAGTTTTGCTAATAGTAAAATCCTAGTTCTAATTCTAAATACACTCTTGTGGCAATTGCACTGTTATGTTTTTAGATGAGAAGATTATAAGCTTTGAAATATTTTAATCAGTTATCAAGGAATTTGTAAAATTCGTGAATTACCCCTCGCTCTACCCATAATTTATAAAAATTACTTAAACATTAAACAATAATTGTCATTACAAATCATCATTCTAATAAACCGGTTTCCGACTCATATAAGCAACTTATACTTATACCTTCAGGTTTACAATAATTTATTATTTATAGTAATAGTGCTAACGAACGCCTACTATCAAGTGTTTAAATATCTTATTCAGATAAGGCTGTTTAACTGTGTAATAAAAAATTTTAATCGCTGCACCATGACAATGCACCCAAGCACCTTAGCCTTTATACCTATTGTTTTTTAATAGTTGCCTAATGAAGTATAAGTTGAATTCTGTCCTAATTAAGATTTGAAAAAGAATGTTGGAATTTAATGGCATATAAAAGTTAAACGGAATTATTTAACTATCACTTTTATTTACGGAAAAACACCTGCTGAGCGATTACATTAGACGAAAGCAATATAATCCCCCTAATTAAAGGTAGCTAACTTACGAGCACAAAAAGTAATAAGCGTTGCCCCAAGTGCGTCAAAATTTCCGAATGCCCGGTAATAAAAGTCAAATAAATTTTGTAAAACAATTCCGACCGATCTTGTCTGTTAATGGTCCGTTTTTTTTTAACCGTCGCGTTCAAAAGGGGCGAAATCTCGATATTTATGTTTGTATTAATTGGCGTTATCTAGCATCTTTAATCAGGTATCGCGCTCTAGCAACCCCGCCGCTAGACGCACTTAAAAATGCTAATGCCCACGAAACTTACAATTTAATACCTCGTAATTATAGTGTTTTAAATTTATTGTCAATAATTTTGTACTCCCGTTACACAAGCTACAAGTCACTCGTAAGCGGTGCCAAACCGCGCGATTTTTATTAGCTCGTTATGGCCAATAACCAATAACTGCAAAGCATGGAGAATGTTCATTACCTGAGAATTTGCTACACCACAATACGCTGTTGGGCTTCGTCAAAATCGCAAGGATTGTTGCATCACTGCGTGTTCTCTCTCGAATATATTTTCCTGGTTCGCAGTTGTCTAGTTAGCTTTACAATGTTTTGAACTTTTCCCTATAGGTCGCATTAAGGCTTTTAATATGTTTTATTCGTGAAGGTCAAGTGGCTTATATGAGAGAAGAAATGAAACAAAATATCCAATAAATGAGTTATGGTGGAAACTGTATTATGTTATGGCAAAGTAGGTACGGACAATGGGAGAGAACAGGAAAAGACTATTAAAAGCTGAAGAAATGAATTATTTGCGAAAAAGTATACGACGTCTAGAATGCAAAGAATAACAAAGGAAGAAATCCGCAGCAGAATGACAATAACCGAAACTATTCTGGACAGAATTGAAGAAAAAGATTCAAATAGCTTGGCCACCTGTTAAGGACGCACTGTTCCTATAGACACCTCCAAGAAGATGAAGGGGCATCTCTGCAAATCACGAAATGGGGATATAAGATCAGTAACGATGGCAAGAAATCTAGATAATGACATGGCACATGACCGAGGTGCATGGACAAGGGTACTGGGAAAACAATTTGTAAACGCCCCATTTAATTTGTGCGTTCTTTGCGTTTCGCTCCGCGATGCTGACTCGCATCTCTAATATAAATATCACGCGCGTTCCTCTTTTCGTCGAACGCCGCGCGAAGAAATTTTGGTTTTCCAGAAAGGCGCGCAACCTTCGATTATAAAGCGTACCTGGATTGAAATTTCTTTCTTCGATTTTGAGCGCTCAGCAGGGCAGCGAATCAAGAATTTTAAAGGAATTTTAATTACCTTGAACTATGTTTATTAGAAGAATTTTTGTTTTCTATCAACAACCGTGCATTGCAACGGCGTTGTTTGCAGAAGTAGGCCCGAATTCCAGCCTAGGGTGTGATTATTCCTTATTATCATTTTTGTTCCGGTTCTAATTAAGTTGAGGCCTTTATCATTTGCAGTAATGTCTGGCCATAACAGCCCCTTGAAACTCTCTGGACCACGTCGATCCGCCCGAGTCTGAACCAAGGTCATTCCAGTTAATCTCAAACCAGGAATCTGGCAATTTGCTTGATGTCTGTGGACTGCATACGAAGAAGCCGTGGAGAAGCATCTCCTACCGCAATAAGTACATACTTAATTGCGATTCAGGGTGTTGCTTGTGTCGATAAGGGCAATTTAGCCGCTACGATTTACGTACTTTTTTACAAATGTGACAGCAAAAGCGCACGGAAAAACGTAAAATTCATAGTTTTATCACACGCTAGTTTTCACCTAGGGATTAGTTGAAAGCTTTGAGCTCCCGGATTTCCATAAATTCAAATATTATCAGTTTTTGCAAGCCGGTCGAGTGCGCTCTGTTTTATTCAATTAGCTGGATGTTTGCATGGCATCCAGATGTCAAATTACGCCATAGTATTGCTGGCGTAAATACTTTCTAATTTGTTGTAATGTGTTGGAATTTTAATAATTCATTTTAATTGTGACTTTTATTTTGGGTGACTCCAATCCAGATAATTATTAGTTACTATTTTGGGCCTATTGAGCCTCCAGCTTTGATTATGATTGTTAATTGCTGACACTGTTGTTGAATATTACATTTCTATTGAATGTTACTAGTTTATATTTTCTTGGTGTATTTATACTAAAATCATTTATAAACCTGCTCGTGTTCTCTTTTAGATTTAGGTTGAAGTAAGAGGAATACAAAGTAAGTGGTGATTTTATCTTGTAGCTATATTTATGTTTTAGGTTGTGTATAACGACTGACGCCCATTTTTTTTTAATTTTATGTTTTTCTGCAACTTATTCACGTCATAATTCTGCCGAAAGTTGGAGCTAGCTAGGGTTGTACTCGCCCCTCGTTTAAGGGTGCGGTACAGATCTTCAGTTTTTGCTCAAGTTTCCCGTTCTTCGTTAACCTTTAAAAATATAACCAAGAACTAGGGTTTAGGGACTCAAATCTTGATAGTGTTTAAGTTTCAGATGTTCAGCTTTGGTTTTAAGTTTTTCGAAAATTAAGATAAGGATAAGTCTTGTGAGCTAATCGCTGAGACTTTTTTGTGGCGTCTTACTATTAGTGCTGTTTCTGTGGTGAAATACCCAAAGAAATGGGATGGATATGTTTAGGCACCTACTACCACCGTTTTATCCTTTCGATGTGAGTAAATGTACACGACTAAGACCAGGACGGGACTTATGTAGGTAACTATTGGTATTGGTCTTGGAAGCATGTATCAGGATTGGTTTGGAGACCAATTCAAGAATAACGCAATTCTGGGTGTCGATGGTCCTAGGAGTCCTAGCTTCATTTAGTCAAATTTTAACATTTGAACGCTTCGTCAATACTAACCTTGCTTCCACCATCAAGGGCAGTGTCCGTCACAACAACTTTCCGCCCATTAACGGTGCCGTTAAGTATAAAACCGTAGTTCTCCCTCGCACTTTTAAACCACTCCGAAACCATAACCGTAATGTCAACTTTAACCCAGTCCCCGCGCCCGAGGGGCTGCGTCACCCTCTTGGAGGCCACCTTCACCGTGCCCGGCGTGTCCGGATGGTCAGGGTTCCTGTACACCTTGAAGACCTCGATGTGAAAGCTCGGAAGCGGCCGCCTCTCCACCCCTCGCACGTACAGGAAGAGGGTGGCGTTGCCCACGTGGTACTTTGATATGCTGTCGGAGAAGGTGAAGTGCAGGATGTCGTGCCCTCGCCAACTATGCCTCAGTCTTGGATCTGCAAAAGAACCATAGTCAGTCAAGTCGTAGTTGTGCTGCCCTTGCAAGGGTCAGTTAGTGATCGTTTTGACGTAGTGAGATGCAACTTTGGACCGTTATCTAAGACAAAAGTATTTTTAGTTGTTCTTTGGAAATGTAGTGATCACGTAAAACTGATGCACTTGGGTTCGATAGGGAACCAATCAGCTTGACCTTGCCTGTAATTAACTGGTAACTGTCTGGAAAAAAATATTTATTGGGCGATTAAGATACTGTATCTAGACAAAAGATTAGTCTTACAATTTTTATATGGAAACAGATTGTCCTTGAAACATTAAATAGAGGCTTTGTTATTACCAGAGCTATTGAAAAATTCTAAGTAAAATATACGTTTTGCGACACGTTGTTAACCAATTGCCCTATATATCTCTTTTTGCAGTTACAAGTAATGTTTTAGCCACAAATTAGGCTGGTGCTATCTAATGTTTACAATTAACATTGCTATTTTGTAACTTTAACAATGCGACTTGCATAATAACAAATGTAGCATTAATTTGTTTTTGTATTTCATAAGTCGTTATTGTTCCGGGCTAGCTAGCAATTGATCGCTTATTACACGCATTATTTATTAAAGTTTTAAAAAACAATGACACTGTAAATTACTGGCAATAATCAATCAATTAGTTGAGGTTATTCCGTTAATTGTTTTCATTGTACAGGATTGCATAATAAACGCCAGTAAATGTCGGTTGCGGTTTGAACAATAAAGTATATCTGTTTATATACACATACGAAATATTTGCAACAGCTGTGTGAACTCTGTATATTCGTAATGTTATACAGTTTATCAGTTTGTTATGCATGGAGTCTAATTTGATCGTCTGTTTCTAAAATTATAACTTACTATGGGGTCTACAACAAGCGTAGAAATTATTTAGGTCGAGTTGATAAGTCATATTTAGTATACATTTATTAAGTAATTCGAAGCACAGTTGTCATACAAAATCTTGCCGAAGCAAAGAAAGGCCAGGTGGGAAGCTATTAACTAGAAAATAGTCTCAGTCAAGATGCATAACATTAGTAAATTTAGTAAATATTTGCATAAAATAGTGCTGAAACTGACAGTCATAGTTCGACTTATAAAAACGGCACTTGCCAAGACTTCCAGCGCTAACAGCTAATCGTCTACTACTACAAAATTACAGAACAATGTCAAAGATTCCAAAAAAAAAATCCGTGAAATACTGACTGTAACAAAACTATGCTAATTAATTAGAAATCAAAACTATAGACTACTAAAAACACAATTAAATTTAATTCAATTAACAAATTTACCTAATAGTAGCTATTACTAGGAGTATAAGTATTAATGGATACTATAATAAGCATCCTTGTTCTCGCATCCACCAAAATTCCTTAGACTAAATAATTATGTGTTGCGTTAATTATAACCAATTAAATATACTATGCATTTAACGTAATAAACAATTTACTAATTAATTAATATGAATTAATGCATTTTACCATTTACAATATAAATAATAACGTTAGCTAGTAAGCATCTGCCCAGAACTAAAGCAATTGCTGAAATAAATAACTTAGGTTACTAGATGTCATTTTTAATTAGTTCTATGATAACTTAATTTAACTAATTATTATTTGCACTGATGGAGGATTAAAAACTGAGATTACTAGAGCAAATAATAGAGGTCGTCTGTTACAATGGTAATTCTCGTATATGTCGTCACTGCTTTCCTCATAATGTAAAAAATTAAACTAAATGGGTCAGCGACTAAATACTCTAGTAAATATATTTCCTAATTGCAGGGAAATGACAGATGTTATTAAACCCAATAATGAATGTTTCGCTATTACAATAATAATTAGGATTATTTTTCTACGTTAATGTTGATTATTTGTTCCGACTAACTAGTAATAAAGTTGCTGATTGGCTAATATTGACTAAATTTAGTTAATTACTGAAATTAAGCTGAATACTGATATTTATTAAGCTATATAGTTAAGGCGTCTCTAATACAACCCCAATTAGTATTTATCATAATTGTCTGCATTAAAAAACTAAGTAATTAAATTGCTTGACGATTACATGCTAAACGTAGATTTAATTCATATTTCTATAGCAGAGAATTATTAGCACTGATTAAACTAACTGGCAATGCAGAATTTTCAATTACCAATTTAATTAGTTATATTTGCTGCTTTAATGATAATAATTTAAACCGAGCAACTAAGTAATTAACTTTTCCTACTGAAAAACATGAAAATAGACTTAATTGCATAACTGTGGCGAACTAATAGTAGTTATTAAGCTGAACATTTAGGGCTTCTCTAATATAACCTTAATTAATTTACATCACAATACCCTGCATTGGAAAACTAAATAATTAAATTGTTTGACAACTAAATACCCAGAAGTACATTTAATTCATTATTTTATTGCAGATAACTAATATCAGTACTTAAAGAGAACTAGAAATAAAGAATTCTCAATTTCCACTGTAATTAGCTGTACTTTTCTGCTTTAACGATAATAATTTGCCCCGAGCAACTAACTAATTAAATCTCCTGCTGAAAAACATTGAAATAAATTTAATCAATTACTTAACTGCGGCAAACTAACAGTAGTAACTAAGCTTAATATTTAGGACTTCTCTAATACAACCTTAATTAGTTTTCATCATAATTACCTGCATTGAAAAACTAAATAATTGAATTGTTCGACGAGTAAATACCCAGAAGTATATTTAAATCATTATTTTATTGCAGAAACAAAAAATTCTCAATTACCACTGCAATTAGTTATAATTTGCTGCTTTAATGATAATCATTTGTAACAAGCAACTAAGTAATAACATTGCCTACTGAAAAACATGGAAATAATAAACTTAATTAGTTACTTAACTGCGGCGAACTGGTAGTAGTTATTATGCAAAATAGTTAAGGCTTCCCTAACACGACGCTAATTAGTTTTCATCACAGTTACCTCGTTACCTGCATTGAAAAACCAAATAATTAAATTCGTTGGTGACTAAATACCTTGCAATAAATGTAATACAATATTTTACTGCAAAGAACTAAAAGCGTTAATTAAGCGGAACTAGCAATCAAAGATTTTTGATTACCACCGTAATTAGTTATATGTTTGTTTTAATGATGTTTATTTGTACTGACTCAACATGTAACCAAACTTCTTAATGGTTGATACGAAATTAAATTTAATTAATTACTTAATTGCGCGAACTAATAGCAATTAGTAATATAAATAGTTAGAGTTTCTCTGAGACAACCCTAATTAGTTTTCCTTATAAAGGATTGAGTTAAAAAACTAAATAATTAAATTGTTAGACAATTAAACACTGAAGTAATAACAGCATCACTAATTGAAAGGGACTAGTAATACGGAATTTGCAATTATCACTGCATTTGTTTCTGCTTTAATGATAATTATTTATAGTGACTACTCAAGCAACCAAACTGCTTAATGGTTGATAGTGAACTAGATTTAATTAATTACCTAATTGCAGCTAACTAATAGTAGTTAATAAGCCAAATATTTAGAGTTTCTCTAGTACAACCATAATTAGCTTTTGTCATAATTGTTTGTGTTAAACAACTAAGTAATTAAATTGTTTAACAATTAAATACTGCAGTAATATTAACCACTAATTGAACGGAACAAGCAGTAAAGGATTCTCAGTTACCATTGTATTTTTCTGCTTTAATGATAATTACTTATAGTAACTAATCAAGTAACCAAACTGGTTAATGGTTGATACTGAACTAAATTTAATGAATTACTTAATTGCACTGAACGAGTAGCAGTTACTAAGACAAATAGTTAGAGTTTCTCGAGTATAACATGTTTAGTTTTCATCATACTTGTTTGTGTTAAAAAACTAACTAATTAAATTGTTTGACAATGAACTAAATTTAATTAATTGCTTAATTGCGCGAACTAATAGCAGTTAGTAACCAAATAGTTAGAGTTTCTCTGGGACAACCCTAATTAGTTTTCCTCACAATTGTTTGAGTTAAAAAACTAAATAATTAAATTGTTTGACAATTAAATACTAAAGTAATAACAGTATCATTAATTGAACGGGACTAGCAATACAGGATTCCCAATTACCACTGCATTTGTTTCTGCTTTAATGATAATTATTCATAGTGACTACTTAAGTAAATTACTGAACTAAATTTAATTAATTACTTAATTGCAGCGAACTAATAGCAGTTACTAACCCAAACAGTTAGAGTTTCTCTAGTACAACCATAATTAGCTTTCGTCATAATTGTTTGCATTAAAAAACTAAGTAATTAAATTATTTGACATTTAAACACTGAAGTAACACTAAACACTAATTGATCAGAATTCGTAGTTACCATTGTATTTTGCTGCTTTAATGATAATTACTTATAGTGACCAATCAAGTAACCAAAATGCTTAATGGTTGATACTGAACTAAATTTAATGAATTACTTAATTGCAATGAATGAGTAACAGTTACTAAACCAAATAGTTAGAGTTTCTCGAGTACAACATGATTAGTTTTCATTATAATTGTTTGTGTTAAAAAGCTAACTAATTAAATTGCTTGACAATTAAACACTGAACTAATAACAATGGCACTAATTGAACGGAACTAGCAATATATGATTGGCAATTACCAATATATCTTTCTGCTTTAATAACAATTACTTATAATGACTGATCAAGTAAACAAACTGGTTAACTAAATGTAATTAATTAATTAATTGCAGAGATAGAATCGTAGTTCCTAAACCAAAAAGTTAGAGTTCGTCTAGTACAATCCTAATTAGTTTTGACCATAAGTGTTTGCTTTAAAAACCAAGCAATTAAATTGCTTGAAAATTAAACTGAAGTAATAACACTAGCACTAATTAAATAGAGCTAACAATAAAGTATTCGTAATTAACAGTGCATTTTTTTCTGCTCCAATGATAATTACTTATAGTGACTAATCAAGTAACCAAACTGCTTAATAGTTGACACTGAACTAAATTCAATTAATTATTTAATTGCAGCAAACTAATAGTAGTTTCTAAGCCAAAAATTGAGAATTCCCTTAGTATAATCCTAATTAGTTTTCATCATAATTGAATCATTGACATTTTTAACGATTATACACTGAAGTACATTTAATTCACTGTTTTATTGCACAGAACTAATAGCACTAATCAAACGGAACTAGTAATGGGATATTCTTATTTATCGTTGTAGTTAGTTAGATTTTTCCAGCTTTGCTGAATTACTAGCATGCTATCACAGTACCAAAAAATTCAGTAATGACATTTTAATTAAAGGAAAAACTTTCTGTAAGATTCTCAATTTCAACTGCAAATTAGTTTTTTTTTTGCTTTAACGATTATTAGTTGTACTGAAGAGCTAAGTGTACACATTGTTTGATGACTAAATATATAAATATTAGTAATGGGTTAGCAAGATATTATTGCCTTCGTCTTAATTGTCTGCACCAAAAAACTAAGTAATTACATCGTGTGACGAATGACCACTGCAGTAAACGATAGTAAATATTTAACTGAGCGCACCAATTATAATTACTAAACCAAGTACTTATTAGGATTTTGCTTTACTGGAGCGAATAGTTGGATATGTTGCTGCTTCAATGACAATAATTTGTTCTAACGAATTAAGTAATCATATTGAAGTAAAATTAATTGCTTACTTAATTACAGAGAACTAATGGTTCTAATTAAACAAGTAAGTTATGAAAAATTCTCAAGTACACGATTCCTGCTTAATTATACATTTTTTTTACAGAGGAATGAAGTAATTAAATTGTTTGGTGACTAAATGAATTTTATTAATTAAACGAACTAATTAGCGTTCCACCTCCTCAACTTCAATTAATATTAATAATGTGTTATCAAGTTCTTGTTGTTTTCGTCTTAAGTTTGTGTCGAGAGAAACTAAGTAATCACATCGTTTGGCCAATAGCCACAAAAGTAAACTTAATTAAATACTAATACTAATTACTAAACTAAACAATAATTAGTTTTTCGGATTACTGTAGTGATAGTTGGATAATTAAGTAATAATATTGAAATTAATTCAATTAGTTACGGGTATTTAATTACAGCGAACTAATAACAATTTATTATTACAGGAAATAAGTAAGTTTTCTGTATTAATTAATAATTAGTAATGTGATATCACTGTTTTCATGATAATTTCTGTAATACAAAAGGACCAAGTAGTCAAATTGTCGAACAACAAAATTTTTGAGTAAATTTAATAGTAGTTGCTCAACCTTAATTAGTTATTTACATATAATAATCCTGCTTCTATTCTAATTATTTGTAAGAACGAAATGAGTTCTGGCAAAGACTCGATTGTGAAATTATAAAAATATGCTTAGCCACATTTTTCAACAGATCGAAGCAAATTTGGTTTACTTTCTTCCCGACTCCTTAGAAGACTTTTCACAGGCTTTTCCCCTCTAAGTTATAAATTTGCAAAGAAGAGGTAAAGCGTGCATTGAATGCAAACCGCCCAATAGAGTGAATATGTACTGCTTCTGAGAACAATAAAGATTTCAATTATGTATAATTTCAGCCACAAATTGCGTTGAATTTGCAAGTTGCACGCTGCACCTGCACGCAACGTCCACCCTCGTTGGCAGTGACCTCAGCTGGTAATTATTGTTGTTATTGCACCACGTTTACAATTATTGCGGCTGTTCCTGCACCACAGAGGCGCCGACTTTTATACCAAACCGAGCATCAAGGTCTCCGCTTAATTAAAATGGAGCCTTAGCCCGAGGTGTTCGCTCTGCTGCACGTGAAAACCGCGATTACGCATATATGGGTCAAACGCAGCTACACCGAAAACGGGCGGCTTCGGCAAGAATTTACCAAAACTGCCGCTTTTGATAAAAAGTGCTAAAATTGGCCAATTTGTTTAAATATGCACGAGTCAGTTGTGGCTGCTAATCGAATTTGCGGTTTGTTAACACAGCAATTAAAAATTATCGTGAATCGGTCGTAAAGCTTGCCCCAGTTCCTTGTTGCAAAAGTAAATTAAGTAGGACATAAATGTACTCTATAAAAAGCAATACATTACCCAATTCGAGCTTGACACGTCTAAGCTAAAAATACAACTCTTATCGTCTAATAACACTACACGATAATTAGAGATTCGCTTTTCTCAAAAACAATTTTGAGAAAAAATACGGATCACAAATTCAGGCTTCTATCCGTCCTAGCCGATCAGCCCATCGCCTTACGAAATATGCCATAAAGTTAAGAATTAAATTTGGACAATGCATAATGCAATTGCAGCGATTGAGCCGGGTCATGCCAGAACGTTGCACCGCAGCACTTAAACTTTTAAATTGTTCTGTTGTTAAAAAAACGAACATAAGGTTCTCTAATATAACTATTTTCGTGGTTTTATTTTTTAACGGCCGAGGTTCATGGACACGTGGTGACCGTAATTCTGAATTAACGAGTGACATCGTGCAATGTTCACTTCCAATGCAGCTGCCAAGGATCTTCGGCGAGAAAGTAGGTTCACTTCGCGCTCGGAAGGTCTCAGGATCAGGATCAAGCCGACTAAATCTCGATCGTCCTGGTATTTGTTTGAAATGAGCTCAAATGATAGCTCCCGTTTTGGATAAAATCCTTTGTTACTCAAAGGCTTCTTGCCAGTGTGAACTGTTAGGTAGTGTTTTATACCTAGGTAGAACTCGAGCTAAAGTTCAATCAACACAGACGCGGATAAATATTTTGACGCTTTAGAAATTGCCTTAAAGAACGCATGTAAAGCCGGATGTTAGTTCACACTGGCAAGAAACCTCTACAAATATTTTTCTTCGACATTTCTAACTTTTTATAATTTTTATTAAATATATTTCTAAGCAGTCATTGTAGTTTTAGAACAAGTTTTTGACCAGTTTAAATACTACTGAATGTATAGAAATTTCTACTACATAACACTAAAATACTTCACACAAGGAAAAAACCATTGAAATTATTTGTATGGAACTTTGCGAGCCGAAGAAGACTACTACAGCTGCACTAATATTATAAATATATTGCATCGGTTATATTACATTAATTTAAGCTGTTGTTTAGAAAAATTTCACTTCTTTTAGGATATTTCCAGACTCTGTGAGGATAGATTCTCCAATGGTATCCACCATTGCGTTCAAACCCCTTTGTATTCTGCCTGAGCGCACAAGTTCGGTTCCTATGAAACTGTTTACCACGATTTAATCTCTTAGTGAAAAAAAAAACTTGCATCTCTTCTTTGCTTAAACCATAAGGGGGTTGGAATCACATCAAGTGCCTTTTCTCCCAGTACTTTTCCTCTAGATTGTAGTTCATGGTATTATTTCTTCCATATGTGGACATAATGATGAGTTTGTTTCAAACTATCATGTTGTCACATTGAGAAAAAACTGTTCTTCCCATAAATCTTAAAGCAAACCATACCGTAAATTACAGGTTTTTTTTTGGCATCTCTAGTAGAATTTCTGCCATGAATGATGAACTAAGATTGCATATTTGTATGCCGAAATGGTGGAGTTCCATTATTTGTTTGCCCTAACCTCGTTCTATTGAATTTTGAATTATTTATTTGCAATTTTGATTCTTGTTCGTTAGACTGAAGCTAAATATTTTTTTATTAGTGACTACTAGTAATTTTTCTCAAGGTAATTTTATTTCACAACGGTAGCAATGTTTCAATGTCTTCTGCACATAAGCTGTTTCGATGAGCTTTCAATATTATACCATCATTGGATCTCAGCTGCAAGAACATCGGCCCACCTAACTTGCAATATCAGCTTGCCGGTGCGTAAAGTGTAATATCACGTTCAAGTGCAATTACTTGCAATTGCATAGAGGGGTCACTGTTTGGGTCAGTTAGGGCCGTCATCAAGGTCAAACTGACCACTGACCAACATTCCATTAAGGAGGTGTCAAGTCACTCCCCGCATTATGCACCAGGAGTGCGTAGCTGCATGGCTCAACTTCCGTTGCAGCGAATTCGCTCGCGTCGGCGGCTGCGGGCTCTGCAGGACCTTCTGGATCGACGCATCGGGCCAAATTGTTATTTTTGAGTAAAGTGTGAGGGTTCGGACATGCCAAAATTTGTTGTAGTAATTAAAAATGCATATCTTCCTCTCTCCACCTGTATTCTAGTCTGTTGCACATTAGTTGACATTTATTTTTTTTAGGAAAAAGGGAGCGTGTGCGTTTAGAAATGTAAGCATTAAAATAGTTATTTATATATTAAGGGCGAGCACGAGGGAATGTTTAAAGCTCGACGCGAAGCGGAGAGCTTTAAATATCCCGAGAGCTATAATCGTGATTAGGCACGTGGTACATACAACGTTTTATTTCATTTTAATCCTCAAAATGGACAAAATTCAAGGATTTAGTATTTTGGCTGCAGACTACTGCGTCATCGTTGTGCTTGCCCTGTGAATTTCTGGTGTGCTATGGTTTCTATGCAGATTGTTGGTGTTGCCATACTACATTGTTGGTGCTTGTTCTACTGCTTAGCAACTTTATAGGCCCTAGGGCTATAAAAGCCATTTTACGCCCTCTATCGAGGGCCAATAAACAAGATTATGGTTCCAAAATGAAATAAAATATATTACAGATAAAAGATAATAAAAATTTTCAAATATTAATATCACATAGAATTCGTGATTAAAAAAATAGCAGAATAAATCATTAGCTAATCTCGTTGGCACTTCGGCTTTTGATTGAATATTTTTCGAACTCAATAATTTTTAAATTAAAAAATATATACGAAACTTAATTGCTTAGTTTTCCATTTTTTGCAATAATAACCTACACAATATCACGACTAACTGCAAGTAAATGATGATGCCAGTTCTTCCTTAATAAATGCTTTAATGTAATACCTTAACATTTATACAGTCAAGTTCAAAATTAACGTGACCTTCGTGGAAATTCGTACCAGCAAATGAATGTATTAAAAAACTTGAGGCAAAAATGATTAAATGTTCATATTTACATCCAAATAATTGCAGTAAACAAAAACACGTTAGAAACAGCTTGAAACAAAGCAATAGCAAGTATAATATTATTTTAAAGAAGTTACAAATAGATAATTAGTTCCTTCCAGCAGATTACTCTTTTTTTATTTATTCGAAGCATTATCTTTCAGCACGGCTGCATATGCCAAACACTTGATGCATTTTATTAAAATATTGCTTTAGATAATTTTTATGATATTGTAATACTTAATTATAGAAATAGCACGCATTACAGAATGAGCATATAAACTCAAGAAGATAAATAAAAATACAAAATCATCCACCAAATAATGTCTTATTGGTTCGATTAAAATGTTTTAATTTATTTAAATTCCTTAAGCATTTAAATATTTTTTGGTGATTTTATTTGTAGATAAATCTGTTCGTTCAAAATTAGTAATTTTGATAGATATCACATTCACATTAGTTGATATGATAAAATACCAGTTTTAATGAATCCCGCAGATATTGTCTTCATTTTACTAAAAATAAATTACCCAGAATTTAAATTGTAGTTTCAGATCTTGTATCTACGAATAACAATAATTATATATATTAAAACAACTTTACAATTAATGAAATATCAGGTCCTTAACAGTGTACAATTTTTATCTACTCCGCCACGATTCAGAAATAATTAAGAAAATATAAATATGTGCATTAGTAGAGTAGCGGTGTGACGAGGAAACCCCAAAAGACTAAGTTTGAATATTTTTGTGAAAATTATGATTCCTTAATTTCCTTAAATTTTTGTGTTATCTGTGATACAATTTCAAGACTATTCCCAAAAAATATTTCACATTTGTAGTGGTAATTGTGGACATTTTGAAAGCTGCAGATGTGTAAAAATTCAAGAATTCCAAAACAAGAAAGGATTTTTTAGCAGATCAAAGAACAGGTTCATTGGATATGGTTACTACTATAAAAGTATTAATGTGATTTCACAGACTACTTATTGTACTATTACCTCAACTGAAGAAGCGTTTCATTAATCAACCATTCTTCTTTAAGTACCATCTTCGTTACGAAAGTTGACAATCATCATGGCACTACGTATTTTTGAGACTGCCGATCTCCTCACGTTTCTTCGTCCTTGTATTTGCTCTTTCATTATCAGCTGTAGTAAATAGTATTCCTCCCCCGTCATAACATGTCCCATATACTGAAATTTTCGCTTTTTGATAGTAATTACGATTTTTTTCTTTTTTTATCCTTCTCGACTTCTATATTTGTTACTATCTCTACTCAAAGTATTTTTAGTATTCTGCAGTATATCCATAGCTCGAACGCCTCTAATTTTCGTGTATCTAATTTCTTCAATGTCCACGCCTCTAGACCATAGAATAGACCATCTTCATAAAGGTTACTCTCGTTTGTACTATCCTCGCTTTTATTTCTTCAGGGCCATCGTTGTTTTCAGTTATAATGGTCCCTAGATATTTATCTCTCTACACAGTTTCTATACGTTGATTGTTAACACAGATATATTTATTGCTTTCTGTTGTCTTCATTGTTAACATAAATGTTGTCTATTTTACGTATAGTAACAATCCATATTCTTCCCTCGATGCCGTTACTTTGTTGACTAATATTTGCAGATTCTGTAAATTAGAACGGTGGCATCCACAGATCTCATGTTATTTATGGGTGTTCCATTGACGACTATTCCTCTTATCTCATCTGCCAGTGCTTTATTTATTATTTTCTCCGAGTCACTGACAAAACACATCCCTGTCTAACTTCTCGCCTAATTTCGACTTCTTCCGAATTGATTCTTTTTATTCCTACGACTACCTTCTGATTAAAATAAAGATTTGTAATTATTTCAATGTTTTTTTCCTTAAGAAGCTGAGTGAGATGGCTTTGTTGTAATCGATGAAACACATATAAAGGTCTTGATTCATCCATACTATTTACTAATTCTTGTAAAATACAGCCCAATAAGAGTTAGTAGCCATTCCGTGAACAATAGTTAATAAATTAAGCATCGAAAATTCAAGATGAGAAGGTGATTATCGATACTTCGGCACAGTCTTGCCATGAAGTAGTGTTTGCCTTGTACTCATTGGTGCACCCGTTCCTTAAGACACATTAATTTAGTCTTCGTATCTGTTAAAACGGTGCTTTCAGTGCGGTATGGCCGTTACCATGTTGCGTTATATATATGATCGCACCATATGTGCGACATTTTCAGGAATGCGAAAGGGGATGGGAATTAATTATTGCAAAGCCTAGACGGAGGATATCGGTTTAAAATTGAATAAGCATTAACAAAGAGTACGAATGGGACGGAAAGCACCAATAACGTAGCATTTTAGATTTAGAGGTGAGAAACGATAGCAATTTGCATCCGAACGTTTGGAAAACTTTAAAAAATCATTTCCGAACCAAGATTCGAACTCACCACCTCTGGCTCCGCGGTCAATTGTGCAGACCATACCGACAGCGTCGGATTAACATCTATTGCTGATAACAAGAATATTTCACACAAACTGGGGCAGAAATCATCCTGATAGGTTACATCGTTCTCGAAATTCAATGTTTACATCCATCTGACGCGCGAAAATTGCGCTAAACGTAATTTTCCGAATTTTCTTTAACACCAAAGCGGTTGCTGTTTACACAAAAATTCTACAGTTTTATGAGGCCTTTCATATAATTTTTAGTTGATCGCAATCGATTGAGCGGCAGCGGCAAAAAATGCGATGGTTTTGGCAATTATTCATTCCATTTTGTAAATTTTAAAATATTACATGTAAATTAACTCCACTATATTGTGCATAGCGCTCGATTGATTGTTCTGCACGCAAATACTGAACCCAACAATTTAGCCACTTTATTGCATGTTGTAGCATTTGTGTGGTTCTGATTACTAATATCAATTAATATATTAAAAAACCATTTCAATAATTTTGCACAATCTATATCCACGGAAAAATACTTAATAAAAGAGTTTGTTCAGTGAGCCCAGGGAACAAAAATATTAATTAATTATTTTTTTAACTATTTTCATGCAGCTGCTCATCCAGATCAATGTTTCCAAACGCTGAAAACTCATGTGATACCAACTAAATTCTTCTTCCAACAGGTTTAAATGTTACTGATGTATGCACAGCGTCTCTTCAAGCACGTTCAGGTCTATTTCTAGCTGTGGTTAGCTTTTCCTTTGTAATTTTTTCTTGTGAGTCATAATGTCGTGGTAATTAGGCCGGCTTCCATGCCCAATACTCTCAAGCATCAAGCTCATATGGATTGCGAATTTCTTACGTTCTGCTCCTGTTGCCGGATTTTATCGTAGCAAACGGCTATTACGGCGTGTGTTCAAGATGCGAGCAGTTTTGGCGACAACTTGCATTTCCTCCGGCTACAGCAGCCGCCTGTATCCGCTGCAGGTCCCTATCGAACAATTTCATGCAGAGGTTGGGGAAACCCTCCATAATATTGCTTTAATAATGCTTCCAACTACGTTTCGTGACTACACGCTAATTTTTAGCTTGCTTGTTTTATTTATCGGTAAAGGGCTATTACCTAAAAATAAACAGTTCTACGAAGGCCGTTTAACGACATGCGCCCAAAATTTGTTAATTTATGAAGTTTATTTTTAACCATAAGGATCCCTGCCTAGTCCTTACACCATTATTTCTGCCGAGACTTCGAGCTAGCTAGGACAGTGCTCCCCCTCGTTTAAGAGTGCGGTAAATTTTTTACATTGGAGCTTTCATTTCACAACGATTCTGATTTTACCTACTAGACATATGCTGCCTACGTTTCATGTTGCTATTTATATTTCTATTAAGGGGTGCCCCGGACGCAAATTATTACCGCTCTACCCATAATTCAACGTGCAATCCATCAAATAAGTTACGACATGACTTTCAAAAATTACTGTTTGACACAACGCCTCTACTTGATAACGGTTTTATTTGAACGCTCTTTATAGTACAGGCATGTTAAGCTATGTTATAACTTCGAGAAAAACCAAAAACTTAGCAAACGATTATAAAAGTACAAATTATTTAATTGAAAGCTAAACTTGCTGTTAAGGCACTCGTTTTAGCATCCCTTTAACCAACCCTTTTTTAGTATAGTAATATCCAATGCACGTTGCAGTTCTTCTGTTGATTAGTGAAGCACCCTGTATATGGAAAATATTGTCGGTAATTTTTTCCCCGAAAGTTGTTTTTTTCGGCGTCACGAGACAAACTAAAAATTAGTTTGTCGAGGGACGTTGTTGAAAACAACGAATAATAATAATAATTTTCTTTATTCTTGCTAAATATGTAAAGCATTTCATGAAAATATAGACAATTTTCCGAACAAAATCATGACCTAGAAATATATTTTATGGACTATTTCCCAAATATCGGTTTATTTTGTATCGGTACGCGATGAATATGGCATCTATACTGACGCGCAATGACAGTTTAAACGCCGTCTTGATTAAAACAAATAATAAAAAGAAACTATTCAAACCCACCGGGATAATTTTGATTATTTACCGCTATAAAAACACAATTGGTTGAAGTTAGAAAAATCATAGCATTTCTTTGCATAAGGGATGCGAAAAATAATCAACACAAAAATATGGCTAATAACGATTATGACATGTGATTAAAGGAGTATTAGGTTTAAGCTATATTTCTTCTACAAAAACCCAAACTTTATTTTTATATGTTTTATTGGACGTTTTCCACTGTCTCGGGTGTTTATCATACCACGTTTCGGGAGATTTTGTTGCTTTCAGCCAGTGCTGGCTCGCTATAAGAAATCAAGAAGCCATGGCTCTACTACAGCAAACCAGTTCAAGAATTTCTTTATTTCTAAAGAAGCATTTTTTGTACTTTTTTTATCATTCTTCTCATATGAAAGCTTAAACAAAGCACGAGTCATTTTTATTACATAAATTTAGGTGACTGCACGATAAGCGCTGCTTGCTTTCCGGACGCTTGAGAGCCTGATCGAAGCCCCTCAGTCTTTCGACAGTTCATAGACTGTAGCGGGGGCTAGCGGCAGGACGTAGGTAGAAATATAAGGATATGTTAACTTCCACTGGGAGCCACATCCGCGTCGGAATTTGAGACAGTTCCGATAACTACTCGGCCTGCTACCTGCTATTAATTGTTATTTTAAGTATTCAATTTCAGTTACTATATCACCTACAGCTGCTGCAATCTCGGAATGCAGCATTTTAAAAGAAATCGACCCTTTAATAAGAGATATAGCAAACAAACTTATCGCACAGATTTATTACAGGGCATTATTTTTGAACGAAAATTTAAGTGGACTTCAAAATTTAATAAAAGAAAAATATCCTTTGGCGAATTATGTCCACTGCTATGGTTATCAAATTAACCTGATCATGAACAGTACAGCGTCGATTATACGATCTATTTGTTTCTGCACCTATCTGGGATCTGCTCATGTTTTCCAATTTCCCACAAAGAACAAGAGTGCTGGACGAAATTGTTCGGCAAAGATTACCACGGTCGTCACAAACTAGGTCGAATTTTCATTCGCGGGCAGCTAACACCGTTTTAAAAAATTAACTGATAAACGTTATGGAAACTGTAATAAACTACAGAAAATGCGCTATAAAATGGATACACTTATTGAAGACTATAATTTGGGAGTTTTAGAAGACGAAATCATTTCTCAAAAAAAGGCCGCGTATACTTGCTTTCGCAACTAATAAGAAAAGAGAAGTTTTGTGATGAAGCAAATAAGAACAAGATTTAGTTTCACTGGGCATCGAATAGCTACAAATTTATTTCTAGTGGGAAATTAACGAGTATCCTGACAATTTTCTCTGTGAAACAATTAAAGTTAATTCTTTTTTTGGAAAAAATGTAGATTAAAAACTAAACTGCAGTTACTATATGAAAGAGAAAAATTTCGGGATTCTTCTAGAGATTTTTCATTACTTTTACAAGGCGTAACTTTTTAAGACACTCTAAAACTCTTTAAAGTATTACACCTATGTCTAGATTTGGAGCGATGTTTCTCGATGTTGAAAATGATTAAAACTGTCTTAAGGAACTCAATAAAGGAAGAAAGACTAAGTACCATAGGAATGCTATCAGCAGCCTAATAACATCAAAAACTTTAATAAACAAGTGATTAACTTATTTTAAAATAAAAAAGAACGTGGAATGGATTTTATATATTGTGCAACTTAGTAATTAACACTTTTGTATCACTGACTAATTTAGTTGTATAATCTGGGACGAAAGCAAGGCTACTTTGGTAAGTAATTTTCTCACTGATGCTAACTTTTCCCAGTACACCGTTCCATATGCGAAATATTTAGATCTCGGAATGTCGGAATCTGTTTTGTCTGTGAGGGGGTGGAAGATCCATTTTAAATACATTGTGTACGTTCAGTGAAATGTATGTAGATGATTATAAAATTAGAAAAAATCGTTATTAATTAATCTAGAACCTAACAAGGATATGAAAATAAACTCAATGTTATGTTAACCCATTTCTTTAAACCCCATTTTTAATACAGAGAAAGCTCATGCACGTTGCCATTCTTTTGTGGATTGGTGAAACACCATGTATATGGCAATATTTGAAACACAAAGTTTGACCTCATTCTATGACATTAAACTCAGATACTTTAAAAATAAGATCACCTACATAATATTCATTTTTTCAAAATTTTTACAATAATTTAATTGCAAACTCCCCTTAACCCGAGCAATTTGAAACAACCTCGTTAGCGCCCAAAAGCGACTGTTACATTGGTAATTGCACAATCGCCTCTAAACTCTAAATGGCCATGCCTAAGGCCCATAATTTCAAATTAACCGGTAGCAGTTCGGGCAGGAAAAATGAGTCAAGGTCGAGAATAGGGCCGTCATTAAGTGACATTAATTTTCTCATGGTTCTTGGTGCAGCTCCTGGTTTGGCCTCACCCGGCGCAGGGAGAGCCCAGGACAATAAGGCAAAGGGTTCGGCCATTCGGGCCCAACTTTTTAAGTTGATTTTACAGCAAACCCTTGATTCTTGGGAAGGTCGGCCCGCGATTAGCTGTCAAATTAACAAGTCCCTACAGCTGGCCGCAGTGGCGCTGGCAAAGGATGCACGAAGCAACTTAATAAATTGCCACCAGCTGTTGTCGGCATTACATTAGAATTTTAAGTACCCGACGGAATAGATATGTGTTTTACCTGTTCCGCTTTGTTCGGATTTATTTCTAGTCCAACAGTAGCGTTGGCATTATTTACGGCGCGACTTACCTGCTTTCATCCACCGCGTGCGTAATTACAACGTACCGAGAATTATGTAATGCTTTTTGTGCTCGAATAAGTTGCACCCGTAATCGTTTTTTTGTGCGCTACTGGTCTTTTTGGAAGCCGCAGAATGCACCCAGTTATTGGGAATGTTGGCTTTTAACTTCGCTACCCGTTGATTTTTAGATGCCACCGGATCGCTATTTTTATTCATTATTTAGCACACGGCCCGCAATTAAGCGCGATTTGCATGTACAGGGTGTTCCATGGAATTAAATGGGAATCTCTGCCACTATTACAGCTGTAAAGCAATTGTTCGTCTATTATAAGGTATTTTCGACAGAAAAAAACAGAAAATTAATAGAAAAACTTTTATATCTGTTACAATTTATATAGAATATCTTTAAAATGTTTCTTTTAAACATTTGCGCATAAAACATTGCTCCGTTTTCTGTTAATATGATGAGAAATCTACTGATCTACTGACGTCATAAACTATATGATGATAATTCTACAAGACTGAAACCTGGAGGATATTTCAATATGTGCAATTAAATAGCCCCAGAGTGGTTTACGATGTTACTCTTAACCATAGGCGCATGAAACACTCCTCTGTTTTCAGTTAATGTGATGACAAGGTTGCTGCTCTACTGGCGTCACAAAACATATCCTGATGATAATTCTACAAGACTGAAACTTGGATATTTTGATCTATCCAATTAAATAACCACAGAATAGTTTAAAATTTTGCTTTTAACTATATAAACATGAAACGCTGCTTTGTTTTTAGTTAATGTGATAACGAGGCTACTGCTCTACCGGCGCCATAAGCTTTAATCTGATCGCAGTTCTACAATCTCAATGATATTTCGATATATACAATTAAATAACCACAGAATGGTTTTACTTTGCTGCCCTTTACCACATGGGTAAAAAACATTGCTCTGTTTTCAGTTAATGTAATTACAAGGCTAATGCTCCACTGACGTCACAAAACTATAATCCTATGATAATTGTACAAGACTCAAACGTGAATAATATTTCAATCTGTGCAAGGAAATAACCACAGAATAGTTTAAAATTTTACTTTTAACTATATGCGCGTGAAACGCTGCTCTGTTATTAGTTAATGTGATAACGATGTTACTGCTCTACCGGCGCCATAAGCTTTAATCTGCTTATAGTTCTACAATCTGAATGATATTTCGATATATGCAATTAAATAACCACAGAATGGTTTTACATTGCTGCCCTTTACCACATGCTTGAAAAATATTGCTCTGTTTTCAGTTAATTTAATTACAAGGCTAATGCTCCACTGACGTCAGAAAACTATAATCCTATGATCATTGTACAAGACTCAAACGTGAATAATATTTCAATCTGTGCAAGGAAATAACCACAGAATAGTTTAAAATTGTACTTTTAACTATATGCGCGTGAAACGCTGCTCTGTTTTTAGTTAATGTGATAACGATGCTACTGCTCTACCGGCGCCATAAGCTTTAATCTGATCATAGTTCTACAATCTGAATGATATTTCGATATATGCAATTAAATAACCACAGAATGGTTTTACATTGCTGCCCTTTACCACATGCGTAAAAACATTGCTCTGTTTTCAGTTAATGTAATTACAAGGCTAATGCACAACTGACGTCACAAAACTATAATCCTATGATCATTGTACAAGACTCAAACGTGAATAATATTTCAATCTGTGCAAGGAAATAACCACAGAATAGTTTAAAATTTTACTTTTAACTATATGCGCGTCAAACGCTGCTCTGTTTTTAGTTAATGTGATAACGATGCTACTGCTCTACAGGCGCCATAAGCTTTAATCTGATCATAGTTCTACAATCTGAATGATATTTCGATATATGCAATTAAATAACCACAGAATGGTTTTACTTTGCTGCCCTTTACCACATGCGTAAAAACATTGCTCTGTTTTCAGTTAATGTAATTACAAGGCTAATGCACAACTGACGTCACAAAACTATAATCCTATGATCATTGTACAAGACTCAAACGTGAATAATATTTCAATCTGTGCAAGGAAATAACCACAGAATAGTTTAAAATTTTACTATTAACTATATGCGCGTGAAACGCTGCTCTGTTTTTAGTTAATGTAATTACAAGGCTAATGCTCCACTGACGTCACAAAACTATAATCCTATGATACTTGTACAAGACTCAAACGTGAATAATATTTCAATCTGTGCAAGGAAATAACCACAGAATAGTTTAAAATTTTACTATTAACTATATGCGCGTGAAACGCTGCTCTGTTTTTAGTTAATGCGATGGCAAGGCTATTGCTCTACTGGCGTCATAAACTATAACCTGATAATAATTCTACAAGACTGAACCGTCGGCGATATTTCGACCTATCAATTAAGTAGCCCCAGAACGGCTTGGAAATGTTGCTTTTAACAATATGCGCATGGAAGGCTGCTCTACTGGTGTCATAAGCATTAATCTGATGACAGTTGTGCAAGAGTGAAATGTGAATGATATTACGATCTATGCAATTAGGTAACCACAGAATGGTTTTACATTACGGCTTTTACTAGGTACATGCGCATGAAACTCTCCTCGGTTTTCAGTTAATGTGCTGCTCTACTAGCGTTACAAAACTATAATCTGATGATACTTATAAGGCTGAAACGTAGATGATATTTCGATCAATGCAATTACATAACCTCAGAATGGTTTTACGCTGTTGTTTTTTACGACATGCGCATGAAACATTGCTCTGTTTGCAGTTAATGTGATGACGAGACTATTGGTCTACTAGCGTCATAAACTATAATCTGATAATAAGTCTATAAGACTGAACCGTCGGCGATATTTCGACCTATTCAATTAAATAGCCCCAGAATGGCTTGAAAATGTTGCTTTTAACAATATGCGCATGAAACGCTGCTCTGTTTTCAGTGAATGTGATGACGAGGCTACTGCTTTATCGGCGTCATATGCTTTAATCTGATTATAGTTCTACGAGACTGAAATGTGAATGATATTTCGCTATATGGAATTAAATAATCACACAATGGTTTTACATTGCTGCCCTTTACCTCATGCGCATAAAGCATTGCCCTATTTTCAGTTAATGTGATTACAAAGCTACTGCTCTACTGATGTCACAAAACTATAATCTGGTGATAATTTACAAGACTGAAACGTGAATTATATTTCAAAGTATGTAAGAAAATTACCACAGAATAGTTAAAATGTTACTTTTAAATATATGCGCATGAAAAGCTGCTATGTTTGCAGTTAATGTGATGACGAGGCTACTGCTCTACTGGCGTCATAACGTCATAAGCTTTAACCTGATAATAGTTCTACAAGACTGAAACGTAAATGATATTTCCATCTATACAATTAAATAACCACAGAATGGTTTTACATTGGTGTTTTTTACCACATGCGCATGAAACATTGCTCTGTTTTTAGTTAATGTAATGACAAGGCTACTACTCTGCTGACGTCATAAGCTTTGATATGATGATAGTTCTACAAGAGTGAAACGTAAATGATATTAAATAACCACAGAATGGTTTTACATTGCTGTTTGTTACCACATGCGCATGAAACATTGCTCCGTTTTCAGTTAATGTGATGACAAGGCTACGGCTCTACTGGCGTCATAAACTACAATCTCATAATAATTCTACAAGATTGAACCGTCGGCAATATTTCGACGTATTAATTAACCACAGAATGGCTTTAAAATGTTATTTTTAACCGGGTGCACATGAAGCACTACGCTGTTTTCAGTTAATGTGATGACAAGCGTACTGCTCTACTGGCGTCATAAACTTTATTCCGATGATAATTCTACAAAACTGAACAATCGGCGATTGGATTTATGCAATTAAATAATCGCAGAGTGGATTTAAATTGTTGCTTTAACCGTTTGAGCATGAAACATTGCTCGGTTTTCAATTAATGAAATGACAAGACTACTGTTTTACTGGTCTAATAAAAATCGGATGATAATTTGTTAATTCTACAAGATTGAAACGATATATCGATCTATGCAATTAAATAACTTCAGAATGGTTTTTAAATTTTGCTTGTAACCATACGCCCATAAACCTCTGTGTTCAGCTACTCTATTGGCGTCATAAACTATAATCTGAGAATAATTCCCCAAGACTGAAACGTCGGCGATATTTCTATCTAAGCAATTCACTAACCAGAGAATGATTTTATGATGTTGCACTTCCCATGTAATGATAAAACATTACTCTATTTGCAGTTCATATAGTGACAAGGTACTACTCTGCTGGCGTCATAAACTATAATCTAATGATATATCTACAAGACTGCACGGATATTTCGATTTATGCAATTACATAACCATATAATGGTTTTTAATATTGCTTTTTCCCATTTGGGCATAAAACAGTGCTTTGTTTTCAGTTAATTTGATGACAAGTTTGTGCGTTGCTCGTGTCATAAACTATAATCTGATGATAATTCTACATCTGTGAAAATGAACATCATTCTCCATTGAGCATAGCATCCATATCAAAGAATCTAAAAAGGTACAATATAAATTCGACAGGATGTTTCTTAAGTCGATCGGTTGGCTTCTGGAGATACATAAAGGAAGTTAAACGCTCCATTAAAGTTTTTGCCTCAGATTGGTAGGAGAGCTGCTGATTTTTAGTAAAGCGGCATGCGTTTAAAATCAGATGGATAACAAAAGACGTTTGCTTAACATCTTCGTGATATCGTCTTATAAAGTCACATTTGCTAATTTTATGCCTTTTGTTGTCGGCCTGCTTTTAAAAACACATACAGTTTCGTTCAAATTCAGCCTTGAATCTTTAGCGCTGTTTTATAATAATACTATCGATCTGAAAAAACGGGGTGAGAATTATTTTTATTTTACAATGTGTCTCCAAAGGTCACGTGATCGACTTAAAAAATTATCTTGTATATATCGAGTGACAATGAGACCAGGACCATGCCTCAAGCTCCTTTACTTATGAATGAATTTTGATGAAATTTGATACAAGGATACTGGACATAATTTTGGATTGGGATTCGGTTTTACCGGAAATAACACTAACTGTGATTTTTTTAAATAAATCGCCCTATATATTTTACGTTTTTTTTTTGAATCTACGACTCAAATTACATACAATAGCTTTGCCAAATGTTACCTGATATTTAAAAAAATAATTATTTATTTTTCAATTTTAGATAAAGATAAAACTAGTGCATGATGCATATCGTTAGATTGGCAAATACATTTTCTATCTAATGGCAAGATGTCCCTTAATAGGTGCCATTTAAAAAGAGTGACTTTCTTAAAAAGCATGTTTAATACACTTTATTCTCTAATTAGGGGTTTGTTATTGATCTTATTGATAAAATTAGAACAGATTTTTCCAAGTCACGGCTTTCTATGGTAAAAAATAAAATTTGATAAAAATATGTTTTTGCTTGAAAAAATTCAAATGTGGCACGACTATTGTATGTAATTTCACTCGTAGATTCCGAAAATCATAAAATATACAGAGTAATCCATTTAAAAAATCGAAGTTGGTGTCATTGTCAGTGAAACCGAAAGTCGGTCATTTTGACTATATCTATCAGCCAATCAGAAATTATGTCTAGTATCTTCGTAATATAGTTTTATCCAAATCGATTCATAAGTGTAGATGATATAATCATGGCCCTGGGCCCATTGTCACCCGGTATACTACATTGCAACACAATTAAGTCAACTTTAAATTATCAAAAATTAATGTCAATTATACTAAATTTAAAATAAAATTACAGTAGGTGGCGCTCTAAGCTTAAACTCAGTTTTACACTGGGAAAATATGTACAATAGAACCTTTATCAATACGTCTTTTTTATATTGCACTTCTCGTCAGAGTCGGTTTCCTTTTATATTTGTAGGAAGATTCCTATCGAATTTTAAGATGGTTGTAATGATTACTTCGTTTATAGCCGAGCGAGTACATCACGGTCGAACCCGTCAGGGCGACACACGGGATCTAGCAAGGCCATAAACGCCAATACCGGCCATGTGTCGTATATATTTTTTGTATACTAAATAAGAACAAGAACAGTTTTCTATATTAAGGAATCATCTCAAATTATTCGCTTTGAAAATGCTGTGATTCGTCATACGTTTGGCAGTACTGAAGCGTACTGTTGGTGGTACTGTCAGTCTATGTGAAATTTGAAGTTAACGTATAACGTATAACACGAATCACAGGCGTCGTTAAGTGCTACCGGCCTAGGCCACAAAAACGTACGTGCAGGACACGTTACTAAACTGGTAGATGGTGGCTACTAGAATAGTATAAAATAACTAAGTATTTACATTTGAAAAGCCTAACAATTACATCCAGAAAGAAAGTAAATTTACAATTTCTGTTCGTGTTCAAATCCATCGCTGCCGCAGTGCATTAAAATGATCTTTCAGCAATTATTTTTACACATGACAGGTGCATGCGTACGATTTTCTATGCAGCATTTGCTAGTGCATGCGTGTAGGCGTGTTATGATGTGTGCAACATACGCATGCAGCTGTTCGCACGCGGAACTAGATACAAAATGACATAGCAAGTCACTTTTAGTAGTAGTCTAATTTTAGTCTTTAATTTGTAAAAGGAATTCAAGTACACATGAGAAACACAAAGTTGCCAGCAGTAAGCCATTACTGAGAGCAGGATGTGGAAATAGCTGATTATTTTTTTAAATAGTATACTTTGTTAATGGTGTAATATTGCAAATATTTCAAAATTCAAGTTATATATACGTATATTTATGTGATCATTAAATAATAAAGCATTCAATAACTACACAATAATAAAGCAGCTTATAATAATGTTCCTAAAAGGAGTGATGGTTTCGTTTTATTATTGGAATTTCGGTTTCTCACAACGGTATTTGCAATTCATTTGTAAATAGTCCAGTTTTGATTGCAATTGTAATACCAACTAGTCAAGACTTCTCTGAAAGAAGTATTTATTATTATAAAATGTAATAAACGTTTAATTCTTACATATTTGGTTATGTAGTTGAAGGGATAAACAATGTAAAACTGTTAAAAATATGATTTATGAAAATTAGAAAAGTCATAACAAGTAATAAAAGAAAACTGTAATATCATTTGTTTGATAACCAGTGGTTTTGGTAGGTAGTTTAAAAATAAGCAGAACAAATGGGTTGTAAAAAAATATAAATTGAATTGACACAAGTCCCAATTGAAATTGCATTTAATAGTCAAATTTAGACGTTAATGTACTGTTATGTACCCGTTTATATTGTCATACACCTAAAGAGTGTGATAGACAAATAGTGCGAAATAAAAAGCTTAGTGAGTGCATCGATTACTACTACACAAGGATGTGCTGCCAACCACAACAAGGATAGCTGTAGCAGAGATCTGGCGAATAGAAGATAGAAGCTTACAAAGTGAGTCTATTAACCTTCAACTCAAAACAAGACACGTATAAAAGGAAAGTAGTAATATAAAATATATCTGCTACTTACAGAGTCATTAAAATTGAATTCAATTGAATTATAAATTAGGTAATAATAAAATTTGTAAACCGACAGTAATATTAATCTAAAATTCATTTAACTGAAATTAAGTATTTATCAAATATTATTAACAAAAGTGTTAAACGTATGATAAAGGCAGACATTAATTGTTTAATAAGTACAATTGTCCTATATCTTGCATTATAGTTATTCATTGTTTATGTCTTAATCTGACTTTAATAGTAACCCTGACATAGAGTGGAATATCTAGGGTTATTACAATAACTAAAGACTGTGGACAAAAGGTAAGATTTAAATCAAAATTTTAAATAAAACCCTGACTATAAGATTTAAATTAAATAAAATCAAATAAAAGCTATTAGACCACAGCAATATATAACAAAGTATGAAATGAAGGTTAGCAGAGATAGGGTACACCAGTTCACCAATAATGGAAAAATGTTACGTTAATATAGCAGATGAATCTCTAGAAGAGAATATTCCCAGATTCTTGGAAGAAATCCAACATAATTCCAATTGCAAAAGTTTCCCTTACGAAGACTGCGAAGAATTTTGACCAATTAATATGTCGTCAACACAATGAAGACACCTATGAGAACCAACCAAATAAACGTACATTGGGATGTGATCGACAAAGCTTAATTAAAACTAATAAATTAGTCTCTGCCCTAATACCAGCTTCTAAATGTGTACACCCAATAGGTTTCCAAAATTGGAAATGTCTTTAAACACTAATATCTAGAATTCAATAACCTGGAAGTTGCATATGTGAAAAAGTAATTCCAGCATTGAGTCCACTTTATTTAAGCTGACCCGGTTGAGCCGAGCTCGGAAAATTCTGAGCACTTGACCTATGCACGTGCGGAATTCGCTTTAATAAAATGGGGCAGCAGAAAAAATTGGCACAAAACTGCGGTTTACTCGCGTACAATAATAGAAAATGTAATTACGTATTTGTCGCGGCCCGGCGGCCGGGAGTCATGCTTATTACTAATCGCGTTTAGGTAACTGTTTATGCTCTACAACAATGAGAGGCAAACAAGTGGTTATCTCGCAAAGGGCAGCGATGGAATCATTGTTTAGCAAGCTCGAAAATACATAATCGCCGCCTAGATATTATATCGTGGAGGTGACGGGGTTATTAGTTAGTTATCCACCTAACAATAACTATTTCAAAACACTTTTGTTAGCATTTCCACTTTGAAATTTCCAAGATTACACTTCCTTCACGCTCTTCCACGAGCCAAGTATTTCAGCGCTCCCGATGCGTAACTCATTTTTTACTTCCACATTCCTCGTCGTTGCTCGAATTTATGCTTGAAATTTGTCTAATTTTGTCAGAAGAATGTGTTTCAGACTGAAACGGTTCAAATGCTTGTTGTCCGTCGTCGCGTTTAGCAGAGGTTATGGATGATACTAAGTTGCAGAGAGGTTATCTGCCCGAACTAACTCATCGAGAAAGAGCCCATAAATAATTAAAAATGCAGCAAACAATCAACAGTTATAATGACATTGGAAATGTTCAGACATCAAGAACTCACAACCCATTCAGAAATAAATTACAAAAGGTTTGTTCCTTTTTTAACCATTTGGAAGTACCCTTAATAATTGCATTTTCCAATATCACCTAGAACCAGGAGCCACATATCAACCATATCCTACATCTTAACAAATAGAAAATTGCGTTCAACACAAATATTTGATGTACGAACTTTGGCATGCTGGGTGAACTACAAGAACTACAATTAACCACCAAGTTAAATAAAAGACCATCACCTACAATCCACAATTAAATATTGGATCTATTAAAATCGAAAATACTGGTTAATTTTAAGAATCGAGATTAAAATAACACGTAACACCAAATGACATTGAAGGTAAGGACAACGCATAGTATAGCTTAAGAAAACCGCTGTTGCTACACTGACGATGTGGCCATCATTTCTCAAAGCAAAGACGAACATCAAAGGCTCTCCAAATGGAAGTAGAGACAGACGGAAATATAAGACCTACATAAAATTCAGGGAGAAGAAAGCGTGGGATACCGAGAATCACCTAGAATCGCCATAAAACAGGCAATGAATGAGAGAAACCTCCAAGACAAAAATTGCACAGAAGAAAACGAAGGAAACGTTTGGAGATGGAACAGCATCATTAAGCGCTATAGAACAGATTATATATTATATATAAAACTCATAATGAACGTACAGGGTTGAAACAAGAACCAACAATGACGGATCTATAGCTGGAAAATGCTTAGAGCTGTACAATACAGATCTTCTTTTACATTCATTGATTCAGGCATGATGCCTCCATCGGTGGTGGAATTGTCGCTCCATATCTTTCGCGATCTTTTTGTGCTTCTACGTCTCGAAGGTAATTTATCACGCGCATCACTATTTTTTCTTCATCCATTCGGCTGATGTACTTGTTCCACTCATTCTCCCTGTTTAGTGCCCATTCACTGGTGTTGTCTACTTTACGTGGTCTTCTTATATCTTCGTTTCTTTCCCAAAAATTCTGCAAAGCTCCTTTATCTTTGGTGTTACTAGTAATCGAGTTGTCTTTGATGTATCTCGCCATCATTACTGGTTTGATCGCAGCCTTTTAAATAGAGTAAAATGGTCTTCACTGAATCAACATATAAACTCAATTGACAATCACATATTGGTACAAATGTCAGACAGGAAAAGGAGCCGGCAATCGAAATCCCATTATTTATATAAGCAAGCTGAAAATAACAAGTTTTAAGGATATATCTAGAAGAAAAATAAGGGAAGAACGCATAGAGTATGCACTCGAATTAAATATACTATTATTATCAAGAAGGTGAGAGAGTCAAGTCCACGCCTCCTTTTACAAGACTCCTTTATTCAGGGAAATATATCGGCAATGCCCTTAAAAACAATAGAACAGGACACAAACAATCAGACAAATAAATAATCTATATCAATTAAAATCAATGGTAAAAGTCACAATACATACACCTCTTCCGAGATGCTCTCATAGAATGTTTGCTGACCGTTTTTCGATGCGAGACTTTAAGCAAGTGCCGTTGAAAAGTTACGAGCGATGAAAACGCAAGCATGCGTGTTACGTGTTAATAATACAATAATACATATAAAATTCTCGGGTGCATTTTCTTACATCTTTGTGAAAAACTAGTCACAGCTGAATAATATCTAAAACAGGGAGGAGACCTCTAAGAACAATTTCCGTAGAACAAAAATGTTTCAATAAAATGGTCTTCTTCTTCCTCTTATTATTTATAGGACGCTGACTTGTGTGTAAGCTATGTAAGTGGCTAGCCTTGCCCGTCAAGAGTGAAGAAGAGTTCCTTCATTAGGGATTACCACAGGTGTTAGCGTGGTACGGAGAGTGTACGTTTTTTAAAACTTGGTGGGGCTGTCTGAGACTTGAGCGTTGTTTTCTCGGCCATCCGCTCTCTCAATAAATTTTGAATTTGGTAATTCATCGATTTCTTCTTTTGTAATTTTCTTCGTTCCAGTAGATTCTGCTGTTTTTATGTATAAAAGCTATCAGACTAAAATAACGAGCTTAACCGGTTACTTTAAATAACAACCAAAATATACGGGGTGGTTCTTTTTTAATTTCAGAAGATTTTGTCATAGCCAGATGCCAAATTCCACTAACGATGGCTTAAAAATTCAAAAATCCAACATACACTATTACTGGCAGTTACATAAGTCGAATGCAGGCCATTAACAAGTGGACATACTACAGTTGCAGAATTGCGTTAATCTCGCACTTTTGCTCTCGTTTTAAAAGTTGTTTAATTAAAAATTTGGCACCAAACCAGTTCGGCAAACTTCGCTTTCGAATAATGGAATTAGGGTCGAGATGCTCGAAACGAACGAATCGAAGCCAGCGCGGTTGCATTTCCGCAGAATTCGCGAGGACGGAAACCTTCAAAGCGGCTCTTATCGGTCTATTGAATGTTTATGGCTGCCTATAAATATTTACAACCTACTTGCAGTAGATCAAGGTTACTCTAGTAACTTAGTTCTCAGCAAAATTTCATAATTTACCAGCGCTGGAAGTGGTGAAGAAATGCGAACTTCGGACATCCTGTATATTACGCTCATCCATCGGTTTATTTTTGATCATCGTGAGAACCACCAGCTGATCGCCACTGCGGCTTATCGAAATGTGTTACTCTTTTTCTACACGGATTGAACTTTGGGCAAATTAAAAAGCAATTAAAAAAGATGTTGTATACATCGTTATAGCATGTGATAAGGCGCTTTTTATACAGAAGCGATAAGGATAATTTGGTAATTAGATAATAAATACAAATATATTTAAATCTCTGATTATAGAAGCGTCATTATATTTTCAGAGCTGCCAGTTGCCATTTACTGTTGTGTTACCAAGGGGTGAAGGGGAAAAACGAAAGCTTAAAAAAAGGCGAGAAGCTCCCGAGGCAAACCCGAAATCCTAGCCCAAGGCGGAAGCAAGAAAATCCGATTGCTAATTGCTGCAGTAATTGGTGGCATTTGCTCGTGGAGTGCCAAAATTAAGCCATATCTTAACTACAAAGTGCGGAAGCTACTTTTTATTAAGCACGTGATTTTCGGGGTCAGTGATCTGAAGTAAAATAAGCAAGATTGCATGCTCTCCGTTTGAATAATATAGAATAGAAGAACGTAGATAAAACTAATCATGGGAACTTCGACTTACAGTTTTAATTGCCCAACTACCCCTAGAGTTTCTTCCCCATTGAAGAACCGTTTGGTAAGATGGTTTCATAAGGGATGATAATAAAATCATTATGTATCGCACATTTGGCTTTGTGATACTATATACACCTAGTAAATCTCTATCCAGTTCGATCTTCCCAACGATTTTCCCACATTAGGTGTATCAATGTTTAAGAAGGCAAACCGTACAATAAATTGTGAGGTTAGAGATTTGCAGCGAACCACAAGGGCAAATTTAATCCTCTACTTCACGTCCATTGTATCTAAATATTCTATATTTCATAGTGCAAATAACAAATGTTCAAGTGTAAGGGTTTGAACTTGGAAGAAACAAGTAGAGCTGAGGATGGGGTGTTATCAAAAGCCATCGAAAGTCGAACTGGAAACGATCATAATTTATTTAAACCATGTAGTTCTGACGTAGGTTGTTTTGGCTTGTGTCGGTCATATTTATTTGCGGCAAGAAAGGGCACGAGACATCATCTGTAATATCGTTACCGCATTGAGAACTGCTGCGTAGGTCATCCAGTGCATGCCATTATCTACTTCTTATACATTTGTGATTGTCAGCAGAGACAGCAAGTTCCCATTGCTCACAGCTGGGCAATTTAGATATTTTTAGAATCCTTTAAGCGGTTCGATAGAAGGAACGTAACATTAGACATTAGACAATCTTGAGAATGGTGGAAGAAAGTCTGGTTGATGGCAGCCTTGCACTCTTCTGTATTTCTAGGCTCAGTTTTGATTCGTGATATGTATTACCACCCATATCTTCCATAATTTGGTACAAATATTCTAGTCTACAATGTCTCAAAATTGTCTATGGTTTTTTCGTCGCTATAGCTTGTGGTACTAAGACATAAGCGGCTACGTATGCCGTACTTTAATTGGTAAAATTTGGGTCTATTGAGTAAAACCAAAAATACTGTATCATGGAAGGTTGTAAAATACTATAGTTATCTCATTCACCTCAATATTGTTCGAAAAGTGAAAGTCATCATGCGGTCCTTTCCAAGCACCTACAATTTAAGGCAACGCAAACCAGCAAGTGGTTCGAAATGCAACACTTGTCAACTGCAAGGTGCCGAAACCGAGAAATCCGCAGTGGAACCTGCAGGTCCGAGCGGAGCTCCGCGTGTCTGCGATCAATCAACAACCTTCATTCACGTGGTCCAATACAATCACCTCGCCATCACTCATCCTGTACGCTCATAAAGAGCCGAAGTTAAAATGCCCGCGGAGTACGTCAGAGTCTCCTGGCGCGGTGCTCAGATTTGGGTGTTCTCGTTCAGGTCAGCTGAGATTGGGAGGTCATTGGGTTGCGTAAGTGACTCAGTACAACAATTAACAACAGACAGCAGCTAGACGGCCGAATTCATCATATTAGGCTCGCACGAGTGATCGCCACGCCGAGCGAATATTCCTTTCATTTAGCTAACCGCACCTGCGACTTCGGACCTTTGCTGGCTGGCTTTCCCTGCAGCACCGCGTCGTGTGCCCAGCCCTACGACACCGCCAACATTGGCAAAAAACGCGATTGCCGTTCGTACAGATGGAGCCAATCATTTGGACAAAGACCTCTGGACGGCTTCGCGAAATTTAAATTAGCATTGTAATGTCGAGCGGAATTCAACACCTGTGAAGGGTGCAGCCTACCGTTCGTTGTGAGCACTGAGATGAGAGTCAATGAACACTCAAAGACGAACCTTGATAATCGTAATTGAAGATCTTCATTCTTAAAGAACCCACTGGACACAAACTAGTTCATTAGGGTTGCCAACACTGTCATTTTGACCCGAAGACTTCGGGTTTCAATCATTCTTCGGGCTTCGCGGTTTCAATAAAATTCTTCGGGTTAACTAAAGGATCATACATACATGAATTGCGAAAAATTTTACTCCCATTTAAAAGCTCCAGAGCAGAAGTCATTGGTAAGAAAGAAAATATAATTTTAGAAAATATCTTAATTTGCCTCCAGAAAAATGTAGTTTCGTAGTAGTTTACTTAACTTCTAAGATGAATTTTGAACATTTCTTTTATGAAATGTAAAAAATGGTTTTTTTCTTTAATTCCTATAATTTACAAAAAATGATGGTTTATGTAACGGGTCAGCTGAATCCCTTACCGATCATGTTTATTTTCATGCTTAAATGTAGAAGCCAAGTTGTATTTCGTATGTTCTATTATTAGAAGGAATATTGTATTTTATGTAAGCAAATGCTCCTGCGCTGGGCGTGTATTGCGAATTTTGGATTTCTCGAGTGCAGCAAGAAACGCGCTGTACGTGGGATGCTGGGATTTTCAACTCATACAAATGTAACAAAAAACGCAGCAGTCGCACGCAGCCTCTTCTGAGATGAGAGTATAGTACGTGAATTCGCCTAGGGCAATATAAGATAATTTGAAGCGGCCCTAAAAGAGCCTGACAGCCAACTTTTGCTGCAGTGTTAAAAGGCAGCGAGCCAGCGTTTGCAAATTCCTCAAACGCATTTTCCAAGTGTACATGTAAGTACACCCATTGTGCTATATTTAAAGGCTTATTTGAAGCGTCAATTTTAAGAGGCGCCAATTCAACTGTCCTTACGAGGCCTGCACGCGATCAGTGGTTCCCAACATAATGTTCGCCAGGAGCGGATGATGCAATCGAGGCGTGCCGTTTCCAAGGCTATGCAGTAGTCAGTTCCAGGCAAAATTTTTGCAAAGCGTGATAAGGCTGCGTTTAACTGCAAGTTTTTGCAAACGCGCAGGAATATGTTTTCAGGGACTGAAATAAGTACCGGCTTCATGTAATTTTGACATTCCAGTTTTGTTAGACATTTTGACATTTGCGTTCTTTTAAAAGATAATTATTACAAAGCAATTTTTGGTGATGTTTTACCTTGTTAATGTATGTTTGCAACACACCTGCGAGTAGTCTCAATCTATATCACACGTAGGTGAGAACTTAATTCTATTTTCTTTTATTTCTTTTGTATTTCTATGCGTGTTTTTTGCTTTTAGATGTGTTTTGAAATCAATAAATGATGTAAAGAATTCCGCTTTTTGTGCATTTTTTAAAGTCCGCCCAACACTATAAGGGAGAACCAGATTTCTATTTTGGCAGATAGTGATGTTGCATAAGCGACTAACTGAGATATTAAGAGAGTTTCATGATTACTGAACTAGCTAAGAGATAAAAAGGGCAAATAATTATTTAAATATTAAAACGTACGAGACGTTTTGTTCAAATTTAATCCCACAGCGGGATAAAAAAAATACTGTATTTCATATGGTAATTAAAAAATCTGAACAATTTTAGGAATTATATCTTTATAATGTAAAAAACTATTTCACCTTGAACTTTTTTATTAATCGTATCCCACTTTCTTCTTCCTCAAAAATTATTTTCTTCGAGTCAGTATCGGCCCAATGTTGGTAACCCTATAGTTCATGCATGTTCTTACCACTCTATCAAACTCGTTGTAAAAAAACTTAAAATACAGGAAACCCCTACGGAGAGTGTAACTCACCCTCACCATCATGACCACTGAGATAAGGAACCAATAACCACAGAAAGGCGAATCTTTGGAGTATAAAAGACCACAACGATCACAATAATCCATAATAATCTTCAAGTTACTAACACAAAATATTTTTATATAGCCACTAACATAATTTAGAGGCATTGTTATACAAGCTCTTATCATTGTACTAAAACATTGTTTCAAACAGCCTACTTTGTTAGAGAGATAAGAAATCAATCAATACACAAGAAGAACCTTATGTATAAGTCGAGATCCATTTACGTCAAACACTATTTTTGAGGGTTGGAAGGAGGGGGGGGGGGGGGGGGTATCTGACTATATTCGTAGTGCGATATGTGGTAATATGTTTGCAAACTCTTCAGTTTCAATTTCCAAACCGCCGTTCTAGTCCACATAAAAATGGCCACTTACAAGATATTTCTATTTCATTTCATTAAACGCCCAGTAACTGAAAGCATAAGTATGCAAGTCACTTTGCTTTTTTTATATTCCATAGAACTATCAGGCTAAACTTAACTAACTAAAAGATGTCCACATAACCAAACAATTCCTAAACACGCTGCACACTTTCCACCTAATGATCATTGAATGACAAGGCGTTTTCCATCTGCTCTTATCTTTTTTGTTTTTTTTTATTTTAACAGAAATATTTCCATCCCTCTTCTTCTTAATCTAAGCAATTTTAAGTCAAACATAAAACAAATAAAAGTAAGAATTTAAGATACTGAATATCAAGAAATTGTTTGAATCATTTCTCTAAAAAAAGGTAATTATAAAGTGATAACTTGAATGATAATTGTGCGGTTGACAAACAAAAACAATTCTATTTTAGAAATACATAAAAACTAGCATTATGACAGAGCATAATTTAAGCATTTATCGACTACTCCTAGAGAGCGCGTCCCCTGGGTGGTGGATGGGGAAAGTCCTGGAGACAGGATGGCTGCGAATAATCACAATGGGCAGTTGTCTCGAGACAAGGTGAAATATAACCTCACTAACAGGAAAATGAAGACGCCAGTGGTGGAAGTTAAAATTGAGAAAAGCAACTAAGATGGTAGCGGCGCGTAACACGTATGACCTCAGATAGATGACCAAACAAATACATTAAATAAAAGCTGAAAGGAGAAGTGGGAACACCCAGAACCACAGAGGAAGGCATCATCAAGGAGGTGGCAATAAGGAAATTACAAGAGTGGGAAACACCTACAGAAAATGCCGCGGCATATTAATGTAGAAGAATTTGCTTTAGGTTTCAGGTGAAATATTTTTTAGTATGACACTAACTTTAGTAAAGCGTTTTTGATTTAGAGCATTAAGAGAACAAGCCAAATATCTACATAAAAAAGAAGGTGTCAATTGGCAAAGTAAGAAAATAATTTCAGAACGTTCCTAGCGAAACGATCGGGAATCTCGTAAGCATCTTAAATTATGAACTTGTACTACGTAACATTTGTTGTAATATTTACTTTTGTGTTCTTTGAATTGTTTAAAAATATACTATCATTTTATTTGTATTCGTATAATTATGGGCTTTGAAACCAACCACTGAAATATGATAAGTTCTAAATTTAGCACAGAATCGAAACGAGTCCAAAGGTAATCGCCAGACCGAGGGCTGTTTTCAAGATCGGGCGGCGCTTTAGCAGGTAGTTTTAAATTATCGGCGGACCTTTGTGGGAATTGTGAGGCCCGGGGCGACTGGGGGTAGCATTTTTAGAATGCGAGGGTGCTTATGTTTTTTGACAGTCTGTAGGCGAGGTCGCACATGTGTGAAAGCGAGTCTAATCCGCGGCGGGTGTCATTCCACCTCGATTATATGTGTTTTTGAAGTAATTGAATTTTATAAGTTATATGGAGTATAACTTACAGGAGAGCGGAGAAAACTATGAGATCTGCAAAAAGGAATGCTAGTGCTTGCGTAGGAAATGTAGATATTGAACAGCGGAGTCGAACATTCGTTATTGTTCGCACTGAGGCTGATTACAGATAGCTTTATTAATTGGGTCGTTGTTCATTGTTATCGTTGGCCAGGAGTCAACTAGCTGCAGAGAGCGCTCTCGTAGCTGGATCAGTAGTCATTCGGCGAAATGGCCCACGATCCTTGACCTGATAAGCACCTTGCTTACCAGTGATCCCAGTTAGCGCGACTGGGTGGCTTGGAAAGCCCGTCTCCCTTGTACCTGTACCTTTTATGGTCCATGCGGCCACCGTAATTTCGGGTTACATTAACATGGGTTGGACCCATTGATGCGTACTAGATGCGGTAAGCATCCGTGTTTTCAGGATTTTTACAGGTACAACATCGATGGTGCATCGAAGAATATACCTGACCCCACGGGGGGCCATAAAACCCCCTGTAAGTATTATGTAATGAGCACATTGCTACTAAAAGCTTAATGTTTGTTGTTTTGCTTTGTGTTCGCGTCGGGCGTGTGTGACCACCTGCTATATGAAAGGACTCGCCTTTCGCCTTGCACCCCGCAGTATCATGTTTCTGATTTACAACCCCAGACCGCAGAGGAGTTATGGAATTTCGGGTAAGTCGCCAGTTCTTGTAAATTTATGCATGTGAACCGATCTGAATCCAGAAAAAATAAATTAGCCCGAGGCACCGAAAATATGTGCCTACACATTCATAAGCGGTTTTGGGTTCTGTTTCAAGATCATCCCCAAAATATGTTAATTATTATCTAAGTCTAAATAAATATGCAAATCAACCATTATCTTCTAACCTGATTGAAGTAACCCCTAAAGAGCATCCATGCGTTGTATATGAATTATTATCTACGCTCGCAATATCCGTAACAATATTACACAGGCCTTATGCTACCACTTGTTCCAAAAATTAAGAAACGACCTTAATGCAAATACACTCTAAATCTAGTTTCCGAACAAAGGCCAAAATTAGTGACTCGAGCAACTGTATCCTTCTGACGTCAACGCCTGAAACTGGATAAAAATTAGTGCACAGATTCAGAGCTGAACAGCCTTTATGCAGTTCTATTCCTTTGACGTCATTGTTTATATATTCGGCACATAAATTACTCTAATTGAGTGCGCGGCTATTGTTAAACTAGTGGCACGAAAACAGTGCAGTTCCGGATTCTTCGCTCGCCATCACACTTGAGAAACGAAACAAAACTAGCAATTTTTACATTTCCATTCAAAAAAACTTCCCATTGAGACTGAACAATCGGCAAAAAGTAGAGGAAAGCTTAATGAAAGATACGAAGAAAATTGTCCACTGAAACATCGCAGTGCAGCTCGCGCCCCCTGCCGGCTAATTGAGCGTAATAATCCAAATATTACGTTTACTTCTTCTACTCGTGCACGAGATCGACTAATTCTGTTAAAGCGACACTTAAGTTGTGAAAGGAATAACAACTTAATTGACGTAGTAATGGAACTAAAGCTTTTGTTTACATGCACACTGTGATTTGGAATGAATATACAGAGCAACCTCGAGTCTAGACTAGAACGGACTTTCTAAAAGCACGCGCCGTAAATGTGAGGAAATCGATTAAAATTTAAACAAGTGTGCCGTGTTAATTTTTTGGCATTAGATAAGCGGTAAGCGCCTTTAAAAAATTAAATTTTCATCTAGATTACCTTTTCAATAAACTTTGCTTCCATATTTTCGAACGCTGTCCAATTTCTGACAGGTTGAACAAGGCTCGAGCCTTTCGGGACTAAATGACACATCCACAACGCTCCAGCACACACTGTAACTGCAGCATGCCGTTGGTGTTTTTCCAAATTATAAAGAACCAGTCCTGTTTGACCTCTTTTAATATACAGTCCACAACTTCTACAAAACCCTTCACGGAACTGTAGAACCACCATGAGGCCCAAAAACATTGTTGGAGTTCAGATCCCTATTGAATATTTTAAATATTGTATCTTTATAAAAAGGCAACTGCATATAACGAGCTTTTCCACAAATTGTAACTATGCATGCTTTTGTATGGAGACTAACTAGCGTTGGGCTACTTATACAGAATTTAACGCTATCCATGGAATCATCTTTTGACAAAATTTGGAAAATAGTCTGATAGAGGAAGAGAATTTGTCTCTACTTCACAATATAAATCATACTATATCGTCTAAACGGTATGAACAGTAATTTGCCTATAAAGTATTCGTAACCGTATACCCTGTGGAGGAGTTCAGCGTGAGACTCGAAGGAACCTTGGCCATTTACAGATGCACTCCAGATTGAACACAACAAAAATTATTAAAAATAAAAAAGATACGAAGGCTGCAGTTTAATTTAAGCGATTACGTAAAACAAGCACTTCATTATACACGGATTCAGATACGTTAATCCACAAATATACACCAACGACAATCGGTACGATAAGTGGGTGCAGTATTGCCTAAACGCCAACAAGAGCAAAAATTCACAAGTATGCAGGTCACGAGATGCACTGCTAATGTAGAAAAGGACGATAAGGTTGTATGCAACTTTTTTTAATGCGAGTGGCTGGAAACAAGTTATTTCAGTCCCAAAACTAAACGTTGTTTCGATACGTCACTCGTGCCATTGGAGAAATTATAAACATTTCTTGCTGGGTTAGAATGGGACCAAGTGAATTCCACCAAACTTTTGCAAAAGACATAGGTGCAATTGACCGGAATCCTGTTTTTGCGATACATATACAAGTCAAGAGCACCGTTTCCCCTTGGGAAGACCTACCAATGCCCCTGATCACCCCATTTTGATTTCTTGGCTGCATTTAAGCGGCATATCACAAGACAAAGAAATGGCGAGGCCAAAGAGGCGATACCAGAACAATGGTCTGTTCAGAAACGGCTCTTTTCTGTATATTTACGCTTTTCCAAGCCTGTGAAATTATTTTATTGTTTATAGAAAAATTATCGTTATTGTGACGAACTGCATTGTGATTACAGAGGTTATCGCTATGTCCGCTGAAATTAAAAATAATGCAAAACGAATGCATGGAAACATTAATTCTGTATCTTAGGAATTCAGTATTTGTAAATAGTCGCCCATGTTCTACGCTGATAGCTAATTTGAGTTAACGCAGATTGTTGATTCTATGGGAAAATCACCATTTTTTGTAGGTCAAAATCTTATAAAAATGCTTAAACGAGTTTTTGTCAAGCGGCGCGCACGTCGTGAGTCACTTCGAAAAAACTTTTGGAAATTCGCGGGCGGAATTTAAAAAGTGCGCACAAACCGCGATTAATCGGTTTTCGCTCATAAATAGGCGATTTATTGCCCGAGTGTGGAACTAAGTTCAACCGATTCCGCTTGCAAGCGCAATTAACTTCGTTCCTCATTACGCGCTGCGCCGCACTTCGCGCCGTTTTTGAAGTCATTTGTTTTGAAAACGAAATCGCTCGCGTCGGTGAAGTCCAGGAGCTGCTTCGATTCCGGTTCTAACACGCGCTTAATTGCCGAAGACTGCTACAAGCATTAAACATAGCATAAATTACTAGACATGCCTCCTAGGTAGCCAGCTACCTTGTTTACAACGATCTAAATGTGCATTTAAGCACGTTGTGGAAGGAGGGGGGGGGGGCAGAGTTTTTACACTACAGTTTTTTTCTTCGCCAAAAATCTAGTATAAATAATTATCTCAGGATAACAATAATAAAATGAAACATAGATAACATGCAATCCTTTTAAAAACAAGCATTTCAAATTCGAAAACCAAAAATCGATTATTATGGACACGGATACACCGTACAATATATACAGACATTTGAACACCCACCTCTTTCACCAGCAAATAATTTACAGACTAGAAGATAATACTAAAACATGTTTATAACAAGCACGCTTATACCACCGCATTGGAGATAAACATCCGAACGCCCAATCGCGTTTCACGAATTAGCCAGCAAAGAGCCTGTTCAAATTTGAAAGCAACACCCTCGGTTACAACGGGACCGAACATACCGTGCTTGTAGAAAAAAAGTCGAATTCTATTTCATAAACTTGCCATCAAAAAGCAATTGGATACTTAAATTGAAAACAAAAGTTCCTCATATTTCACAAATCTACCCACAAATAGCAGGTTAAAAATCAAAAACAATGCAAAACTCGGTTATAACAGGCGGAGAAAATGCAGTACACCAGAGGTAAATGCCCGAAAGTCTAATCTTATTTCACAAAGTTCGCAACAAAAAGCTCGATTATAGTGGACGCAAAACACGTTAAAATTCGAAACCAACAGCAAAACTCGGTTATAACGGAAAAGCGCATGCCGTACACCGGGGATAAAGATATAAAAAAGTTCATTTCTACTTTAAAACATGCCATCAAAAAGAAATTCCATGCTTAAATTTGAAAAATCGATTATAGCAAGCACCCATATACCGTATAACAGAAATAAGCACAAGACTTTCAATTGTATTTTACACATTTCTAAACAAATAGTATGTTACGATTCGAAAACAATAGCAAAACTTGATTACAGGGTGCACAAACACCCTTTACACAGTAGACAAAGGCCCGAAAGGCAAATCTTATATCACAAACTTGGCAACAAAAAGCAATCGTTTCAATTCAGAAACAATAAGGTCGATGTATATACCGCGTGGCAGAACGAAACACAAAACTTCCAAACGTATTTTACAATTTTACAATTATACCAGTAAATAGCACGTTCAAATTCTAAACGAACAACAAAACTCGGGTATAACGAACACCATATAGCAGAAATAATCACAAGATTTTCAATAGTATTTCACAAATTTATCAGTAAATAACATATCAATATTCGAAAACAACAGTAAAATTCGCTTAGGTGCACAAACATCCGTACACCGAAAATAAGTGCCGGAAAATCTAATATTATTTCACAAACATCGCAACAAAAAACAAACACATGCTTACAATGGTAAAGCTAGATTATAGTGAACACGTATATACCGTATAGCAAAAAGAAACACAACATTTTCAATCGGATTTAACAAATTTGCCACCAGAGCTGGGACAGGAGTTTTGTGAGTAAATTACTAATTAAAATTCCTTTTTGTTCCTTTGTCTTGGAATTGAATTACTTTTCCAAATACGGCAATTTTAATTGATAATTTCCATTTTGGTTAAAAAATACTTGACGATTACTTTTTGAAAGTAATTGATTACTACATTCAATTACTCAATTACTTTTGTGTAATTCAATTACGAGCCGCAACTGAATTACTTTTTAATAATTCAATTACTAAATTACTGACCTCAGTTTAATATTAAATCTCCAGTACGCAAAAATGTAATAGAAGGCTATATGAAGTTACATGTTAAGCACATGTCAATAGAGAATTACTTGAGCATTATAAGTGCAATTGATGTTTTGCTATGACTATAATCGAATAACAGCTAATTTTGTGCACGGCAAAGATATATCTGGTGCAGGCGCGTATGTTTGAAGATGAGATGTGCATATGTCTTGTGTAGTGTAGGCTCTGCAGGCTGCAGCATTTTACCTTGCTCACAATTATTGTGTAAGAAGCGAAAAATATGTATGCGGTAAGTAGAGATTACAGAGTAAAGTAGGGTAAAAATATATTTATGTCTATACCAATTGACAACAAATAGCTTCATTATACAATATTGATTCATAGTAATTACTTGTTAATTTCAATTTGAAACGATGTACTACCACATCGCTATTTAAATACAAATAAGCGACAAGAATTTATCGTGAAAGTACTTGACAAAGTAATTTATGTTGTGCAATTACAATTAATTGATATTTGATAGTTGAATTACTATTTCATTTGAGTAATTGAAAATCTCATAATTCAATCACTTCATTGGGAGGTAATTGGTAATTAATTACTTGTTTTAAAATAATTCGCCCAGATGTGCAAATAGCACATTAAAATTTTAAACCAAAGGTTTAAATTGATCAGATTAACATAAGGTATTCTGTAACTTATATCTAATACTAGAGTAACGCAGTTATTAGTTCTAAAATTAAAGAGTTCGAAAATAGGATCTGTCGCGTACACTACTGCATCTTCTCAGAGGAGTTTCTAAAATTATATTCGTACAACAAGGTGGTGGTTTTCGTCTACACTGATGTATAACCCGACTGTATCAGCTTAACATATTCTAACCTAAATCGAATACCAGAGTAACGCGGTTATTAGTTCTAAAACGTAGAATTCAAAGATAACATCCATCGCACCACTACAAACGAGTTTTCTAAACTATTTATACTGCAGGGTGGTAAAGTTTGCCTAAACTGACACCTAACCTCACTTTATCACTTTACGATACGGTATTCTAACTTGAGTCGCATACAAGAGTAACACAGTTATTAGTTCTTAGATGAATTAGTTCGAAAATAAGGTTATGCTTCCCCACGAACGAGTTTTCTAAACTATTTATAATACAAGTTTTAGTTTTATAAAAAATTACACTACAGAGTGGTAAAATTCGTCTAAATTGATCCTTAACCTCATTTATCAGGTCAACATACGGTATTCTAACCTCAATCTAATACCAAAGTATCAGAGTTATTAGTTTTAAGATGTAGGCTAAAGAGTTCGAGAATAAGCTCCATCGCGTAAGACACTTAATCCCCTCAGACGCGTTTATCCAATATTATACAACAAGTTGATGCCTAGCGTTATTTTATCAGGACAACATACGGTATTCTAACATCAATCTAATACCAGAGTAGCATAGTTATTAATTCTAAGTTGTGAAGGGTTCGAAAATAAGAGTCATCACGGAAGACACTACATCGCCTCAAACAAGTTTTATAAAAAATTACACTACAGAGTGGTAAAATTCGTCTAAATTAAAGCCTAGCCTCACTTATCAGGTCAACATAATGTATTCTAACCTCAATCTAATACCAGAGTAACAGAGTTATTAGCTCTAAGAAGTAAAGAATTCGAAAATAAGATTCATCGCTTAAAAAATTGTACCCCTTTAGACTACTTTTATGAAAAATTATACTACAAGGTGAAGTTTGTCTAAATTGATGCCTAACCGTATTTTATCAGGCCAACATATGGTATTCTAACCTCAATCTAATACCACAGTAACAGAGTTATTAGTTCTAAGATGTAAAGACACTATATGACCCTTAAACGAATTTTATAAAAAATTACACTACAAGGTGGTACACTTCGTCTAAATCGATACCTAACCTGATTTATGAGGTCAACATAAGGTATTCTTACCTCAATCTAATACCAGAGTAACACAGTAATTAGTTCTACGTAGTAAAGAGTTCGAAAATATATCCATCGCGTAAGACATTGCATCCCTTCAGACGAGTTTTATAAAAAAATATACATACTAAAAGCAAACTTTGTATAAATTGATGCCTAACCTCATTTTATCAGGTCAACATACGGTATTCTAACCTCAATCTAATATCATCGTAACAGAGTTATTAGTTCTAAGAAGTAAAGAATTTGAAAATATGATCTATCGCGTATAAAATGCGACTAGTTTTATGAACAATTATGCTAAAGGGTGAAGTTTGTCTAAAATGACACCTAATCATATTTTATCAGGTCAACATACGGTATTCTAACATCAATCTAATACCAGAATAAACCGTTATTAGTTCTAAGATGTAAGGAGTTCGAAAATAAGATCTATCGCTTAACACATTGCATCCCTTTAGACTCGTTTTAGGAAAAATTATACTACAGGGTTAAGTTTGTCTAAATTGATGCATATCCATATTTTATTAGGTCAACATACGGTCTTCTAACCTCAATCTAATACCAGAATAACACCGTTATTAGTTCTAAGATGTAAAGAGTACGAAAATAAGATCCATCGCGTAAGAAATGCATACCTTCAGACTAGTTTTATGAAAAATTATACTACGGGGTTAAGTTTGTCTAAATTGATACCTAACCTCACATTATCAGGTCAACATATGGTATTCTAACCACAATCTCTTACCAGAGTAACACAGTTATTAGTTCTAAAGATGTAAAGAATTCGACAATAAGATCCATCGTAAGACATTGCATCCCTACACACGAGTTTTATGAAAAATTATATTACAGGGTGAAGTTTGGCTAAATTGATGCCTAACCGTATTTCATCTAGTCAACATACTGTATTCTAACCTCAATCTAATACCAGGATAACACAGTTATTAGTTCTAAGATGTAAAGAGTTCGAAAATAAGAGTCATCGCAAAAGACACTACATTCTCTTAAACGAGTTTTATAAAAAAATTACACTACAGGATGGTAAACTTTATTTAAATTGATACCTAACCTCTTTTATCATGTCAGCATACGGTATTCTAACCTCAATTTAATACCAGAAAACAGAGTTATTAGTTCTAAGATGTAAGTTCGAAAATAAGACCCATCGCGTAAGAAATTGTATTCCCTCAAACAAGTTTTCTAAATTATTTATACTACAGGATGGTCTTTGCCTAAATTGATATCTAACCTGACTTTATTCTAACGTCACTCGAAATTATTAGTTCTAAGCAGAAAAAGGTTCAATAAGATTCATCGCGTATTATACTACATCCCTTAAATCGAGTTCTCTAAATTATTTGTACTACAGGGTGGTGAGTTGAATTTTTGCTTGAACATAAATCAAACGGAAGGTAACGTAACATACTGTTTTTTTTTCAAATTGCGTTTTTAAAATCGGCGTAATCAATGTTAACTCAATATGTATTTCCAAAATCGTTTACAAAAAGATCACAACATCCTGACTATGCTGTAGTAAGAGTATACAGAAATCAACAAATGTATAGGAAATAGGAATGATTTAGTGGTTCTAATAATAATTTCATGATTGAACATTTAATTTTGTAGTCTGATCACGTCATCAAGGCTCAAGTGTTGTTTTTTGTTATATGAAAAACAATTTAATGTACGTCTGTACATGACCACTAAATAAATAATATATGTAACTAGCAATTTGTCCATTTATGTCGACCAATAAAAATGGTATTTTCTCTTGAAGGTAAGGTAAGATAGAGTTGAAGTTTTCAAAATTCATAAAATTCGGCAGAAAAACCGTGCCCAAATTTGAATGCAAATTTATTTCTGCTTATGGAAGCCAGCAATTGTTAGTTTTTGCGGTCACCCGCTGGTGTTGCAATTTTAATATTTAATAGAACTGATTTCAAAAACTCACTTATAGTCATTTCAATTAATGTGCCCCTCTAAATTTCCAAAATTACGTGGAGGAAGTCGGCTGCCTCGCACGTTCGCGCGTTAGACACGAGATTATCATTTCAATACAAACTGCTGTATAAATCGCGTACATGCTAACCTTGCGGCCTTGAACCGGCAACATTGCCACCAATTTGCATATTTTTTGCTGCACCGGCTTGAAGGATGGCAAAAAGTGAACTGCATAAATCAACGGAATCGTTTCGATAGTTTTGCTTTTGAGTCAACATTTTGCTTTTTCCATAAATACTCAACCTAAAATTTGAGAAATTCGCAACTTCCAAGTTTTATAATTTGGGCAAATTCAGAAATTACAGCTATTTGGTTATATGTAATTTATCTTTGTCAAAACTATTTAAACAGTAAATGGGGTTGGAAAAGTGTAGCTTTTTGGTCACGAAAAATTACGTAGATACTCCCACGGCTGTGCAAAAATGATTACTTTGGTAGTTTTATTGAAATTTTATTTCTTGAAAACGCTTAAACTGTAAAATGCATTGAAAACGTACACTTTATAGTTTAGAAAATTGTAAAAAATGTGCAAATGCGAGGACTTTATTAGTTTTCATTAAAATTTAGTTTAATTAAAATTATTAAACTGTACCTAACAGTGTTGCAGTTTCATAGTATGGGCATTTAACTATAAAACTTCTATTTTTGTCGTTTAAAACATTTTAAAAAATACCGATAGTGATATCCCTAACATAGATAGCTATCTTTCTTAGTTTTGATTAAGATCTATTAAAAGGGGTCGCAAACTTGAGCAATATTTACATGTTTCTGCAAACTGCGACATCATCAGTCTTGATTAAAATTTAGTTTTTAGTGAATAATTGTAGTTTCCTCGTTTGGGAAAATAAAAAAAAATGTGAATACTCATAAAACTGTGCAGAAGCTTTTCATAGTTTTGGCTGAGTTACAAATTCTTAAAAATGATTGAACTGTAAAAAAGGTGTCAAACCAATCATTTCATAGTTCGTAACGGGGTTGCAAACGTATAGTTTCATAGTTTGTAAAATTAAGAAAAAATGGGGGCACTGACAAGGTTGTGCAAAATAGTTTCTTTTCATAGTTTTAGCTAAATTATAATGTATTGGAAATGTAAAAAACGTAAAGGGGGTTGCAAACGTATAGATTTATAGTTAATAATATTAATAAAAAATGGGGCCATTGCCACAAGGCTGTGCAAAATTGTTACCTTGTATAGTTTTGACTAAATTATAGTTCCATAAAAATGTGAAACTGTAAAAGGGGTCACAAACGTATAGCTTTATAGCTTGCAAAATTATCAAAAATGGCGATAGGCACTCATTAGACTGTGCAAAATGTTGACCTTTCATAGTTGTGGCTAAATTATAGTTTCGTAAAAATGTAAAACTGTGAAAGGGGTTATAAACATATAGCTTTATGGCGTGGCAATTTAATAAAAATTTTGGATACTGATAAAACTGTGGACAAGTGCTACCCATCATAGTATTGTCTACATTATAATTTATTAAAAATGTTTAAACTGTAAAAGGGGTTCAAACATATAGTTTTATAATTTTTAAAATTAAGAAAAAATGGGAATAGTGGCAGGCTTGTGCAAAACTATTACCTTTCATAGTTTTGATTAAATTATAATTTCTTCAAATTGTAAAAGGAGTTGCAAACGTATAGTTTTATAGTTTGAAAAAAATTAATAAAAATTGGGGACAGTTAGGCTACCCACAAAACTGTGCAGAAGTGTTACTTTTCACATTTTGGCTAAATTACAATTTCTTCAAAATGAATAAACAGTAAACTGAGTCGCACCCATATAGTTTTATGGTTAATAAAACTGTAAAAATTGGGGAGAATTACAAGGCTGCAAATTTGTTACCTTTCATAGTTTTGAATAAATTATAATTTCTTAAAAATGTAAAAGGGGTTGAAAACGTATAGTTTTCTAGTTTGAAAAATTAATAAAAATTGTGGACAGGTAGGCTACTCACAAGACTGTGCAGAAGTGTTATCTATCATATTTTGGCTAAATTTCAATATAATAGTTTTATAGTAAATAAAATTTAAAAAATTGCGGACAAGGCTGTGCCAAATTGTTACCTTTTATAGTTTTAACTAAATTATAATTTCTTCAATATGTTAAAAGGAATTGCAAACGTATAGTGTCATAATTTGTAGAAATAATACAAATAAAGCGGTGCAGTAGTGTTAGTACCTTTAATAGTTTTGGATAAATTACAGTTCCGCGGCAAACGTATTGTTTTATCGTTTGTAAAATTAAGAAAAAAATGAGGATCTGAAAAGACTGTGCAAAACTGTTACTTTTCATAGTTTTGGTTAAATGATAGTTTTCTAAATATGTAAAATAGGGCAACAAACATTTAGTTTCATAATTTGGAAAATTAATTAAAATTGAAGGTACTCATAAGGCTAAGCAGCAGTGTAACTTTTCATAGTTTTGGCTAAATTATAGTTTGTTAAATATGTTCAAACTGTAAAAGAGAACGCAAACATACTGTTCTATAGTTTGAAATATCAAGAGAAATCATGAATACTCATCAAGGTGGACAAAGGTGTTGCGTTTCTTAGTTTTCACAAAAATTCACGTTCTTAACAATATTTAAAATGTAAAAGGAGCGGATTTTTTTGTTTTATAGTTTGACAGATTAGGAAAAATCTGAGATACTCGTAAGGCGGTGCAAAAGTGTGGCCTTTCTCAGTTTTGACAATTCGCTTTCTTAAAAATATTGAAACTATAAAGCTTGTAGATTTGTAGCTTCGCAATTTTGAACATTAAGAAAAATTACGGATACCTACTTGTAAAGATGTACAAGAATAGGTATTCTCTTCCTCAGCTTTTACTAGAATTTGCTTTTTATATTTAAACTGATAAAGGGGTCGACGTATAGTTTTATAGTTTGAAAAATTAAAAAACCAAAGATACTCATAAATCTGTGAGAAAGTGTTGCTTTTCTCAGTGTTTACTAAAATTTATTTTCGTAGAAATATTTACTGTAAAGAAGAAATAAATTTGTAGTTTTCTAGTTTGGAAAATTAAGGGAAATCGGGGATTTCCATAAAATTATGAAAAAGTGTTGCCTTTCCTAGTTTTCACTAAACTTAATTAAATATTTACACACATTTATTGTTTTATAGTTTTAAAATTATAAAAAATCAGGGTAAATAAGGATGTGCGCAAATTTTGTCTTTCCCAGTTTTCACAAAATTTCATTTTCTTAAAAAATAGTGGAATTGTAAAGGGGGTGTATTATTTTTTATAGTTTTCACTAGAATTTACTTCATCAAAAATATCTGGAAAAGTGTGTAAATTTGTAGCATTCGAGAAATTAAGAAAAATTATGAATACTTGTAAAGTCGTGTAAAACTGTTGTCTTTCTTAGTATGTATTTGTTAAAATTTTCTTTCTTAGAAATATTGAAATAAAACGTATTGTTTTATAGCTTCTCAAATCAAGAAAAATGATATATTCATAAAGTTGTGCATAGGTATTGGCTTTTTTACTTTGCACTAGAATTGTTTTCTTAGAAATATTTAAATCACAACGTATAATTTGGTTAATTAGAAAAAATCAGAAATACCCATGAAATGGTGACAATTGTTGCCTTTCTTGATTTTCACTGAAATTTCTTTAAAATAACTGTAAAGGAGTTGTAAATTTGTAGCTTTGTAATTTAAAAAATTAAGAAAAATTACGGATACTTGTAAAGCTATACAAAAGTGTTCCCTTCCTCAGTGGCGACGTATAGTTTTATAGTTTGTAAAATTAAGAGAAATCAGGGTTGCCTTTCTTAGTTTTCATTAGAATTTACTTTATTAAACATATTTCAACTGTAGAAGTGGTGGCAATTTAAAATTAAGAAAGGTCAGGGATACTCATAGAGATGTGCAAAAGTGGATCCTTTCTTAGTTTCCACAAGAATTTACTTTCTTGAAAAATATTTAAACCGTAAAAGAAGTGTACTTTTTTTTAAATTAAGAAAAATCGGAGATACTCATAAGGCTGTGCAAAAATCTTGCCTTTCACTCTTTAAAAAATATTAAAATGCCTATAGTTTTATAGTTTGGAAAATTAAGAAAAATTGGCCATATTAATAAAATCCTGTTGCCTTTATTAGTTTTCCCTAAAATTCACTACATTTTTCGTTTTATAGTTTGAAATATTAGGAAAAATCTGAAATACTCATAGAATTATGAGGTGTTCCTTTTCGTAGTTTTCACAAAAATTCATTTTATTAAAAAACTATTTAAATTGGAAAAGGAGTCTGAATTTGTAGCTTTGTAATTTAAGAAATTAATAACAAATATGAATACATGTAAAGCCGCGAAAAAGTGTTTTCTTTTTTAGTATTTGCTAAAATGTTAAATATTCATATGGTAGAGCAAAATTTGGTTGCTTAAAAATACTTAAACCATAAAGGGTTGCAAACTTGTACTTTTATAGTTTGTTTCAGCAAAAAATTTGGCGAGGGGTACGATTTTCTAATTTTATTGTTTGCAAGATTAAGGAAAAGCTGCGCTTTTCAGAGTTTTGTTGAAAATATATAACGCGTCAAGGGCGTTGCAAGTTTATCGTTCAATATTTTGAAAAAATTACTTTAAAGTAAAGTAGTTTACTAAAAATATTTAAACCCTAAAAGAGGTGCAAATTTGCAGTTTTAGTGGTAACTTTCTTAGTTTTAAAGTAAAGTAGTTTCCTAAAAATATTTAAACCTTAAAAGGGGTGCAAATTTGCAGTTTTAGTGGTAACTTTCTTAGTTTTGGCTAAATGTTAGTCTTTTTTTAACTGTAAAGGGGGTCATAAACTCGTGCAGATTTGTAGTCTTATAGATTCCTAGGTACACTTTGTAAATATTAAGAAAACATCGAAATACTCACATGGCTGTGCAAAAGTGATCACTTTTTCAGTTTTGATGTGAAAATCGTCGTCTTCTTCGCTGATGGATGGTCCCGTTTTGTACTGTGGCTCGTCGCTTTGCATCCCCGCGTATCCTTGGTCGACCATGGCCAAAATGTGCGGGGGAACTTGGGGGAGGATCCTCCCCGTGACGTTGGGGACCGTCTGGAAGCCCATCTTCCGCAGGACATCCCCCTTGATGGCCTCCAGGCTCCGGCTTTTGATCTCCTCCCGTATTCTGCAGGCGCCGCAGCCGACAATTTGGGGGGTGGTGGTGTAGTCTTCCACCGTTTGGTCGTCGTAGGAGGAATCTCCAGAGAGTTTCCTCTTGTCGATACTGTTGGACCGATTGGAGTTCTGGCCCTTTTCGCAGGCTATGGGGAGGATTAGCATTACTAGGAAAACTGTCGTCGCTTTCTGCCACAGCATCGTCCTTCGACAGGTCTTGGGGGCGGAAAAGAGGTGGCACGAGGAGAGGGTTGCCGCGGAGGCGGCGGTGGCGATTGTTGGGAGCATTTTAGGAGAGGAATTAGCGCATTTTACCCTGAACATCCGGGATATCACAATCTAGGATTATCACAATGATTACCGTTCGCTATCACAAATCGAGAGTCGCTCTCGCACAGGTCACCCGACCCCGCACAAAAATTTTATCACAATTTTTTCCGCTTGCTGTTTGAACATTTCGCTTTCGGGTTCGGGACGAGTTTGGCTCGCATTTCGCGCCGATTCGAAAGGCTAATACTTTTGAACTTGTTATCACATGTCCATCGCGGCCGCACCGATCGCGGTTTCGAAATCGACGTGTTCGAGCGAGTGGATGGATCTCGGATCGAGTCAGCCGAGACGAGACAATTGCCAATCGAATTATCAGCAATTGCCGGTCGCTATCACAACGCGCGCGTGTCGGAAAAGAAGAGATCTGCCGGCTTATGCGCCGACTTGTCAAGTGGCATAGACCAACACTGAGAAGTTCACCAGTCAGCTGCTGCTTTTATGTGTGTGAGCAGTGTATGCGTGCATGCAAGCGAGCTGAAGATTACTCTAGATCGACCGCTTCGGAAAAAAATTTTCGTTACGCACTACGCTCTCGGGGGGTGCCTCCAAAGCGCCCTCTCTTGACGTCAAGCGACGCCGGTTCGATTTTTCCGATATTAATTTTCCGTTTAACGGACGCTTTTTTAATGCGATTTTTTCGATTTCTAATATTTTAAGTTGTCGTTCAGAGTGGTCAGGTGCTTTTAAGAATATTATTTCGAGTTTTAATCTTTTAAATTACACCAAGGGTGGGAATTGTAAAAAATTTGTGTGACTAAATATTTTTAGAATATTATTATTGCAATTTGCAATTTTTCAAACTGCGTCAAGAGTGAAAACACTAAAAGTTTAAATTTTAATTTTTTTATAGTAACCAAGTAAATATCCTCTACAACAAACTGTAAGTTTTTGTTGCTTTAAACTTAATAAACATTTCAAATTTTCTCCAATAACCTGGAGCTTGGCAGTTTGATTTATTACAGCTACAAAATTTTGTTAACTAAACATATAATTCTAAATTCTAATAGAATTAAAATTACTTGCACTGCAGCTTTATATAACTAGACTAAAAGCTGCAATTGCAACTGATGATGTGCTAAACTCAACATAAATGTGGATCTAAATTTTTTTCATCTTGACTAGTGAAAAATAATTTTAGTAATCAATTAACATTTTATTTTGATTTAATGCAGTTGCAAAATCAGGTGTTATACAGAATTGATCATTTTTGTTGCTAGCTTTGCAAAGTATGCTTTAAATGTAATAAAAGGTTTAAAATTTTTCATAATGAGTAGCACTAGTTTTCGTATTAAAAAAATGTGAATTGTTTTAATTACAAGTTGTAGTTTTACGAAACTTTTTATTATTTCTGATCCCTGTTTCTCATTTTTGTCGTAAATATAGCTAAACTTAAAAATGCATCAGATTCAAAAGTCTTATTCACCCTTCAAACTTATTTTGCTTGTATTTTTAATAGTGCAGTTGAACTAAATGTACCGGGTGGCCAATTAAGAAGGTCGAAAAGTAATTGTCGTAAAGACTTGGAGTAAAAAAATTTATCACTAAAGCGGCTAAGAAAAAAATCTGGAAATTATTTTTAAGTTTCTAGAATGGCCGCCAGGGGGCGTAATCGCATTCTTGAATTTTAAATTCCGTTTTTGAGAAATATTCTTATATTACAGATAGATAAAATGGACACCGTTTTAAAGCTGAGATAAATTTAATTCTTTTTTTGTCAAATGCTTTTTGCTCTATCTCTTAAGGGAAAGTGGTGGGGGGTGTTCGAACATTTTCGGAAATAAATGTCAATAACTTCAAAATGGCTGAACGGATTTTGCCAAACTTGGAGTCGTTGAAAAGAGCTTTTCTTAGGCTATCAACGTTGTCTTGAGCGGATTGATTTAGATTACTTGTCTCGCCGGTAGAGGGCGTTTTGCGACAACACTACAAATGAAATGGATTTTCTCAAAAAAATTAAATGCAACGATATCACTTTTATTGCAACAAAAGATAGTCAAATAAGGGTCGAATACGTTAGTGAAAACCGCATTTCGATATTTCATTCCTAATCTAAAATATCAGGAAAAGAAATTAAAACTCGAAATAATGTCGCATCTTTGAGAATATTTTCAGTATACAGCCATTATTAAATCCTAATTATCGTTCTTTTAGCAAAATATATATAAATTACTCTTAAAATACCAACATTATCTTTAAAATGTCAATAATAATTAATACTTATTCAATATGATTAAATATTGCCCTTCTGTCCACACGAAATTCGAAATTTTTAAAATCCAAGTGTGCTTTGGAAAACAAAATAGCAAAAATTGTAATGGTGGTGTTTAAGTGTCAATCATATTAAAATTTAAGCTATTTATAGTGTATTTTGGTGGCCTTATTTGTAAAAAATGCCGTTTCCACCTGTAGAAGTGTTTGATATGTTTCGTGTTTATTTTCAAAACAACGAAAACACAACTGTTTCTGTTAGAATCTATGCGATGGAGTATCCTGATAGGCGCGTGTGGACAGAAGGGCAATATTCAATCATATAGAATGAGTATTAATTATTATTGACATTTTAAATATAATGTTGGTATTTTAACAGTAAATTTATGTAAATTTTGCTAAAAGAACGATAATTAGGATTTAATGGCAGGTATACTGAAAATATTCCCAAAGATGGGACATTATTTCGAGTTTTAATTTCTTTTACTGATATTTTAGGTTAGGAATGAAATATTGAAATTCGGTTTTCACTAGCGTGTTAGACCTTTATTTGGCCATCTTTTGTTGTAATAAAAGTGATATCGTTGCATTTAATTTTTTTGAGAAAATCTATTTCATTTGTAGTGTTGTCGCAAAACGCCCTCTAGCGGCGACACAAGCAATCTAAATCAATCCGCTCAAGGCAGCGTTGATAGCCTAAGAAAAGTAATTTTCAACGACTCCAAGTTTGACAAAATCCGTTCAGCCATTTTGAAGTTATTGACATTTCTTTCCGAAAATGTTCGGACACCCCCCACCACTTTCCCTTAAGAGATAGAGCAAAAAGCATTTGACGAAAAAGAATCAAATTTATCTCAGCTTTAAAACGGTGTCTATTTTAGCATTTTAGCTATCTATAATATAAGAATATTTCTCAAAAAACGGGATTTAAAATTCAAGAATGCGATTACGCCCCCTGGCAGCCATTCTAGAAACTTAGAAATAATTTCCAGCATTTTCTCTTGGCCGCTTTAGTCATAAATTTTTGTACCCCAAGTCCTTATGACAATTACTTTTCGAGATAGGGCCGAGTGCCCTTCTTAATTGGCCACCCGGTACATTAAAATGCAATGCAATTATCTTGATAAAAAATTATAAAAATATAATACAGTTTCCACTTATTAAAAATTATCTAAGATTGCATTTTAAGTTAAATAAATTTACATAGCGACTACATACAAATGCACACTTAACATTCGTCAATTAATGCTGGCAGTTAAATAAAACTAAAAATAGTATTTTATGCATGTATTTTTTTACAGGTGGGAAATTTACATACACGAGCAAAGCGAGTGTTGTAAAAACACAAGTAAAAAAGACGCATGATAAACGAGTTTCATACATATTTTGTTGGAACACCTCTTTGCTAATTAATAAAATTCACTACATTTGTATGTATTTTAAACTTCCAATACTTAGCACCACATAGTTGTCATGTAAACCTTGTAAAAAACTGAAGTCTATTCGTGCTGGCACTTGTCAGTCGATGTCAAATGCGAGGTTAGCAGGTTTTTCGTCAGTCGGACACGAACTGACGCAAAACCTAACCTCTAATGTGACATGACAGCGTCACCAACAATAGTGACTTTTTTATAGTTATTGTTTTACTTTCTAGTTATTTTTTTATTTCACACTTTTCAATAATGACATATTTTAGACATTAAATAGTGTCAAATAAGTGTTGCAAAAAATAGTATTACTTCATTCCCAGTAGAATCAGACACAGCCGAAAATTAAATTGTATACTGAATTTTCTATTCAAGTAGTTTAACAGTAAGATGGGACGGGAAGGAACCATCTAGATGGCGTAAATAGTAAGCCTGAACGAAGACAAAGTAAGTCCCATCGGTGATGAAATAAATCTTACCGGTGACGATGCAGGGTAACGGACGCACACAACTTCCCTGGCTTATATCTACAGGATGTAGCCAAATAAAGTAGCATAACTTATAGAGTAAATCCTTGAGTCAAAATAAGGTTCCCCGTTCTTTTCCCGGACGATGAAAACGTCATTCCCAAAAATTTAATTTTATAGAAAATAAATAACACCGTCTAAAACAACAACCTTTGTGCATAAAAATTGTATTTATTTTTCGAATATACTTTAGAATGAGTAAATAATTTTAAAGATAAGATTGTTCTAGTTTAGGGAATTCACAACTTAGGGATTCTCTTTTGGGGCAGTACAATGAGCCAAATAACACAAGTAAAGCAAACATAATAATAATTTCTTCAATATGTGATTTTTCTCTGAAATTTTCAATTTATTTCCGGATTTTTCTAGTAAAAGTTTTTTTCTCAATCAGGTCAAAAGTTCCAAAAAATTAAAAAGCTTAATCATAGGTTATTGCAAGTGCTATAAACTTCACACATGCCTATACAGATTTTTAGTTGCAGGTGCGGCTTGAAGCAGCATTACCAATCATTTTGCGAAAAAACACCAATAACAGTGATTTAGTAAAATGATATGTATTAAATTATATAATTATTTTTCTCTTCTTATTATTATAGGACAGTGGCCTGTTTTTAACCATAAAGTTGTTCTTTGAGCCGTCTTTACTCATAAACCGAGTAGGTGGCTAGCCTTCCCCGTCGAAAGTGAGTAGGAGTTCCCTTACTAGGGGTTAACGAATACCACGTGGCTAAATATTTTTAGAACTAAACACACAATTGCATTGTAATGTGTTGCTTGCAAAACATCTGTGCATTTAGGCTAAATGCAGATAAATAAACTGCTGTCTTACGTTACCGTCCCTTATAAGGGACAGTATGCATAATAGCATAATAGTCACATAATAATGCATCTGTATTTAACATAAAATTTTAATGAAAGTGAGACTGCTATCTCCTTAATATCTAATGCTAATGAGGCGAATCGCCAAGATGACTAATGGTACTAAAAGGACTTATTTAAACACATAAAGATCAAAAGAAGTTACAAACAGCATCTTGTAGCAGCCAATTTTGTGCAATTGCTGTTAGATGATGTAAATAGTAAGCCTGATCGGGGACGAAGTTAAGTCCCATCAGTGACGACGTAAGCCCTTTCGGTAACGACGTATCTCGACGGGCGCACGCAACTTCACTGTTTTTTTGTACAGGGTCTAATCAAATGAAGTAGTATAAATGGTACGGGTGAATCATTGAGTCAAAATAAGGAGATTAAGCCAAACATACCTTCGTACAATGTTGTACCCCTGATGATTTACAGCCGCTTAAAGTTCCAGAAGAAATTAATTGTTGCACAGGGGGCGTTGTTGCAGCTGATCACTGCTATATTTTTTTGTCGCAATATTGTTCCTCACCCTGTCCCATTAAAATTTTAGGAAATTTGATAGACCAATTGCATTTGCAGACTTTTGGTCTCTTTTATTTTTCTGATTGAAGTTTTCGTTTACAGGATAAAAGAGCACTTAACTTGTCCCCAACGAAAAAAGTACTCGAAAACGCATGTTTAATATTAGCGTTTTTGTTTTTAGATATTTTTTTTAGTTGTCAAATTCGTATTAACGGATGTTTGGCTTAATCTTCTTATTGTGACTCAAGAATTCACACCCTGCATGTGATAAACGTTTTTCATTTTTCTTTCAATTTCCAATTTGAGTTATGTTCAGAGTTTTAAAAAGGTATGTGTAATTAAATGCTTGCTTACCTACAGTCATAACAGCTTTTTGTTCAGAGAACAACGTGCAGCTCTTGTTCCTGATTTTGTAAACTACCCTTTAATTGCAACATTTAAAAATGGAAAGACAGTGACTATTAAAATTGTATGTTCCATAAATATTAACACTAGTTTAAATTACGCAACTGAAGAGTTCTACCGCACAAGTGTTTTAATATTTTTTATGGTATCATAAACACCTTAACCATAAATTTTGTACAATGCTCGACCGTTACCGGAACTTTACGTGCTCACACGGATAATAAGCTCTCTTTCACTCGCTCGTTATTTACCGTGCTTGCACTTCAAATTTTAATTACGCCCTTGCGATATAAATTACTATTACCACACCCAAACGAGTACATAATATTTTTACCGTAGCCATCTGTGAAACAATTTTCAACAATAGTGATCTCTTATTTCCGACAAAATTCAGATAAAACTGGCCTAGAATGTTATAACCTCTGTCGTACAAAAAATATTGAAAGTAAATCTTGTTTAAAATTTATTACTACTATGAAGTCCTTCTCTTAAAGCTTCCGACTACGTCTTGAGCTTTAATATCGCACGTTCATAAGATTGGATTTTATGCACTTGTTATGTAAATAACTATTTCACACATGATTCATAATGAAATCGAACTTTAAGAATATTACATTTAATATGTATATGACCAAAGCAACCTATATTCTATTTTTTAATGCAGCGGACAAAGCTGTGTAACCCAAAATATTACTTCCAATGGAAGCTAGATTGAACAATTTTATTTGTTAAGAATTCAATTCAGGAAGCCGCTAAAAAAATATTGTTCATAAAGTTAGCTTATTTTATGTGCGAGTTCGATTAATACATTTATTTAATATTAATTATAAGGTAAGAAAACTCATATTTTATGACTATTACGACACTTATATTCGCTTAAAGACATTTCTTACCTCATAAATGTTTAAGGGCAATGACAAAACGTCAATGACAAGTTGAATCCCTAGATGACGAAATACATTTTTTCTCAATTCCACCTCTCTGTCTGCCCGTCTGTCTGTCCATTTGTTGGGGGTATAACTCATGTCTACCTTGCTCGAAACCGACCATATTTTCGGTCAAATATATACAAAGTGAGCATTTAAAAAAAAATCAATTTCTATGTATTTTTGCTTTTAACTCAAGAAGTATTAGTTAAATAAAAGTAACATTTTGCATATAGCTCAGGGATTTATCCTTGACGAAAATCGGCATATTTTGAACTCCACAGATAGGGGGTGAACACCTTGCATCGGTCCTGTCGTCACCGCGTATTTTATACTGCAGTCGTATGCGAATATAATAGATAAGGGCTCGTTTTCGAGAAGTTAAGGCATCTGGCTAGCAATCAGAGTCTATTTTGGAGCTCGGGTTCGAATCCCACTACCTGTAGAGTTTCTTATTATTTCAGTATTAGTAACAACGTTAAGATGCGACAAAAGTTCCGTGTAAAACCCTTTACATTTTGCTATTTCTTTGTATACACTCTTGATGACTTACCGGATTTGTTTCTTTTGACACGCCATGGAATGCATTTTTTCCAAATCAATCAATTGCGAATACAGCTTTCCATTGTGTTTAATAAGTTAATAACATTTTCGCTAATTTGATTGAATTATGTTCTTAATCTTTTTCCAGTTACTCTCTCGTATTTTTTGCTAATAGTCCTGATACACTCAATAACAAAATTCCTTTTAAATGTCACATTTCAAGTGATTCCTCTTTTTATGCTGAGGTGCAAGTCTATTGGGATTTTTTTGTTTTTCATGTCCAGTTTAGGCTTTCATGTGACGGTACTGCGCCATCTTCGGCCATGAACTTTACAGGTTTTATGTTTTTGTTCTTTCGCTGTGTTTTATCGCTTTTAACATTCGTAGCCCCTCTTCTATTTCCTTTAATTCTATTTTTTGCTGATGTCTACATATGGGGCTTTTGCTATGGTTATTCTGGTTTCACTCTGTGTATTTACTTGCATTTCTATTATACCTAATAATTTTTAAAATATTCCTGTATTTCGCTTCTTACCATCTTTGTTTTTAAACCACTTTAGTGTCTTCTTTTCGCTCTCTTTTAGTCCCTTTAGCACCCTAAACTGTATTTTGCAGTTCCTTTGTTGCACTTTTCCATTATATTTCCAAATTCCGTCTATTTTTGCTTCTTTTACTACTGTCTTAACTATTACGCCCTGCTTCTCGCATTTTTCATAATTTTCTGGCGTCTCTGTCTGATAGTACTGCGATGATGCTGTGCTTCGGAAACTAATATTAATTGAATAATTATATTAAAAACAGAATGGACTAAAATACACAATTTTTTTATTGGAAAGTGACGATGAGCCACTTTATTTTCTGTTCATTCTCATAATATGATAGGCGGTTCAACGAAACAGTAAAAGCAGGTACAAACAGCCGGATGGCCAGCAGGAAAACAACATGAACTAGGTACAAAGAAACTAAGAAAGGAACATGATAAGATGGAATTTGGGTGGACAAGATATTAACGGACATGTTAAAGGGTGCAGCTCTGGCATGTGGACTTCTATGGCGCGGAATAGGAATATGTAGATTTATAAACTGTGTTAAAAGGTGCCAAGTTTGACAGAAAGACTTATCTTGGACTGAGATGTTAATTCTGTTAAATGTATCTTATTAAGTTAATTTGGTGTTTTTAATTATGTAAATTTAATTTCAGAGATGTGAAAACTTAGACAGCAAAGATAATAAGAATATGTTAGTAACTAGCCTGTGTGCTTAGTAATAGAATTATTTAAAAACACCAAACAGTGTATTTTCCATGAGGAATAGAAATATACATGTTTTTTATATCCTCCAATCAAATCAGCATCCTTGAGTATTATACAAAAAACGGAAGAGGTTGCAATGGACCTGAAAAATTAATCACTTAGAGTACCTGAGAACTTCTAAGTAGCAGGGATAGTCATAAAAAGGTTAAACCAATAGATTGTATTGAAACACTGGATTAAAATGATCCTCAAAGACAATATCGATGATAAATAAATTAAACCATGTAATGCATAATAATTACTTACCTGAAATAAGCTGAGAAGTGATATCCATAAGGGCTGTTGAATTGTGAGGTTAAGTGAACTGTCAACATGCACTTTCTATTAAATAAAAATCTACATAACCGGCATTGACTTTGCACGGATAAAGCTATTACAAATATATTACAGTTATAAATGCATGTCCTAACTTGAGTAAAAGAGTTTAATGTTTTAAATTAAGAGAACATAACTGGTGCACCGGGTAATTTAATAAAATGAAGAATTACATAACCATTAATGTTTTAGGTTAAATCAGTCTGACATTTAATAGAGCAAAGATTTGAGAAAGCCTATGTTGAAAGTAATTTTGATAACACAAAAAAATTATTAAATGAAATGCACTTATGTATCCGCAGAATTATTTACTATACAAAGAGTGTTATGTGGATATTACCCACTAGAGAAAAAGTTTGACCACCACTCAATAAACTCAGAAGAAGCACCAAAACCAACTTTTTTGTTTTAAATCACAGTACCTGTTTGTTTTAAACTTTTCGGTTGGCAGGTGACATCAGAACATATATAGCATTAAACATCTCCTCCTTGAACTCATAGAATAAAGTTTCACAAAAGGAACTCTGGCTCCTAGTGCATTTAAAGACTTTTACTACTGATTCGTTCCAAATGGAAGAAAGTACGAATTTAAATAGGCTTATTTTATTTCTCTCGTAACTACGTTACTATTCACACTCTAAAGTGAAGTAGCTTGCAGTCAACCTCTAATTGACAATAATCTAAATTCATTTTAATGTCATCTTCTCATTCTATTTATAGACATTTCACCTGTTCTTTTGCTACCTTTTCTACGGCAACTGATCTGGTATTAATATACATTTCTAAAATGTTCGAAAAGGTTTTTAGTTACGACAGATAAATTGAAATTGAAGCAATTTAGTTGTAATTTTGATATAATAACAAAAAAAGTAAAATTCTATAGAAACGAAGCACTTTTCTACTTGAAATATTTATTAATGTACAAATGAAGATCAGCAAAACCTCTATTTAACTATATTCTATTAATTAACTCTTCAAAACATTAAACAATTTATTTCTTATGGTTTAGATGCTGCAAATTGTATTAAAGTTCATCATATATACGTTTTTTTACTAAATAATGATTTTAATTACTCACTCACGTTAGTTACGACTTTATAACTCACGGGTTTTGACCAATCACAAAACTGAAGAATTGCGAGAGGATCAGGTCAGAACTACTTTAAAATGTTAATAGTTAACAAATGTCATAATTCGCGGATCTCTTAAAATGTCAAACGAAAATATTAATTTTTATATTACTAAGTCCTAATTTTCGTATGAATTTGCCTTGTTCAAATCTCACTTGGTGCAAATATATTTTTTTAACTTTTTAAATATAAATTATAGACAATACAATACACAATACATAAAGCTACATATACTGAACTTTATAATGCTATGCCGATTTGAATTTAATATTAAGTATCGCTAATTTAATGCTATACCGAAAAGCTCAGTCTCTTGTTGAATAGTCATAAATAATATAGTATTCTACACGTATGTAATAGCTATTACACACTCGAAAGGATTACGACGCTCGCATTCAGCTCGTACCACAAACATGCTTCTCGTTAGTAGTAACTAGCGCTATGCATTTGTTGAATAATATACTATTACAGTAGCGGCTTTTAACGTAGTTTTTGTAATCGTCTTCAGTGATTAAAAACAGCTATTATTCACAAGTGATTAACATGTTTCATTATACACTGACAACAATAAACAACTTCACTACATTGCGATGGTAAGGTGGTATTTATTTTTGCTTGACTTATTTGATAGAAGCTCCATTCGATTCAGTTTGAACTCGTGAGAATTACCACACATGCATTTAAATAGGAATTGATGTACATGCTTGCAACGTAATTAGTCTTTCATATCATTAAATAAGCATCAATGGAAGAAATAAGTTGGGAGCAACAGGAAAATAAACATTTTAATTGATTTTTATACCACTTCTGCACTAAAAGGCGGTATATAATTACGTTAAAGTTTCAAAAATATAAATTAACTCACATAATTGTAATTTATTATACAAGACGATAAAGTTAAAATTTATCCACGAGTGAATCGTTTAACGTCGTGACGAAGTCGTAACGTTAATGATTCAAGAATGAATAGAAATAACTTTATCGTCGTGTATAATACAATATTTTTTTTCCATAGCAAGAACTTTAACAATTTCAAAAGAAAATAAGGACAGTCAATCACATTTCAAAATGTTAGTAGCTAAATTGGGTTGCTACGATAATACGAAGCTGTCATTATTAATTTAAACAAAAGTTAAAAATTAAATTACTTTATCTACCCTTGCTGTTAAAGTAAAACTTGACCTTTTGTTTTGAGTTGATAAAAGCACACTTTAACATGCACTATAGAAAAAACTGTTCTTTTTCTAGGATTGTGTAAAATGACAATTTCTTGCTAAGTTACTAGTGTCAAAAGTTGCTTTTCATGCCACTTTCAATTTAAGCGTTCGTTGCCATTGTTAGTTCTATAATACTACATTTACATTATCCTTATGTTATTTAGCTAATAAATAAAGCTAACACTAGAAACCTTTATCCAGAATGAGACTAAATTTTCATAACTGCTTTTTATTGAAAAGTGACGATGGGGCCGCTTTGTTTTCTGTTCATTTTCATAAAATGGTAAGTATTTCGTCGAAGTAGCAAAATCATGTATAAGCAGCTGTACGATCTGTAAGAAAAACAACATTAATAGAGCTCACTATATTTAAGAAAGAGTGGTTATGACTAAAGCGAATAGAAAGTTAGCATGTAGAAAAATAAAAATAGACATTTGGAAGAAGCCAAGCAGCTGATTATGCAAGATAGCAGCTCGATTTGGGAGGATAACAAAGATAGTGACTGTTAGCAGAACATCTTTCAGTTGACACTTTCGAAGTTATGAAAATTCCACGTGGTGCTTATACTATAATTTCTTGCCAATTAAACTGATGTATGTGTTATCAATAACCTCATTTTACTTTGTGGTGTAGAGGCTGGTGCTTTATGCGCTTGCATCTGGCGGTACAATGCTCAACTTGCCCCAGATTCGGGATACAAAGTTGGAGCGCGCCTTTTGTGCTTGCACAGCAACCATTGTGTGAAGTGTGTGTCATGTTGATGTGTTGACCTTGTTAATTCATCTCTTAGGTCTGTGGTTTTGAGTAGGGCACAGTTAATTTAGTGCCAACAGTGAATGGTCTCACCGAGCCCGATTCCAATCGCCAAGACTGCGGAAAAATTCGAACCGAGGACTTGATTAATGCAAGCCTAGCGCCTACCCAATTGCGCTATGTGGCTTCTCTGGCCAATTCTCTAGCAAATTAAACTGATAAAATAATAAAAATGTTGTCATTTAACATTTACCGATTCGGGAGTGCCAGCATTTTCATTTTGCTGCCGATAGCTGGTAGAATTGGTAAGGGCCTGTAGGAGTTAGCTCCTTAGCTGTTACGATTCCTTCAAAGCAGTCGACATCTTCATGAAAGCTTTGAAAACCATTATATGCTGGTGACTAATTTTAAAACCCTCTGAAACGCAAGATTAATTAGAAATAAACCAAATCATATAACTCATCATAATTAATAACACTAGAGAAGCCGATAATTAATATCCAAAAGTGCTGTCGAATTCAGATGTCTGTCAAATTAATATTCGTATTAAGGAAATCTACCTTACTGGACGGTTTGAATTTGAACAGAAAAAGTCGTTACGAATTTATTTCAATTATACAAATGCATGTCCCAATCTGAATAAGAGTTCTAACATTTAAAAAATACTAAGCTAGTATAAGAATTATTAACAAAACGTCGTTGATACACTGGGCAATTCAATAAAGCAAAACGTATATAGCTATCCATATTTAAATTTACAGGTTAGACGAAGTTTAAGAGAGTGAATATTTAAGTAAGGATATGTGGTAGGCAACAGAAAAAACACAATTTAATTAAATAAAATTCATTCATATACCAACAGATCACCCCACTATAGTACTCAGTGAGTAAAAAAGTGGGACTGATTTTTTTATTTAACTTATGAATAAATTTACATATATACTGTTACATACCTAGAGTGTATAAGTAAAAAACTATATAAAAAAATAAAAAGACAGCATTAAAAGTTGCATTAAATAAAATGGTAACATTATTCGCAAGGATAAAATTTAGGCCACGAGTCAAAGGGTATTCCAAAACTTTCGTTATCGCGCAGGCTCTGGAATTGAAAACATATACTTTCTAATTTATGAAGGCAACTATAAGTTACTTAAAAAATAAATGTCAATTTTGGAATTTAAGTGTAAACATAGTTGCCAGTCACTTTTTCATTGACACCGATCGAGTGCAGTTCGTTCCCGTTCGACCGGCGTGTCCATAGTTCTTTATAACTTAGTGATAAGCTAGCACGATAGGTGCAGGTTGTTGTACGATGTAACGAGGGTTCGAATCCCACCGAGTGCATTATGTTTTTTCTTTGTAAATTGACGTAATTTTTAGTATTATAAGCTCATATTTAACATTCTAATTACAGAAACTGCCGCTCCAAAGTACTGCGCCGACTTTAAGGTTCTATGCGGAAGCCATTGCTTGCGCTTAGGTGCTGCATTGTTTGTCGACCTTCCAGGCCCTCGACTGCATGCAACAAACTCGAATATATTTCCTTTATTGTTTCAATTGTAAATACGTTTTGTAATTGACTTTGATTTATTAATTTGACTTGCAAAATAAATATTAATATACATATTCTATCTTGAGTGTTCTGAAGCTATTCATTCGAGCTTATTAACTGCCCAGCGGCATTTAAGTTTTGGGGCTTTTTTGATCCACCATTATAAAGCGAATTTACCTTGAAAAGTCGTCAACAATCAGTTGCACCATTATTGATGTAATGACTTTTTGACTCTTTTTGCTTTTCTGATCGCTCTAAAACGTGTATTTCAGAAGCAACTCACCTTCTCGCCGCATGAAATATGAGTACGGAACCGTTTACCGTTTTGCTTGCACGAGGATTGGCATTTTAATGAATTTATTTCAGACCTTCTAGTACCCCTCACATTATATATTTCAGTAATCTTCGACTGCACATCGCAAGCAAACGCAATGGCCTCCGGCCTTTTGACACCTGTGGTCAACCAGTACTGCAGGTCAGAGATCTTTTACTGTACCTCGTGTTGTAGTTAACCGACCCTGGATTTCGATGGAGGTTACTCTCGGTTATATATTTCATAATAATCGTCCTGAAATAATGGGAAAATGGAATTCTAATGAATTTTTCTGCTGCTACTTTACCCAATTTTGAAATTGTCTTAACTGTTTCCGCCTCTACCGTCTTCGTTCCAGTGTTCTTGAAGTGTCTTGTTCTTTGGCATTGTTTAGGGTACCACTTCAGTATTCTCCTTCGTTTTTTTCCATTTTTCCGCAATGTATGTTCCAACCATGCGTATTTTCTTCTTTTTATTTCAATTTTATATCTACTTAACTTGATTCGTTCCATAGATCTTTGTTACTGATTGTTTACACCCACCATAGTTTTAACTTATCCCGCAAACTTCGATTTACAAATATGTTTTGCCTTAACACGTGTAATTAACCACAATTCCTGTCCGTATACACACATATTTTAATTCATTAAAACTAATAAACAATTGCCTGGTGTTTACATATTTGGCTTGCCTCATTTAACTTTCTAAATGTATGGTGTATATTTTATTTGGTAAAGTAGTAAACGCTTTAACTTTATTGAAACGCGCATTATTTGTTGGTTGATTGGTTGGTCGGTCATGCGGGTCTACATCTACTGTTGGATGTGATGAGCAGTACCTTTTTATGATTTACACTTGAAAATATGCCCATTTCAACTAATGCTGGAAGCTTCGCCTAATCGACATCGCGCGCTTTTAATTAATTCCTTTATTTTATACTTATATATATGATAGCAATTTGGAACTAAATCATGTACTTGAATCTTATTGAAATTTGTAGGTCAATTCGTATTATAATCAAAACGAGTTTGGGTTAGTATTTCTACTATATTACTAATTTTACATCATTAATATATACTGTTCGCTTTGGTATTTAATAAGCACCTCATACGCGAACCCTTCAATACATTTTCAGTACGTAGCTGATGCAAGACCACAGAGTATCTACGAAAAGTTTGCTAAGTACGAAATTTTTATTTTTAAAAGATATCCAATATCTAAAAAGCAAAAGATCCACAAAAGCAGAAACTGTTGATATAGACGAAGACGTTAATCTTTAATGTATGTATCAGTTATTATATAACTATTTACATTAAGAGTGCGGTAGGTTGCATTTTAAAGTGCGATGTTTTAATTTTTGAAGCACGACACGGAGCGGAGTGCTTTAATACAACCGAGCGTCGCTTTTTGCTAAAAGTTAGAAACTGAAACCTGAATTTAAAAGTAACGCATTTTATAGCATTTAGCAGAGACTGGTGAACTTCAAATTTCATTATTAATATTGTAACCTCACTTATATTTAGAAACTATCACAATTATTATCCAATTACCATATATGAAAGAATAAAACTGCAGCCAGCTGCTAGTTACTACTGTAAACATAAGCGGAATTTATTGCAGGTTAGGAAAGAAAATGCGTATTAGCGTGATGAGCCGAATTTACATAATTGGAGAGTGAATTAAGCATGGGCGTAGAAATTTACACTTCTGGATGCACTGGACCTGGGCAATTTTTGTTTGTCTAAATTTAGTATTTAAACATGCGGAAGCATCATTCGGGGCCTAATAAGTTCTGACTACCGCCCAAAACGAAAATATTAGATTCAGGGAACCCGCATTTTCTATTACTAATAACGTTGAAATCAAAATCTGAGGCACTAGGATTCCCTTCAGCTGAAATTTAGAAACAGTTTGTATCAGAATAAGTCTGTTCATTAATTATGAAATTTAATTTTCAGTAAATACTCTAGGTTATTAAAAAATGTGTTACAGCTGAACCACTGCATGTCAGGCAGCATTAAAAAAGAAATTCAAGTATTTCCCACAATTCACTCTCTAAACGACTTCAATTATCTCTGTTTAGTTAAATATAGAAACGATTTTTATTACACAGAAAAATTAAGGTACTTTTACTAAAAGTACCTATAACGAACTAAAATCTGTTTTCATGCTAATCAGGATAGTTTAGTTTCGCAGTGCAATTCTTTAAAACTTGTAACGTTCCTGTTTTTAGAGTTGCCTACGTCGAGTCCCTATTGAGCTACAAGATGCTTCTGATCTGTACAGATAGAAATTTTCCAATTTTATAAGCCACTACGCTCCAAGAGTTTCTAGTGTCGATTTCGTACACATGTCACATAATTACTTCACTAAAATTTCTTAGAGAACGTAAATCTAATCTTAGAATGTTAAGGTTGTATTTAATAGGAGTTTGCTTTAAAAAAATTATATTACAACATAGTTAAGATGTGAAACTGAATTTTGATATAATTATTTATTACTGCAACATAATTCCTGCTAATGTTCAGTGCCATTTTTTCTAACTCGAGGCATCTACTCCATCTGTCTCGTAACTTCCTAATATCTCCAAAAGACGTCTTCTAAGTGAGTTTGCAAGCAGTTTTGCACTAAATTTCCGCTGAGAACCTTCTACACGATCAACACTTTTTCTGTACAAAATGTAAATTCGATGCCAAATGATCTTCTTGGTCCTTTTCTCTTTGAGCTATAATTTTGAACACGCGCCTAAACAAACACAACCAAGTTTGACAAAACTAACTAGAAATGAAATAATATTGTAAGGATGCAAGCTTAAGGTAAAAAGATGAAATCACCACCAGACGTTCTTCTACCATCTAGAAACTTCAAGCAAATGGTAGTGTTATATTGCCAAAGATGTGAAAGCTCAAACAGGTACCGAAACGGGCATACCTTCAATCTGAACATTGCACAAACAAAAGGAATGCATAACTGTAGTATTTAGTTTTTAGTGTGGTAATTTTAATTGTGCATACATCAATTGTTTAAGTAAACCCCATGTTCAAAACAAGATTATGAGGTCACGTTGTTTTAATTAACTTGTGGTTTTAAGTCTCTAAATTGTGTCTTCGCCAGTAAAGATACAAAAAACATACATCTAGGGCGAAGTCTATTTTATTTTCCAACGTACTGTCTTGTAAACTAAATGCTTTTTAAAGGAATTCCGAAGCAAACGAGATTGACAGCTTCGACATCCACGCTTAAACATGTTAGAACAATTTCCCAAATTTAGTGCTTGCTGCATTTTTAGCTCAAATATTAGGCTTTCCCCGATTCGTTTAGATCAAATTCGTAGTTTAGTGATGTAATCAAACCTTTACTCTGTCCGATACTTCTTTCCCCTTATTTAAAGGGTAACGCTTCGAAGTTTATTTTAGCACCTTCAGTTCAATTCTCCGCACGCTGGTTTTATACATTCAGGCTTTGTTAGCATATGCGAGGCGATGCATTTTGGCTTATCGGCTTCTCAGAATTTTTGTTGTTCAGATAGGCCCAAAACTTCCCCAGAATTCTTGCGAACCGCCTAGTCAGAAATTGCATCAGCTTGTTGGAATTTTTTGCATGGCCCATGGTTTCGTATAAGCTAAAGAGAGAACGCAAGTTAAGTCTTGTCTGCGTGGTCTCATTTCGTTTCCGCACCGTTGGCCGAAGCTTCACTCAGCGTTCGGCCTGCAACTCGTTCAGAGGTGCTGGGCGTTGCGCCGGCTTCTATTAGCCGTATGTCGAAATTGTTGCAAGTTGTGAAACCACCTCGTCGCCGTCAATTCGAGCTTAGTGTATGGTGGTTAAAGGTTAACGTTTAGCCGAGTCTTCTGTTAAGCTAAGCAACTCCGTTAACACTTATAGTGGAATTCTCAACCGTGTGCTAAACCTACCAGTCGAACGAAGACCCGATACCGTACCGCCGTTTGCGTGTTTGCCCGGGGTTCGTCCAAGTCAACCCTCATCTTGGGGATGGTATACCGCTCGCACTCGTTCGACTGCCGCCCTTTCATGTGGTTTCCAACAGTTTCCTGTCGTTTCTGTTTTTTCGAGGCATCGTTGAGGTGCCACAGGCAGCTAGGATTGAACCCCAATATGTAACGTCTGGATTTATTAAACTCAAAGTATATGTTAGCCCATAAAATTTACATTGAAGTGTTTTTTCGTCAAGCTATGCTTTTGTTTCAAGTGAAAGATGTCAAACAGACACTACCGTTTTCAAGTGAATCTTTAGTCTTATCGTCAAATTTTACTATTGATATGTTGTTCTGCACTGTAAAGTTGAGTAACTATTGTCGTTGCGTCACTATTTGAGTGATGGTTAATAAATTTTGTTTATGTAACGTAGTTCTTTTGTACCAAATTGAGAGTTAATAGTGTTTTGAATGTAGCTATGTCAATTGTTATCGTTTTTATCACTTGTTTGTAGTTTAAACGTCGCCATTTAACCTAACTAACCTCTTTTACCGGTTATTTTTAACTGTAACCAGTAAACACTTTCATGTCCATTGTTATACATATTTTTATTTACTTTAGTAGAGTTTATTGTTATTTACGTATGTTTTTCATTGGTGTTTTTATGCCTTTTTGTGTTTTAATTTTAATGTTCAGGAATCCAAATAATCTAAGCAAGTGTAACGAAAGGTAGGTTCTATTCAGCCGCGCAATCGCTACCTCAAGCTGTGCCAAGGTAGAAGTAGAAAGATGAGGCACTTACTTCCACATTCCAGAGTGCTTTCACCTCTGTTATTGATTTTGTTCTCCCAATCTAGTCCGAATGTGGTGGCGCACCATTTATTGAACATCATTAACCTCTTTTACAGGAGTGCAGCCCTAACTCAAAGGTCGCAAAAAACCTGCCCTCTCGACTAAGTTCTTCTAGCCGGCCAGAATGTTGGTACTGCCATCGTAACGGAGCTAGGGCCGCGTTTTCTAGGTAGATTTGCCGATTATGTCTTAAAGTCGGGTTTGTGCGGTAACAAACACCAGAGCCTAGTTGTTTACTGTTTCTTGTGACAGTAAATTGTACTCCAATATATCAGCATTTATGGCGCTTACAGTTAACCCCTTTTTTACCAGGTATTTAAACCCAATCAACCCACTTTCAACACTAAACTACTTAACAGATTGCCTTGAATTAGTTTTTGTGTTGTTGACAGGTAAATGCCTTCGAAAATCATACGAACAATGCAATTGCATTGCTATCTATATACTTTGCTCAGCGAACATGTCATACACTTCGCCTTAATAATTTTTATTGCTATAACGCGTTGATGCGTATTTCTCATGTTTGTTTCGTTTTAGAAGAAGCTGTATCAGTCACAGAAAATTATTATTTTAGATTTGGCCTATTTACTTTTTTCTTCTACCTTGTGGAACATTTACCGACGATAATCACTTTGTTCCATATTCAAATAATCTTGTTATATTTTCCTACATACACTTATAAATGGTAAAAGAAGTCTCGATATATAAAAGCGAGTAAAGCTGCGTCCGTTCGTCCGTCACTCTAGATCGTCACCGATCGGATTGGCTTCGTCCGCAATCGGGTTTATTTACTTCCCTTCATAATGCTAACATAAGGTTGTATGTTGTAAAGTATACCTGGCACAGCAAGAGAGCGGTGTACGTCATCTTCGAAAGTGGACGAGATCTGTGAACGGGAGCGGCTAAGCTGGTGGACCGATGGTCCATATTCCAGTACAAATTGATTTCCTTAAAGATGGCACTCGAGCTGATCGAGCAAGGAGGGCCCGAGTTTGCGAGAGTATCGGTGCTCTCAGACAGCAGATCGGCCCCGACGGCGCTGCGGGACGTGTGGCAAGCCCGGTTCGAGTGCGTGAAGGTGCGAGCTAGCGGATGAGCTGGCGAAGGAGGCGACTATGAGCGACGGAGATATCAGGTTTGATGCGGTTTCAAAGAATCTGGTAAAACAAGGACTGTTGTTTATTTTAATACGGGAACTGCTCTAAATAATCGCTAACGACCAACAGAAGAACTGATCTACGATGGATGATGCAGAAGGGAGCCTGGAGAAGGATTCAGAAAATAGGTGCACCGCTCAGTCTAGAATACAAGTTTAAAGTGGTAAAGAAAGGGAATGAGACAATTCGTGGTCACCGATTGGCTGTGACCTGTAGCCGATTCGCCGCATGTTAAATTCTCCGTGTACCCGATTCGTCTTCGGCCCGATTTAGCGTCGCGAAAATCTGTATTTTTGAAATCTCTAAGTAATAAAGAAATAATCTGTAATATTATCTCTGAAAATTTTAAATTACCGCAGTTTATCTCTGTGTTTCTGAAACTTAATGTGTTCCACTTATTATAAGTAATTTTCCGACGGCGAGTTGTACCTATAGCAAATCGGCAACAACGAATCTACGATGGCCAATCGGCGACCGCGAATTGTCCTAGACCCGAGCAAAAATGCTAAAGGTGGTGGAAGAAAAACAACTGCAGATCCATCTTGTAAGGGGCTGCTTAAGCTAGTTGAATTATAATCTTGGGATGTTCCTCTGCAGGCTTTTGTAAATGGCAAAAGAAGCTTTTGTATTATAGTCTAATAATTACGACACAATAGTTCCTAATTTATTAATGCAACTATAAGTCGCTTAAAAATCAAATGTCAAACTTAACATTTAGGTATAAACTTAGGTGCATTTATAAATTAAGAATCAGTTCATAGCCATATTAGATTTCCAAAAGATAACCGAAAAAATCAGTAAAGATTTTTCATATTCGCTTCGTGAATAAAGTTTAAAAACAATATTCTACGGTACAATACTTGGCTGTGACGTTTGCTGCCCCTTTTTAAAGTTGGATATTTGTTCCACGATATCAACAGGATTACTTTGAAAGGGATTATTGAAACTATTTTTTTATTTTTTGCCATAAGTAGTTGTTATGTAATGTTAGTGTCAAATTTTCCTAAGGTACAAATAGTGTGCCAGAAATGGCGTTAATTCCCGTTACAATCTTCACTCACATCTCCATAGCGATCGGATATTCGCTAAGGTGATCATAGCCGATATGCCCGGACGAAGCGTAAACCAAGCCGTACGCCACGCAGTTCCTTCTCCAACCCCCTCTAGAAATAATCCGATAACGAGGTGCTCAACGAGTATAAAAGGAGAATCCGCAGCTACTTAAAGACACTTGAGACTTGTACCTGAACCTGATCCTGACTATCAACTGTAGGTCCCAGCTCCAACTCCTTTGCTGGTTTGGCTAATAGCAGTATATTCGGCCTCATCTTGCTAGAAAGCACGCCAACATTATCATAACCTTTTAATAAGTTTAATCAGAACACGACTCACCTACGTACTAGGAGAGATCTCCAGGCCGCCGGTATAATCCAGGTGCTTCGACGTAAGCAAGTTGGTCCGTCTGCCACTCACCAGCGATTCTAGCTACTTTGTAAAAGGTAATATGTCCAGTTTATATTACTGCGAGTGATCTAAACTTATTTACAAAGGACGTACCACGTCCAGACAGGCGTAATATACTCGCCATGAACATCACAGCTAGTGCTTAGAATACCGAGCCAAAACCTTAATACCGGTATTCGGTATTTAAAAATGTTGATACCGTGATACCGGTATTGACAGCGTTATTACTATTAGAAAATTTAGTAATTAGATTTTTACCTAATTATTATGACGTATTAAAATATAATATCCAAAAAACATATACAAATTTATTTTTAATATTAACGTCGACTACAAAATGAATTACATTAATTACATTTTTTTCTTTATAAGTAGATAAATAAATAAAGTAGATATAAAGTATAACAAAAAATAAATTCTATAAATATAACAAATTTAAGTTTTGTTATGTGTAGCTAATAAACCAACAAACAAATAAAATATAATTTTCCATAAAATACTAATTTTCTTTACTAAAATGTGCTTTAAAAACTAGTAGGAGTGTGTCGTTTACTAGGTCGCTCGCGCAGTCGCACTACGTCGGGCGTGAGAACTGTCTGAACTCTACGTTTTTATTGGTATAAACTTGTGTTACACATAGTATGTGTATTATGTGTTATATTGATTAGCCTTTTTCAAAGCGTTTTCAATTTACGTTCTCTCTATGTCTAAATTTTGATTTATTGGTCACATTTTATGAGACATATTTCATTTTTAACTATATTAAATATTGTTGTATAATGTAAATTTTATAGGAATATATTAATACCGAAATATCGATACTTTTTACATCAATACCGGACGAAATCCGCCCGGGATCCCGGTATTCTAGATTTCGTAATCCCGGTATTGTAAACAGCCACCGTAAAATACTTGCTTTCTATTAAATTTGGCCGCGCGTCCACTATAAGTAACAAACGCCATTTTTGCCGGGGCAAATATAGCCTGTTTTAGATTTGTTGGTCCCAGTACATCAGAGCTACAGATCACCATCGCCTACCGTCTTTGCACTTTCTTTGAGAGGATCCAGGGCCAAGACAGCGGGCAATATGGGTTGCTAAACGTCCCAAAAAATAACGCAACGCCGAACTAATACATCCAAGTAACTTTATTTCATATTTATGTACATCATATTTTCAATAATTAAGAAATATTTTGTTTATACTTAAACACATTATACAATGTATTTCTACACTGTGTTATTTTATACAGTTGAGTAGAACGAATCTTGGGCGTCTGAGCTTTACCCGAGGCAACCAGTTGAAAAATAAATTTAGGGAATGTGTTAAGCCATTTTGCAGTCTTCAGTCATTTAATTTACCATTTAAGCCTTTAGGGCAGCTTATTTATATTTCAAACCAGTTTCCAGCATTTTATCGTTTTATCGCGTATCCTAGCAACTTTGAATTCGAACACCCTGTAGTCAGCGCAGTTACCTCGATTTGGGCCACCCTTTATGTCTTCCTTGTTACCCCGGCTTTAATTTGTTTTTTGTCGGGTGAACAATGCCGCCTTCCGATTGGCCGCCGAAGCGCTTGGTGACGCTTTCGTTCTTGGCAGGCATTATTTTGTTTTACCCGGCTGGCTTCTTACGCTCTGATTGGCTGATGGATTTTGGCGGTTGGAACAGGGGGCGGTCGGCTGGGCGTCGTTTTGGCAGTTAGTTAGGAACGAGCTACAGTTTTGAATGTGCAGTTTTCTGCTAGAAGGTTTTACGGGAGCGGCTCCGCCGCCCCCTTCGACCCTTGGGATTCGTCGGGTGGCGGCACGGCTTTTGTTTTGAGTGGACTGGTACCGCGTGGCGTGGCTTTGATTTCGCAGAAAGTTCGGTTCCATTAATTAGGCCGTGATTCTTGTGCTGTTACAGCGATTGTTGATATTGTGAAGTTTTGTGACTTTGTTTGTTGAGACGTTGTCCAACCGTACGTTTTCACATTGTTTAGTGTGGGGGGCGTGAGTGTTCGTTGGAATGCCGAGAACGCAAGCCTTTGAATCTCCAATTTGTCGCGGGGTCGCAGACCTCGATTAAGCGCCTTTTAGGCGGATTCTTCTCGTTAGGGGGACTCATTTATCAGTGTTTTGTACCGGCGAAGCTGTCATGTCGTTTTGCCTCCCGTTCGCACTTCGCATTACATGTCGCTGTGATGATAAATCTCCATGCATCCGGCCCACAGCCTCCCGCCAAGTTGTCACAGTATTTGCTTCCCGTCTCGTCCAAATATGCAGTATCTGGGGCGGTGGTCGCTACAGCGGCAAAGGACGCCAGTACCGCACAGCCAAGCTCTGTCAGGTATGATCTGTATTACTTAATAACGTCTGTTCGTGCAGTTTGATATTGATACGGTGTGTTGCGTCGAATTAGCGTACAGCTGTGTTCTTTTACTGTCAGTTAAGATAGCTTATTTGCATAGAACGTATTGTTCATACCACTTCACGAAATTATTGTTGCTGTAGAGTTTTTAGGTCACTTTCTGATATTAGTTTAAGACATTGCGCAACCATCGAACTGCCGTATTTACACTTTGGATTTACATGTGCCTTTTTGTATACAGTTTCTAATATTTTGTGTCAATACATGTCATGTCATTTTAAATGTGGTTTCCTTGTTATTGTGCATGCGCTCTGTGTAGTTTTGTGTTACAGTTGTACGAGGAGTTTGGTCAGTTGCCAAGTGGATTTTCAAAAAGGTAGGTCCATTGTTGCTGAACCGGCCTGCTGTCTAGATTACTGCCAAGTGTCCGTTAGAAGGTATGCCGGTTCTTCTCTGGGTCTATCCTTATGTTTTCGTATGTCTATCAAACCGGGTGGCGTCCAATTTAATTTTATTGTTATTTACCGCCCCTTTGGCCGTTGCCCTTAGATAATCTCGTAAAGAGCCCGCCCTTGCTCCACTGAATGCTTAGCCGGCATTATCTTGTTGCGGCATGGGCAGCGGCCTAGGTGAATCTTTGTACCGATTTTGTCAAATATCGACCGCGCCGGCCGTTTAGTTGTTGTATGAGCCGGTGCGGTGTCGTAAAGACCGTTTAAGAACGTAACAAATTTTGGTCTGGTCTAAATAAGCACCCTTCTCAAGAATTAAAAATTAAATTTTAAAGTTCTTGAACATTTCAGGTACATTACATTTAAATGATTTTTGAAGGTTATCAAGTGTCGGTGCAGGTTTATTATGTTTCATACAACTTTCACTTTCACATTGCTACTCACATCTATTTCAAGAGCAATTACATAAGGTCGCAAGTTCTGTATTCCCACATAAATTGCATATTTCATCTTTGTTCCTGTTGGAACCTAGTATTTTGAACAAATCAATTTACCCTATTTTTAACTTATTGCATTAAATTAACCTTCCAGTCTTTCAAATTCATTCAACACAAAATTAAAAAGACAATTTTTAGGAGAAAACATTTCCCCAACGTTTGATGCCTCCTGTATGGCTTGTAAGTTTTTTCTAAGGAAATACCTCTTCATTTTACAACCCTGGCAAATACTCGTATAATTTCTGACTAAAGAAGTTTTAAAAATAATTTTCGATTGTTATGAAACTTTTTATTTCACATTGTTGTCATGCGATGTTGTAAGGCCTAAAAGACATCTCTAAACTTACCTACGTCCAGATAGTTTCCTTTTTACAAGTCTATTGATTATAACAGTGTTTTATATACTTGTATTTAGTTTAGGTTACACGGGTTGTCTTTGTGTTGTGTTGTCATCTTTAAAATCATAAATTACCAATGTATTCACATGCGTCTAGCAACATTTACGCTTGTAAACCCTTTTGGAGTTTTCATCCATGAAGTCTTCGATCGCTTTGAACCAATTTGGTGACGAGAATTGAGAATTGCTATTTTAGGTATTAGGATTTTATTCCCAGTTGCTTCTATGGACTTGCAAGCGCTGATATTGCTATACTTGCTTTGCAAAAGGATCTACCAAATTCATCCGTCTCTTTATCATCGCTGACACCCGGCATTCGATGTCTTGTACAACCTGTTCATCTTGCAAAATGCCTCACGAACATTATAATCCCTCGAAGAATGTCGACATACAAAACTGCTTATTGTCTGGGAAACCAATCAGGTAAAAGCTTGCCAAATTTTTAAGAAACAGACAATGGCCAGCAGCCGCGTTAGCGTTTACTATAGTCTAATAATGTGTATCTGAATATATTTGAATATTGAAGTATTTTGTTAATAACTCCGCATGCCCACTTTTAAGGATTTGAGCTTCCATTTGGCAACCTCTAACTCTGCGGATTAGATGGAAAAAGTTAGCATCCACACCACTGAACGTTTTGACTCCACCATATAGCTTTTTTACATTGGTCACTGTTTTTTTAATTTTCAAACTAACTTTATGAAACGCCAGTGATCATATAAACTCAGTAGTAATAGGAGCGAGATCCGTTATGCTTATAGCGGAGATGCCTTAATATGTAGCAAAAACCCGTTAATCTTCTCCACGATTTTATTATAGTATTGTGCGTAGCGACATGTTTCGAAACCAGACTGCTTTTATCATCAGACCATAATGAATATCTACAGAGGTATACTATTAACATAGATATTAGTAATAAAGGATAACACTTATGGTTAATAATATTATTGGAAGCACATGGTCGAAGTAAGGTTAAAATTTAAAAGTTGAACAAAAGTAAGTAAAAACACAACAAAGTGGAGAAGTAAATAATTCACCAACTTTTATAGCGATTATAAAAATCGTTACACTCGTTAAAAACACGATAATTAAAATTTGAAATTTACCTCATTGATGATGGCGACACTCGGAATAAAGTTAATTACAACAAGTAACTTAACCTAAAAATAGAAAAGTACCTAGATTCAATGATTCAAAAATTAAAATGACAAAATAGCTAAAGACTTAATAAGAGAACAAGAAAATGCCCAAATCATTCTATATTCATGAAAACATAATTTGTATCAAAATCTGTGATCTCATTAAGTCTGAATTTATTATCGTTGGATATAATTCCAAAATTTCAAGTAAATTCCACAGCATACCTTTATTAGCTGTATATAAAATATTATAATCTTTATTATGATCCAAGCTGTGGTTAGGCTGTAAAATGTGAAAAGCAAAAGGGGCTTTATTAGGTTGATCAATGGTAAAACTGTTGTTTCTAATGCTAGCGAAATGTTCTTTAATTCTTTTTTTAGAAGTACTTTCGGTTTGATCAATATAACAAGAGTCATACGACGAACAGTTAAGACGGTAGACACCAGATCGTTCCATGAAAGGGGTAGAAGCTCTAATTTTTACCTCTTTATGGTTATAATTTAGAAAACCTTTAAAACAAACCCTAAAGATTTCTAAAAGGCGCCCGTATGCTCAAAAATAATTTTCTATCAAAACAAACACCGGAGATACAAAGGGTTTGTTTGTTGGTTTGTAATGGACAAGGTCTAGGCATGCGGTATCTTAGACACCAACTGCTATGGTCAATGTTATATTTAGAATTTTGCCGAAACAAGGGAGCTCCAATCCTAGCAAGGGATCTTTTACATGCTACACATCGTAGTAACATGGCACCCACGCCTTTATATCACTTCCGAATGATGCCATTCTCTAGAGGTTTCCATTCGCACTTTTTAAATTTATTTAAAAACCTCACCCGGACCGGGGATAGAACTCGCGTTCTTTAGATCAGTAGCCAGAATGCTTAACTACTGAGCTACGGAGCCCGACATACGAAGGGTTATATAAATCTATAATTTAAGGCAAAATGCAGAATTATATTTTTAAGAACTTTTATGGGTGACCTTTCTAAACAGATATTGAGAAATTCGTAAAAACATATGTTTCCCTTTTTCACTCTTTTAGGAGTCGAATTTTGAACAATCACTTCTCTATGGTTGCTTACGTCATAGAAGAAATGTGTTTTCCAAATTGCATGTTTCTAGGTCCGGGAGTTTGGGCTGGGCGTTGATGAATCGGTTAGACAGGACGTTTCTTTTTTATATATTAACTATTATAGCATATAGTCCGTTTTTGTATTTTTACGTTGTAGCAACTTTACCATGTATTAAAACACAACTACTGCGTATGCATTTTTGAAATAAGAATTAAAAGCTATACCGGCTGGTTACATTTTTATTTTTAAATTTTTCTAATACAAAACTAAAATTGCAATGGCCTCCCTGGTCGAAGGAAACAATTTTACAATTAGTTATTATGAAGCGAGAATTCATCTTTGCTTATCGTTTATACCATCAAGTAGCTAAAATCACAGAGAGTGTGAAATTAGCCTTGACCCAAAATTAACTGTAAAATTAGGTAAACCATAAATCATTTATTTTTCTCTTAACTAGAGGGCCGTCCGGAAAATTCTTGCAGATATGACAGGTGATGTGAGATTATAATTGCTCCTCGACGGAAATGAGGGCGCTCTGAAATTGCGGTTTTTCCAAGTTGTGCCTTCCTATGTTATCCAGCACACTTCGTCTTCAGATTCGGAGTCAGTACAGGTATGTAGATAGGGTTGGGGGTGCTGGCGTTTCTCTACCTTGAAGAACCAAAGCCGAGATCAGTCAGCGGAACTATTGCGTGAGTTCTGATGCCAGAGCTATTGAAGAAGGAATGAGAGGAAAGCGAGGTATAAATCTGTTTTCTATTGCTTTTACGTATATGGTCCGAGAGGCCTTTTTTTTCGTTATCTTGACGTAGCGGTTTTCATGAGAGGTGCGCCGAGGTGTCGTTTTGGCTAGATTCCGAAAATTCGTTCATAGTGGTCAACACATCGCTTACCTGGTTATCGACGCGCCTCAAAGTTGTATAATTTCAAAATCCAGACGGGGAAGGAATTTTTGCAGCTTTTAATTTTGCTTAGAAAAGAATACCTTTGAGGGCAAACGTTACAAAATAATAAATAATAAAATGCTAATATTTACAACAAGTTATTACCGAAGTTGCTCAAAATTACCTCCTTATTGTTGTACGAAAATTTTAAACCTTCTTAGAACTCTTCTGATGAAACTTTGCAATAAATTTGTTTGCACAAAATTGTTTGCAACCAAGAATAATTGTACAAAAACGTTGAATTATAAAAAGATAAACAACAAATTAAATAACAAAAATATAACCAATGATAGAGCTTTTAATTCTGTTTCAAAAATATATTGCACGCTCTACTAGGCGCGGGTCTGTTAGTCCATATTTTATTTATCTTCGAGTGAGTGCAGAAAGTACTAGTAATAAAAGTGAATGGAATGGAAGACATGGTTATATCCTGTAGCAAGGTTTTTAGAATATTCAAAGTTGCATCCTTATACTTTATATATTAAGTTGAAAAAACCTAAGATGCAGTAAAATACTAATCTTGATATTTTTAACAGAACGCGCGTTTGTTACTAACAAAGTTCTCATTTCCAGATAGTTAACTGATTTCCTAAAAATGTTGTTTTAAGTAGTATTAAATGGAGCTTTGAGGAGTTTTGTTTCTAAACGAAGACTTCATGAAAATATTCTTTAAAATGGCAAAAGTGAACTATCTACAACCAATTCTCAGACCAGAATAGACCTTACAGAGGATAATACTATTTTCTATTTCCTTAAAAGCAGTCGTTGGCTTTAGACTCAAACTTTCTGCACCTCACCCCAAAACTAAACAACATAACATTAAATATATTTTTAAGTGTATTCACTTTTCGTGATTTAAAGAAGTTTAATACATTTACTGAGGCCATTAATTGTTCTCGTTGGAAAATGTTTCGCCTTGTAGGTTTCCAGCCGATAATACGTAGTTTGTTTTCAAAATGCGCTCTTTGCGTCTCCAGCTTCGAGTGGCAGCTTTTGAGCAGACAATGTCGTGAAGGTACGCTGGTGTAAACATTTGTTTAGGCCTTTCAGATCACCACGAATTCGAAATTAAAGTCGTTTTGTTTTTACACCACTTGAAATCACAACATTATGCCAGAAAGTTGTATTGTTCTAATTTTCGTAACAATCTGCGTTTACATCGCCCTAGCGCTCGAACAGAAGATAACAAGAAGTCCACCAGCAGTGCGCAAAGTCTCATACAAGCAAGCACATCGCCACTCCCACTCAATTATACCTGGAGCGACTGCAATGATAAGAAAGACCGCAAAGTATAGTATGATCAAAAATTATTTTCATCTAGTATGGTTATGAAATAGTTCCTAACTTATGAATGTAACTATAAGTCACTGTAAATCAAATGTCAAGTTTGACATTTAAGTGTAAACGTAATTGCATTAATACATTAGTAACTATTTCATAACCATGCTAGATGAAAATAATTTTTGGTCATACTATGTAAAAGCAACTTCCGCATCCATTTTAAGCACTTGAGACTGGAGACTTGAGATCCTGATTCTGACCTTTAGCTCTAGGTCCTCTTCCGCATGCCTGGCGTAGAGTTATTCTCCTAACCTGAACCTGACTCAGTTCTGTCTTGTAACGAAACCCCGTTTCGTAGAACTTTCCCTAACCTGGACCTGACAGAGTTCTGCCCTGTGATGAAAACTCGTCTTCTCTAACCTAAACCCCACATCCGACGTCCACTACGTTGCGTTGGCCATAGAGAACCGGCTTCGCCCAGCTTATTATAACCTAGAGGCTCATTAAAATTCTAGCGTAGCTGTAGCAACAGGATTGTTAGTCTATCGACGCCATCCTGGTAGTTTACCAAAGGCGGGTCGCACTTTGCCGGCGACTCCCGCAGAACCAAGTCATTTCAGGTGAAGGGGCCCTGTTTAAGTTATCCTGAGGACCCAAAATTATATTCCAAGTAAGCCCTGCGGTCTGCTGAGCTTTACGTCCTAATTAAACACTTCACCAGCACCGTAAAACTAGTTATTCCATGAAATTGGCCAGCACACAAAATTCGTAAGTAATCGCAATTTTCAGCGACATTAATAGTTCGTTTCAGACCGATCGTTGCTATGTTCAAGTACACGGGAGATCTACCTCATCCAAACTTTCTTGAAGAGGATCCAGGGGAGCAACCAGGCAGAACCGACGTGCATAGTGGGTTGCCGACCGCCAAGTAGCATCGGTCCAGCCCTCTTACCAGAGGAAATGTTATGTTATAATTCGATGTACATTTATTTTGTACTTAGTTAGAAACATTATACGATTTATTTCCAAACTGTTTATTCCTGTACTTATGCATTTGAAGTAACGAGCCCATGGGCATCTGAGCATACCCGGGGCAAGAGTAAAGTAAAGTAATTAAATTAACAATTTCTCGAACAATGCATGCAATCATTATATGATCTTCGTTGCAATTTGGGTTTCATTTACTTTCTTTTTTGCTTCCTTTGAGACACTTAGTGGTTAATCGTTGCAATTATACAAAGGTGGAGGTGCCAGACAACACTACTTGGCGCCCTTTATATTAGGTGTCACCTTTCTAAGGTAAGTCGACCTGGACCCGACTCTCGAGTCGGTGGCATGTTCTAGTTTTCGAAGTGTTAAAAACCTCACGCAAACTTATTTAAAGATTAAACACTATATGTCTATAACGCCGTTAATATACACAAACATCTACACCACTTTAACTACCCCTAATATTTTCTTACACGTTTTGTCACATTTAAAGTTTTATTCGATTTTAATTAATTTACTAAGCATCGATTCTACTTTCGTTTTTCCTGTTGCATTAGTCAATTATTAGCATGGCTGCAACGTGTAGCACGTTCCATATGTCCTTTTATAGTTTTACAGTTTAACAGCTGCCACCCTTACGACCTTCGTTATTTTTCTTATAAATGATTTTGCTTTCGGAAATATCAGTACTGGTAACAAAAGCGGTGCAAGGACTAGTCGGCTTTCAGGACAACCGGAAAATGAAATAAATCCCTATTTGGGAAATCCATGTAAATTGCATAAAATAAAATTTCATTTCCAAAGTAAAACGACATAATCAAGGTTTCGATCAAATGCGTTATATAATATCCTTAAAAATTTTAAAAACTTCTCGAAACTATTATATGGTACTGCAGTTATTCAGTGTTGTAAAAAAACTAATTTGGCAGCTCTAATAGTTAATTGAATTGTGGTCGAATCGGTCACCTCCAGCACTGCAAGTACGCAAAACGTTATCTAATCACTGTATTTATTCAAGAAGTTAGGGTTTCCCTGTCGTTCTCCTAATTGTATCGTCTAAACTCCTTCTAAGAAGCTTGAGGCAAAAAGTATTTGACTAACAGCCAAAAAAGTGTTTGCTGAGGTTTGGAAATATCAAGTACATAATTCCACTAATTACTTCCGATTATCTAAGCGTTTGCGTGCGAGGGTGAGTGCCCCAGTTTTCATCCTTCGACAATAAGTAACCTTGCAAGCACACGAAATTAGAAATTTTCTTATATGTGCACATTCTCATCGTAATGATTTCCATTTCAATCACTTTTTGCAGTTCGAGTTGCATAACACTATATCTGCGTGCAAATAATAAAAATAAAACTGACGTAGTAGTGGTTTATACCAAATCGTACCAAATAGCCTTGCAAGATCTTTGTATTCTCTAATCTTATCATGAGGTGTGTTTACGCGCTGTCAAATTATGAAACTCGTTACCGGAAGGTGAAAGGAGTCTCCGTGGAGCTCTAGGTAAAACCCACTATTTACATATATTGTTTACGAACAATTTTATTAAAAATCGTAATTTTGCCACTCGGATGTGGAGCTGCTGTGTAAAAAACCCACATGTGCACAATTTATGGACGATTCAGTTGTTTATTTCCTAGTTTCTAATTAGTACTGTTTTAGGAGTAAAGTTCAAACATCTTGCTGGAGCTGGAAGAATAACAGGATCCGCAGAGCAACCTTTCAACAGAAAATTGCTCGTCGGAATGTTTACTGCTTCGAGTGGCAGCTTTTGAGCAGACAATGTCGTGAAGGTACGCTGGTGTAAACATTTGTTTAGGCCTTTCAGATCACCACGAATTCGAAATTAAAGTCGTTTTGTTTTTACACCACTTGAAATCACAACATTATGCCAGAAAGTTGTATTGTTCTAATTTTCGTAACAATCTGCGTTTACATCGCCCTAGCGCTCGAACAGAAGATAACAAGAAGTCCACCAGCAGTGCGCAAAGTCTCATACAAGCAAGCACATCGCCACTCCCACTCAATTATACCTGGAGCGACTGCAATGATAAGAAAGACCGCAAAGTATAGTATGATCAAAAATTATTTTCATCTAGTATGGTTATGAAATAGTTCCTAACTTATGAATGTAACTATAAGTCACTGTAAATCAAATGTCAAGTTTGACATTTAAGTGTAAACGTAATTGCATTAATACATTAGTAACTATTTCATAACCATGCTAGATGAAAATAATTTTTGGTCATACTATGTAAAAGCAACTTCCGCATCCATTTTAAGCACTTGAGACTGGAGACTTGAGATCCTGATTCTGACCTTTAGCTCTAGGTCCTCTTCCGCATGCCTGGCGTAGAGTTATTCTCCTAACCTGAACCTGACTCAGTTCTGTCTTGTAACGAAACCCCGTTTCGTAGAACTTTCCCTAACCTGGACCTGACAGAGTTCTGCCCTGTGATGAAAACTCGTCTTCTCTAACCTAAACCCCACATCCGACGTCCACTACGTTGCGTTGGCCATAGAGAACCGGCTTCGCCCAGCTTATTATAACCTAGAGGCTCATTAAAATTCTAGCGTAGCTGTAGCAACAGGATTGTTAGTCTATCGACGCCATCCTGGTAGTTTACCAAAGGCGGGTCGCACTTTGCCGGCGACTCCCGCAGAACCAAGTCATTTCAGGTGAAGGGGCCCTGTTTAAGTTATCCTGAGGACCCAAAATTATATTCCAAGTAAGCCCTGCGGTCTGCTGAGCTTTACGTCCTAATTAAACACTTCACCAGCACCGTAAAACTAGTTATTCCATGAAATTGGCCAGCACACAAAATTCGTAAGTAATCGCAATTTTCAGCGACATTAATAGTTCGTTTCAGACCGATCGTTGCTATGTTCAAGTACACGGGAGATCTACCTCATCCAAACTTTCTTGAAGAGGATCCAGGGGAGCAACCAGGCAGAACCGACGTGCATAGTGGGTTGCCGACCGCCAAGTAGCATCGGTCCAGCCCTCTTACCAGAGGAAATGTTATGTTATAATTCGATGTACATTTATTTTGTACTTAGTTAGAAACATTATACGATTTATTTCCAAACTGTTTATTCCTGTACTTATGCATTTGAAGTAACGAGCCCATGGGCATCTGAGCATACCCGGGGCAAGAGTAAAGTAAAGTAATTAAATTAACAATTTCTCGAACAATGCATGCAATCATTATATGATCTTCGTTGCAATTTGGGTTTCATTTACTTTCTTTTTTGCTTCCTTTGAGACACTTAGTGGTTAATCGTTGCAATTATACAAAGGTGGAGGTGCCAGACAACACTACTTGGCGCCCTTTATATTAGGTGTCACCTTTCTAAGGTAAGTCGACCTGGACCCGACTCTCGAGTCGGTGGCATGTTCTAGTTTTCGAAGTGTTAAAAACCTCACGCAAACTTATTTAAAGATTAAACACTATATGTCTATAACGCCGTTAATATACACAAACATCTACACCACTTTAACTACCCCTAATATTTTCTTACACGTTTTGTCACATTTAAAGTTTTATTCGATTTTAATTAATTTACTAAGCATCGATTCTACTTTCGTTTTTCCTGTTGCATTAGTCAATTATTAGCATGGCTGCAACGTGTAGCACGTTCCATATGTCCTTTTATAGTTTTACAGTTTAACAGCTGCCACCCTTACGACCTTCGTTATTTTTCTTATAAATGATTTTGCTTTCGGAAATATCAGTACTGGTAACAAAAGCGGTGCAAGGACTAGTCGGCTTTCAGGACAACCGGAAAATGAAATAAATCCCTATTTGGGAAATCCATGTAAATTGCATAAAATAAAATTTCATTTCCAAAGTAAAACGACATAATCAAGGTTTCGATCAAATGCGTTATATAATATCCTTAAAAATTTTAAAAACTTCTCGAAACTATTATATGGTACTGCAGTTATTCAGTGTTGTAAAAAAACTAATTTGGCAGCTCTAATAGTTAATTGAATTGTGGTCGAATCGGTCACCTCCAGCACTGCAAGTACGCAAAACGTTATCTAATCACTGTATTTATTCAAGAAGTTAGGGTTTCCCTGTCGTTCTCCTAATTGTATCGTCTAAACTCCTTCTAAGAAGCTTGAGGCAAAAAGTATTTGACTAACAGCCAAAAAAGTGTTTGCTGAGGTTTGGAAATATCAAGTACATAATTCCACTAATTACTTCCGATTATCTAAGCGTTTGCGTGCGAGGGTGAGTGCCCCAGTTTTCATCCTTCGACAATAAGTAACCTTGCAAGCACACGAAATTAGAAATTTTCTTATATGTGCACATTCTCATCGTAATGATTTCCATTTCAATCACTTTTTGCAGTTCGAGTTGCATAACACTATATCTGCGTGCAAATAATAAAAATAAAACTGACGTAGTAGTGGTTTATACCAAATCGTACCAAATAGCCTTGCAAGATCTTTGTATTCTCTAATCTTATCATGAGGTGTGTTTACGCGCTGTCAAATTATGAAACTCGTTACCGGAAGGTGAAAGGAGTCTCCGTGGAGCTCTAGGTAAAACCCACTATTTACATATATTGTTTACGAACAATTTTATTAAAAATCGTAATTTTGCCACTCGGATGTGGAGCTGCTGTGTAAAAAACCCACATGTGCACAATTTATGGACGATTCAGTTGTTTATTTCCTAGTTTCTAATTAGTACTGTTTTAGGAGTAAAGTTCAAACATCTTGCTGGAGCTGGAAGAATAACAGGATCCGCAGAGCAACCTTTCAACAGAAAATTGCTCGTCGGAATGTTTACTGATTAAAATAGTTTGATTATTGAGTCAATCGTTTATTAATAGTGGCAACATAAGTGTACAGCGCAAGAACTAAAACTATTACTAAGTTTAATTATAAAAAAATCATAAAGTTTCCAAAGTTTTATAAATGGAATAATTTTAATTATTTTTCTACGAAATAACCCGTGCCTAATTTAATCATGCAGCTACAGGGTGTCCACAAACTAAGGCATCTACGTAAATCTTATTTCTTAGATAAGTAAAACTTTCCTTAACACACAATTTGAGGACACACTGTAGATTAATAATAAAATGAAATTATTGTTGAAAAATTAGCTTAACAATTCGTTGTATTTCTGTGATTTCTGGATTTCAGTTTAGATAATTTGAACAGATAGAGTATTGTTATAATGATAGCTCCACTTAGGGCACCAATTTTGTCACGGTGACTCTACCACGTTGTAACACCTTTGTTATTTTATAATTGACTTAAACCTTTACTTTATTTTATTCTCAATCAATTCTTTTTAAAATTGAATTTTAATTAATTCATTTGCCCTATGTAATTCTGCATTATCAAAATTATTAACTACTAGCTTCAGTAGAAACACTTAACTGAAAAACAGGTCGGTTTCTTTATAGTCTAGATTGCTTATATTCTGAAATTTAATTTTCTTATTTTTATGACAACTCGTACATCTGTCAACTGACACTTTAAACCAGTTTTGAAAAATCAATTACAAATACGTTATCGTTAAATTTTGTCATTCCACAATATCAAATGGTAAGTACTCCCTTAATTAAAATTAACTCACTTCACTCATTCTATTGTCTTTCAGTTTTTATTTAAATACCTGTATTCTGTTACCTGTTATTGGACTCGACACTCTCCTCTACCAAGCCCAATGCATCCAGCAACTTCAAGATCTCCCAATTTCCAACACCAACGTCCACGAACTCCGCCAAAAACACACGTAAATCATCAAAGACTTCCTTGTCCTTTAAACAGGACAAGGCACCTTTCAACCTTTCCTAACAGCAACATCAGCAGCAACCACCATCCATGTCGTCCCACCAAGCCACCTACAACCCTGTACCACGAACCTCGACCAGATGCGAACCACAAAATGTCACTTCAATGACAAGCCTGTCGAATCAGAACTCCTCCAGATGCAAGATCTCCAATCCACCCCACAAAACGCTCACTCTGCTAATGATCTCGATATAAACCACTTTCTTTGTAAACCATTCTTTGCTATCCAATTCAGTTGATGCAATGTAATTTTATAATAAACTCAATTCAGCATTCCCTTCCTTTTATTTGCTTTTGTAGATTATAACTGTATTACTTTGGTATTCTCACCACCTTCTGTATTTTCATCCATATAGTCTGCACATCTTCTATCCTTTTAACCTTTTTATTCTTTTGTACCACGCCAATTTTATTTCAAATTTTAACCCTTTTCTATGGCAAATATCTTTTAAAAGCTTTTATAAAGGGGTTTATTTTTATCATTTCAAACGACACAATTTGTAATACATCATTTTTCTTATAAAATTTTTACATTCTAATTAATAAAAAGCTCCTTAGTGATCTAGCTTATATTATTTCACAGTCCAACACACTATAGAAGCTTTATTCTATGTCTAATACCCACTATGTTAAATAGTATATTTCGAAAAAGTATTTGCCATTAATTCCATTTCAGATAAATTAAATTATGTTAAAAGCCTACTGTTTCTTATGTAGCTTCATTTAATTAAATTTTAAATTCTATTTCCTTTCTTTACCAAATACATTTTAATAATTTTGATATCCATTTCAAACTTAAATACATCTTTGTAATTTTTAATACTGTATTCTTTTAATCTTATTAATCTTATTTTAAACCCCTGTACCAATACCATAACAGTCCAGCGTATTACGTTAAACTTCGTTTCGCTCTACTGGACTATCACCGGTATAAGTGGCCATCTCTTCGCTGTATCTTATAGAGGATGGATGAGTAGGTCGAGCTTAAGGCACTTAGGGAACAGTAGATGCAATTTCAAAACTGATGACCACTCAGTTTTCAGTTCTAGAGCAATCAAAACCAGTAGGAAAGGAGTAGCAGTAATAGTGTCAAGAAATTAATTTAAAGTTATCTCCCAATAAAGGACCGTCCTATAAATTTAACCTTGCATGCTAAACCAAGTTGCATTTTTTGCAAGTATTCATAATGAACATGATATACAGGGTGACTGGTTCATAAACGTATATATTGGAGGACATGTTAATAGAGGTCATTTGCAGTTGTTTTAGCCAAACATGCCTTATATGAATGTGAAAATTTTGAAATCACTACGTGTGAATGTACAAGTTGTTCGAAGTTTTCTTTTACAAGTGGAGGTTTTAGGTTTCGTATTTTTATTAGATCGGAGTATTTAACATAATTTTTGATAGAGAATGTCTGCCAATGTGTAATCTAATGAGGGAAACTGAAATATTGCAGAAAAAAAGGTTGTATTTGCTTTAATTTTTAAATTAGTACGACTATATGGCGGATTTCTAAGAAAACACAAAAATTAGAATATCTCAACAACTATTCACATTCGTATAAGGCATGTTTGGCTAAAACAACTGCAAATGACCTCTATTAACATGTCCTCCAATATATACGTTTATGAACCAGTCACCCTGTATATTCCAATATCGTCCACGTGTTACGATATTTAAAAATGTTAAAGTTGATTGATATCTTAGTCCCGAATAACACCTAGAGGGAACCTATTGCTTGACAGAGTAAGTGCCTTGTCGGGATATCGCTGTGGGTGCAAATTAAGGGCATTGTATCGTTGCTTTTGGGATTGTGGTTGAAGGCTAAGGAGGGCTCCCGTGTGAGAGAAAAGCAGCTGACGGAAACACAATTGAAAGCATGAATGTTGCTTTACGTATTATAAAGGGTACGATGCAGCGTAGTTAATTGTGCTACTAAATGTGTTGGTTGATTTCGCCTCTATGCTGACTTCTGCTGAACGCCAACAAATGACTACAGTCATATATTTTTTCTATGCGCACAACAATATATCCTCGATCTCGCTTACGCTCTTCTAACCAAATCTCTCGCATCTTTATCATTTGGACGAATGTCTTCGTGGGTCACTCGTGCCCCAAATCTGGATGAAGTCCTCCGATCGCCAAAGCTGTTCCCTTCTGGAATAAGGAAATGTCAATCATCTCTTGCGGATGAGCATCATTCTGAATTGATTTAGCCAGAAACACCCACCCTTTTTAAATAGAACTGCGCCCGTGGCCCTCTGTAGCTAGCACTTTTGGTATGATTACTTGCCGTAAATTAATCTCATCGATAATCAACAGTGCTAGGAGAAAGTTGAAGACTCAAACAACATAGAAGGCAACACTGAACGTTGAGCCAAACATTCTGCGTTAAGAAGACGAAAGCGCAGTAACAAAACTAAAGAACGGAGAAGCTGCTGGAACTGGCGGTATAACAGAAGAAATATTTAAGGCAATTGCGATACTACTGGAAAGTGGTCTAAAGAATGGTGTATATCAACTATCGTACTACTGTATAAGAAAGGTTCTGCTATAGACTGCAGAACTATTACTAATTCTACTGGGAATCCTGTATGAAAGTCTTACAATTTCTTCCTCCACAAATACTAAACAAGCAAACTAACTTTGCACCAGGGAAGAGCACTAGAGGACATATCCTAACGTCCGTCAATTAATAGAGAAAGCAGAAAAAATCGATTCAGCAATGTATCTTTGTTTTTGGGCTTTACAAAAGTCAGACACACAAAGAATTAGTGCTTTTGAAATGTGGATATCTAGACGTATACCATGGACAAAACCCCAATATTTCCATATCAGAAAAACTCCATACGACTGAGTCCGTGGTTTCTCTGCTACTTAGGTCATATTTCTCAAAGGAAGAATTCCATGGAAATATTGATCGTACAGGGAAACGTTGAGGAGCGTAGATTAAGGGATTGTTCTTCTAAACGATGGATAGATCAGGTTGAAAGGCTGACTGGGCACACTCTGCATAGTCCCGTATATGCAGCTGAAGATCGTAGCTAGCTACCTCATGCCATCAAACCCTTTATACGATGTACACTGTCATCTAAATATATATTGAGATGGTCTTAAGCCCTGAATCGCACATCTCGAGCACAGCAAACTAATGAATAGGTCATAAAAGCTCAGAATGGGAGATAGGATTTAATGGCAACAAATAAAATAAAATCAAATTTGAATTAGCAATCAAATTGGCAAAGCAATGCTTGTAATAAGTATTAAAATCGTAACATAAAAGGAAAGGCAGAGTTCTAAACCTAATAGGAATGGGACCACACTATTTAATTAGTTTAGAATATTAAAAGGGGATGGTAAAATGCAAAAGCCAATCCATGTATTAGTAAATCAATTATGAAAAGAATGGTCAAATGCTTGTCGAGGTAAATTGCAAGTCAGAAATCGTTGTATAAATTTCTCTTTGAGCATATTCTTAAAAGGTATAAAAATGCAGAAGGCAAAACAGAGTGCAAAGAGCACATAGGAATAAATCTGAAGGCAAATAAACGGAAGAAAATGAATAATTAACATGCAAGATTATTTGAAAATCCGAACATTAATTTGATGCAGGAGTGGAAAAATGAAATGGACTTTTAGTTGAACTCTGAAGTGTTTCTTGTGGAAGTTCACGAAAGGAAGAACTGATCAGTGAGAACGTAGTGAAAAAGGATTGTTAATAAGTGCGGGACACAGCGATATGAAAGACAAAATTGACAAAATTAATGGAACAATTTAGTAGATAAGCAAAAGTTTGTAAAAAGATTAGTTTTAAGGTGTTTAATTGTTGTAAGGATTTTATTTGACTTATTTTATATTGATATGCAATTGTTTTAATAACTTTAGGGGAGACAATTGAATAAAATTTGCTGGTGACAGCTTGAAAAGTGGCTGGTGTTTTAATTTAAAATTTAGTACCTTTACATACAGTTACAGCCTTAAAAATTCACCAGAGTGCTATTTACGTGGTCGTGTTCACGCACAAATGAAGGCAAGAAAATCCAACACCCAAAGTTAATTTTCAACATCGCCACCGATTCCGTTCCTGCGGCAGAGCTGCGGGGCATCATCTCGACTCATTTGAGGACATCCCGGACCGGCTTGGCAGTTCCAGCGATAGCAGGCGAGCCCTACGAGGACTACATCAACACCGCACATCCGGCAACCGACTTCAAGAGAAGATCTGGGCACATTCTTGCTGCGGCCGAGGTTCAGACGGGCATGCAAAGAAGGTTTCGCAGGTTAGTGGTGAAGCCAATATAAATTATACCAATGTGTACCTGCTGAGAAGCTGCTTAAACGTCGCTGTATAACAGAGCCCAGGCGAATTATTTCCTTGTAAAAATTGAAATTGAAAAATCCAAGTGCAGAAGTGAGGTTAGGATCCTTCCTTGGCTTGGGCGTAAAACAATCAAGGAACGGGTGTTGCCTGAAAGAAACAAAAGATAGCTACTGACGCTATTAGAAAGCGGGAAATGATGAATTTACCTGTGAGATTTACTTATTGAGTCGTATTTAATTAACTGAAAACCAAAACGACAATCACTTGATTGAACTTTCAGAAACGTAATTTCATTTAGATCTGATGTAGCATTTTAGCGGGTATCTGAACTACGTACATGGGAGTACGCTAGAATTTTCAAAAAAAGGAATTGGGAACCCACACCTTGTGTTAAGATCTCTGCTTACCTGAGCTAGCCAACATTAATTTAATTTACAATTAGATTCTATCTAAAAGTAGGGGCATACGAGCATCAATTCAAGTCAAACATAAAGTAACTCACGATAATTATCCCTGAGCGTTTATAAATCTGTAATTTGCTGAACCCAAAAGAAATTTATGTTAGCGATGGGAGGCTCTAGCTAAATTTTATTTTAAATATTAATTATAATATAGTAAAGCCGTATAACCACCACAGCAATATAAAGAACCTGAAGTAATAGAAACTGAAAAGGGAAATTACGTCAAATATCAGCAAACCCGACTGATTTATGTCTATTCTTAGAAATAACATCAGATCTCGTCTAAGAAACACGTTTTAACGATTATAGTGATAAACTAAAGTACACGAATATACAAAAGCAAAACCAAGTAGTCTAAAAACCTTAACAAAAACAAATACACCAACCAAGGAACAACATATGCACAAATAAGACTGGAAGACTTAAAATTACGAAAACTGAAAAGAAACATGTCCATCATAGATAGACCGTACCGATAATAATCAGAACTAGGTAAGTTTACAGTGGAGAAACTAAATCAAACAAATAGATGAGCAAAAGCTAGAAAATCTACAGTAACAAGATCAACAAAGTAATTAGACCAGAATCAACATCTCTGGCTATTTAATACACAATCCTGAAAATAATAATAATAATAATAATAATTTATTAAACAATATTAACAATAATAATATCAACAATATTAACAAATTCAACAATATACAAGCGGACATACAAATAACATCAATATTTTTTTACCTTTAAAACGAACAAAAAGATGGCAAAGAAGCGATAAGTAATAATGACCGAGTAAAAACCTGAGACAAAACAAGAATATACCTTGGAGTTTCCTGAAGAGAATTAAGAGGGAAGAACGTCTAAATTATGTAGGTAAGACGTACATTTTTCTTGCTTTTCTATTGTACATCCTGTACTCATCCACTCTTGAGTGTAGGCATCCTCCGTCTCCTTTTATATCCTTCGATCCTGTGCATTTTGAAACTAACAACACATATGTCAATTACCTGGAACCAGGAGGAGTGTGTGAAATGTTCGCTGAGCGACGTGCAGGTGGCGCTGCCATCGGATCGTCTGCATTATTTTTAATTGTTAATCTGTCATAAGAACACAAATAACATTCAGATCAATCTGCCAAGTGGTTTAGTATTGGCAGTCGGTTGAATGTGTCAAAATGTTTCCATTAGTTTTAAAATTGAATAAAGCCGAAATTCGTGCCGTAATTAAATACTTCATAAAGAGGAGCTTAACCGTAAGTGTGATAAAAACTGATATTGACGATGTGTTGGGCCAAGAGTGCCCGTCACTAAATGGGAACAAGTAGGCTCTGGTGTTTAAAGCGTGGACGTCAGCGCTGTGTGGATGACTTCCGCAGTGGACGCATGTTAGCCGCTGTTACTGCAGCAATCGTTGAAAAGTTTAAGATATTATTTTGGCCGACTGAAGTGTTGAAGCGCTTCAAGCAGTTGGGGCTATAAACATCTTCTTTGAATGGGCACATTATATAGTTTTAACACTTGTCTTTCGGTGCTCCTAGAAGACTGCTCGCAGGGGCTTAAGGGAAAGAAGGATTTTATACCTTAAGCCGTCGCCATACAATGTAGCTCGTTTTTTACTGGCCGGTTGTTATTTGCAGGTCTTTTCGGTTCTCCCAACTTCTTGCTGGCAACGGCTTCGTGCCTTGTTGAGCGATCAATCGCTGAGTATTCTTCATCCGCCTTATGGACCTGCACAGGCCACTAGTCATAAAACACATCTAATACCATGGCACCGCTGTTCAACCTGCAGCATCTTTCATAACGCAAGGTCAGAATTTCGTTGTTTTGTCGCCCCATCTCCGCATGACTTAACGTACAGCAGCGTGTAAATCGCTGAAACCTCCATGCGTGCTTCATCTAGACTTTCAAGTGCTGAAATATTCAGGGAATGCATTTCAAGCGATTTTGTAATACTTATAAAATAAAGGGCTTCCAGCAATAGCTTTGAACATTGTTTAATATTTTCGAATGTGTTTAATTCATTTATTTATAGTCAACGACCTTTGCTGCTTGCTGTTAGTTTAATACATTAATTAATTTTGGATTTCACTCACGCGTTTAGCTTAATTTTGGATTTTATTCGATCTGTACAATTGTTTTTTAATTTAGTTTACGAGACTAATTTAATCAGCATCTAGTGCGCTGAGCTACGACATAGGGCTCTGCTCGCTTTTCAGATTTAGGCAAATAATTAATTAAATTCTTTTATTTGCTTATATAACCCCCACACACTATTTCACGTCAAAATTCTGTTGCAAAAATATAAACTTTAAAATTTAATCACTCTTAAATTGCCGTTTATAATAACTGTCTGGTCCTGTTGTTTTATTAGAGCCGTGGTATTTGCGTTTTATTTCTGGTATTTTCGTTATACGATCTACCGATACATTATCTTTTTCTTTAATAAGAAGAAGGTTGGTGTGAGTTAGGCAACTGCCTTCTTTTTCGGCCATCTATACAAGGTTGCAATTCTTATTTCTAGAAGCTCTGATACCCTATTGCTTTCATTTAGTAAATATAATAGCCATTTTTGCTAATTCTTACTCACAACTGAATAATTGCGAGCATTCAAGTCCGTTTGGGCAGTGAGTCCTTCCAAAGTTATGTAGGACAATAATACTTAAAATTATAACAAAACAACAAATGCGGATTACAAAAATAAATATAAAGAGTAAACATGGAGAAGAATACGGTGCCATTTGACAAAATTAACGATGTTTCAGGGATAATTGCAAAAACGATATGCAATGTAAAGCTTGCAACTGTTTATTGGAGAACTGGAATTGTCGGCTACCCTATCACAAAACTACATAACATCATACAGATAGTTATTTTAATTCTAATCTTCTGAAAATCCCATATTTTCTAAAGAACTTCTTCCTAAAGCGTGCCATGTGTTAAATATGTCGGTTTACAGTAATTTACGTTACCAACCAAAAGCAGTAAGTTCATCAGCAGACATTTTAAAACTGGATTTCTTAGCGATTCTCACGCAAGGTTAGGTGCTGCTGACGTTCGTCAAACGCTTAATATTCAATAAAGTCGTCGAGTGTTTTCTATGATTGCCAAATATCGGCTACACCTAGCAGTTTTGAATTAGACAATTTACATTTGGGACAATGCAATTATATCGAAAGTTTTTGCTTCAGTAGAACTTCCAATTTCAGTCAGTGTTGAAATAGTCATTGGCTGTTGTTGCAAATTGAAAATTGCAATTAGACTTCCTTGCAACAGATTAAAACTTATTTGTAGTTGATACTCGGAATATAACACTTCGCTAAAATAAAATCTACAAGTAAGGCGAACGTAGAGTACAGAGAAGCTTTAATAATAATATAATTCTCCAATTTGGGAGATATTTTACAACTCCATGTTCGAAATTTTACATAAAATTTGTCTGAGAAAACAGAATCGCTCTTTTTTTGTTTATCAATAACCCTATATGATAGTGGCAACACTTTTGATTGATGCACAAAATTATACCCAAATCAAGCTCTAACAATAAAATAACCTCTCCGGAACTTCAACTGCTCTTCATGTAAACATTCTTTTACTCAGGCACAGGAATCTTTGCTTTCTGGGACACGCTGTTACCCCTTTTACTTCTCTTCGAATTTTGTGGTTTTAACATTGAAAATGTTTAACGAATTGGAAGTGTGACGGTAATACGAGGCTCCAGAAGCGATTTGTATGACGCTTGGAAAGTGCGCAATTTTCGTGAATTTTGGCAAGTTGTACGGATTGCAGGTGAATGTTATTGGTGTCATTTTGAAGATCTCGTCAAGTAAAAATACGGGGGTTAAAACGATTTTTCGGACATCAAAGCGTTTGGTGCTGTTAAATCGCATACATTTTGACAGATTCAAATGTGATTTGGAGCTAGTTGGAAAGAGGATGAACCAACGCTCATCGTACTGGCTGGTTTTTGGGGTCTGCGATACACGGGGGCTAAGTTACAGGGGTGTAAAGGTGAGGTGCGTTTGGAAATTCGATGTTCTCATAAACAGAGAGAAAGAAAAATGTCAAATTTTGTTTTTGGCAGTATATGGATGAATATGTGGCTTTTTAGATTTTTGCAGCCCAGGTGGATTTGGGGGTTGCAAAATAGATAAAACGGTATAATTATGAGAAAAATCTTAAGATTAATATTTGTGTAAAATTCGCTGTTTGAAGACCTTCTACTTGTCGATTGTATTTTTTAAGAGAATTTAGGATGCGTTATGAGGAAGGGGTATTTTTTGCCTTGTTTCTCAATTTTTAAATAAGGAAAATGTGCAATTTGTTTGATTCTGGCCCTTTATGAAATTATAAATTTGTAAGAAAATATTAAATGGCGTGATACTAAAGGAATATCGGATTGTATTGTTCTTTAACATTAATAATATTTCGTCGAGTAAGGTCATTGCCACGTTGCACTTGTTGGCAGACGGTGGTAGAATGGTAGACGGCCACTGGCAGGGGTGGGATGTTAGTGTCAGCTGTTTATACTAAAACTTAATGCGGAATTGTAATAGAAAAATTGGTGGAGATACAAAGCTACTTAGTTTAAGCAATGTAATAGCTCCCCAAACAAAAATCCTTTTAAAATGCATTTATTGACAATTAACACAAAACTAGAGATACATCATATCGACTAAACAACTCAAAGATCTATTCGCATCTAATCCCCTTCACACTGCCCCGTTTCTCCTAATAAAAGCAGTAACATCTTTGCTCCAGTTATTATATTTGCTATTAACGCACGTTTCATTACTAAACAAAATAAACTATTAAAATAATATGTAGAGCCGCCGAGCTGATGTATTGTAATTCTCAGTACTCCTTCAAAACAGATAACAAATGTAATAAGAAAGAAGTCATATAAGCAATACATTTTCTAAAGTTATATAAAAATATTTGAATGTAATATCCAATTCAACATCTTCATCTAACTACAGATTAATATTAAATAATTTTTCAAGATGCTGAGAAGGTTCAAAATTGTAGTACGTATTATTTATTAATGATCTGCTATGCAGTAGAACTTCGCAGTAGCGTTTCGTGTGGCGTATAATAAACAACAATAATAAAGATGTGAAACATTTTACAACTTTTCTTTATTTCTATCGCTTTTAAATTTTTCAAATTTTTGTAAATTTTATGCCAGACCTGAAAATTAGCCAAGTTTATTTTCAATCAATTAATAAAAGTTGGTAAATTGCAACTTCTGTATTTTTTAACCAGGATGACTCCTCCCGCTATCAAGACTTCGATAGACAACCTCGACGTGAAAGGTCACCTACGTTGCAGTACATGGAAAAGGTTTCTCATTTACACGCATTCTTAAACCATGGCAGATGTAGCATTCCACAGTCAGCGCTACTAAAATACACTAATTCTGAATTGTAACAAAACCTGAAAGTTATAAAACTTATAGTATAGAAATACAGGTTGCATACTCACCTAGTATTTGATTTAAATAGAGGGCTAATTTGAAATTTTCAAATTAAAATAAAAGAAACCATTTCCTGTTTTATAATAAAAGCAAATTTGGTCTTGATAGCGTCCAGCGACGAATAAGTTAAGGGTTCGTTCTCAGCTCTCAGGATTTATGAGTTTGAGACCTCCAATCTGTAAGATTATAATTAAGTAATGTAATTCTGTATTCTGTTATATTATAATGGTTTTTCAGGCAAATAGATTAATTTCATTGGGCATGCTAATAATAGAAAAAGCAGTTACATATTAACTGGTAGGTACATACATCGGTGATTAGTATTTATTCTAACAGAAGTGTCTTTGATTTAGCTTTTAATTCACCTTCAATTCTTTATTGTCCTTGAACACTAAACACAATGATTCGGTTGGATAAGGTCATACGGAGTCTCGGCGAAGCCTTTTGAGAAGTGCCTAATTTGAAGTAGACGATAATATTAGACCAACACTCAATATCGTTAGGAATTCCACAACCCCCAAACCCGCTTCATTAGTCCGGCGACAAAAATGTTTCCTGTTAACCGGGAGTTCAACTCGATAAGCAAAGCAGCAGTTCCTGGCTGCTTAAGATTGACTTCTCCTTGTTAGGTCAGTCCTAAACCGCAGAGAATTGTATGAAACTCTTCAGTTAAGTAACAACCAGAAATATGTCAAAATTACAAGTTTAAGTAAACATGTGAAATTTAATCTACCGTAAAGAACTTCCTAAGAATGTACTAAGAAAATTTGATTACCTTTTTAGTAGAAACAAAGCAAATAACCACAGGTTAGATTTTATAAATGTCAATTAGGGTTTAATGTTATACTGCATATATGTGTCAAATAATGGGCATTTCTTATAATTTAGAAATATGAAATGAGTTATCCGATAAAACATTTAACAACCAGTATTCGCGAACAGAAATAGATTAACAGGGTATAAAGAACTCTTTAAATGTATCTTACCTGTATGCGCAGAATTTCACAAAAAGAAAGAAACCCCCTTTTTAATCAAACTCATAATTAATTAAATAAATTACAAGACTGGATATGTATATGTTATAGAAAAATTACAATTTAATAAAGAAAATGTTTGTAACCACACACATATGGCATTTACTTTACAATTCTTCACTCAATGACCAGATTTAAAACAAAAAAAAATCATGTCTGGTGCACACGCATTTGCTGTTCCTGTCATGGTATGTATCGTAATAGATACAACTTGATCTTGCTTCTTATCTTATCTCCTCAGAAAACAATCTCGAGCAGTGAAAATTGTTGTAAATACGTTGTAAATAGCACTACACTTCCTATGGAGGATACTATTGAAACTTATCTTCTGATTCGATGCCCTCGTCTTGATGTATTTTCTTAAACTCTTCCAAAAATCCTTATTCACTTAGTTGACCTCAAAACTACTTTAAATCCAACTTCGATAAATTGAATTTTTTCTTCGTGTTAGACTTGAACCACTTAGATGATGACTTTGAATGACTTGTTGTTGACTTAATCTTCAACTATAAAAAGAAAACTTAAAATTGATTCGAACCAACTCCAACGTATCTTCGTAGTCTTCTAGTTATGGATATGCACTCCGTCCTGTATTATTCTACGTATAGCTTCTCGTCCAAAGAAGACAACTTGGACAAGATCATCTCCAATTTGGCCGATAGGAACTGAATAATGCTTATTTTTTCAATAAAATAATAATAGTTACTTCGTCTCCACATAATGCATTAACTAACTCAATTTCGGAAACGTCATATATCAAACAATAAACGCGTTCAAATTTAACATAATTTAAATTAAATGTACAAACATAATAAAGTTAGTAAGAATTTAATAAAAAAGAGGCAGTGCCGTCTTAAACGAGAATATTTAAAAAAAATACAATTTAAAACAATCTCTAAAAAGCGAACTGCCTCTAGTTATAGTTTTTTAAGCTAGTAGGCATTTTTTGCGTCTTTTGCACACTTTTCGCTTTATGTCGGAAATAAAATGTGGACCCAAAGTTCATCGCACGTTAATACATAGTTAAAGTTGGGAGACGGCTTGATTTATATATTTATTTAAAAAGCATATTCTAAAACTTCCACTAGCGCGCCATTAATTATGGTTTCTGCATTATTTGAAGATATATACGTTCATAAATTTTTTAAAGATAGTTTAATTAATCGAAATACAAGAGATGTAAGCTGTAAGTTCTTCACATAACTTTAATAGTGCTGCGGTGAAATGATAAGAAGCCATAAATTATCGGCAACGATTTTAAAACGTTAGCAAATCGATTTACCATGGTCATAATAATTGATAACCTATCGATTAGTTTAGCTACATTATATTTATTAAGCAATCCTTAATTGAATTCAGTCACATTCAATTAGTTCACGTTCTTTTCTAATATGCTTTAGGATCATGTCAGATACAGCTTTAGAACGGAAAAGATATCAATTTTTGACGACTGGATGTTAACTAATTAATTTGCTCCACGTAATGAAAGCAGACAGTTTTAAATTAAAATATATTCAAAATTAGTTACGAGCTCGATTCGTCAATTAATAGTTCTAATATTAAAGCAAAAGACTTATTTTAATCCAAAGCAATATGTAGCATTTCTTAGAATGCCACGAACAAGACCTACATGTTTTAATGGAGTAAGATTAGACATAGAACTGGTGTTCCATTAGCATACCATGAATCATTATAACTAAATAATAGAAGTTAAATAATTATGGCAATACATACAGCACATGCTAAAAATCATATGAGAGTTTATGTTTTTTTTTTAAATATTAATGCAACCATTAAACAACCAAACAATTATAATCAACTTTGGTAACCCCTAATAGTTTCTTTTGAAATATTCCGAAAAGCTTTTATATGATATATTTCAATGAACACTTTTAAAGCCTCTAAAATTATGATAACAATTAATAACATTCCAAATATTATTTTACAAGATGTTCTATAAATGTGCTCGTTTAATTTTATGAATTGTATGAATAGCATTGACTTTGAGCTAATAATTTGTAAAAACGGCATTAAAAATAGTATTAGCCTTGATTGAACATAAAATGTAATCAGAAAGGGCTTAGAATGAATAATAATGTAAGATGAAAGAAAACAAAAAAGAAGGAGGAGGAAGCGAAGCCAAGCTGTAAGGTGTGTTATTTTGGCTTCCCCACAAATAATCCATTTAAAAGCGAATAAATACCCATTTTTCCCAATTCAGTGTTTTATAATTAGTGCAGTGTCTTTTGAGAAGGCTGTAGAAGGGTTGCTTTAATTCTTTACACCCCTACAGGAGTCTTTAAAAAGTGTTGAATAGTACGTCAACTGGTAGCTGGTGTTCCTGTGGCAGTTTTTGGAGATTTTGCGAGGTAGGCCTAGCCCTGGAAACGGAAAGAAGACAGCGACATTTGTGCGGGGGCAAAGGGCAGTTTTGCAATGGCGCAAGCTGCAGACCACGTTTGAAGAGATATCTGGCTTGTTACTGCAGGCCATCGGAGAGAAAGAGGAACCCTGTCCGTCGTGGGACTTACTATGAGGGTACTTGGTGTCCTATTTTGCATCAGGAAAGCCAAATAAGGTTAGAAAGTTATCCTGAAAATAGAATTTGGTGAAATTAGGCACTTAGGCAACGTACTCACTGATGTAATTATTAATACGAAGCCAAGTTTTTGTGATAAATTCTGAGATTGGAATGCTATTTTTAAAGTTGTTCCCATCAGTTGAAATATCTAGTTTTGTAGCGATCACATTAGATAAACAAGCGGTGGCTAAATTGACTACTTTTAAAAATTATAAATACCACGATAATTATCTTACTAGCAAATGTATTGCCTATAATTATACATTTAATCATATCTGCTAGAATGTAGAAAACACAACCCTTGATATGATAGAGTCATTTATTTAAATACAAATCTAATAATAAAAATAACACCAAATCATACACACATTATAACAATATATTGCTATGGACACATTTTAGTAGGCTCATATTTTAAATGATAACTATTAGTAATTTATAACATAACCAACAATACAGATATTAACTGTCATAATGTCCAGTAAATGTAATAATTTAAATTTCAGATTTATTGTAAAATAGTTTAAGTCTTGTAAATAATCCATAGTTTGATGTTTATAGAACAGCATTATTTTTGTGTAAAAACAAATTAAAGTCAAAGGGCTTGGCAATTCATGCACAAACAAACTGTAAACAATTTGGAGGCAGCTTCTTTAAGAGTCAGGTGTGTTTTTGCCAAGCAACCCAATAAATAATACTTTATGTGCGAATAAATGCCCAAGTTTAGCAAAAAGTTCTGTTTTTTAAGAGAGTGTGCCCAGGGTGATTTGTGGTAGTTTTCCTTTATATTGAGCTTCCGCAACAGGTAGAACGGAGCATCAATTGGTCAAGTGCAAGCCAGAGTCTTTTTAAATGATTTTACGGAAGTCCAGCCAATTTAATAAGTGCCTTTCCAAGTGAATAAGCGAG
>OW679203.1:19284732-19561449 GCA_940337035.1 Agriotes lineatus | reverse complement strand
TACAAAGTGCGGAAGCTACTTTTTATTAAGCACGTGATTTTCGGGGTCAGTGATCTGAAGTAAAATAAGCAAGATTGCATGCTCTCCGTTTGAATAATATAGAATAGAAGAAAGTAGATAAAACTAATCATGGGAACTTCGACTTACAGTTTTAATTGCCCAACTACCCCTAGAGTTTCTTCCCCATTGAACAACCGTTTGGTAAGATGGTTTCATATGGGATGATAATAAAATCATTATGTATCGCACATTTGGCTTTGTGATACTATATACACCTAGTAAATCTCTATCCAGTTCGATCTTCCAACGATGTCCCTCCCCCCCCCCCACATTAGGTGTACCTATCAATGTTTAAGAAGCAAACCGTACACTAAATTGTGAGGTTAGAGATTTGCCGCGAACCACAAGGGCAAATTTAATCCTCTACTTCAATTCCATTGTATCTAAATATTCTAGATTTCATAGTGCAAATAACAAATGTTCAAGTGAAAGGGTTTGAACTTGGAAGAAACAAGCAGAGCTGAGGATGGGGTGTTATCAAAAGCCATCGAAAGTCGAACTGGAAACGATCATAATTTATTTAAACCATGTAGTTCTGACGTAGGTTGTTTTGGCTTGTGTCGATCATATTTATTTGCGGCAAGAAAGGGCACGAGACATCATCTGTAGTATCGTTACCGCATTGAGAACTGCTGCGTAGGTCATCCAGTGCATGCCATTATCTACTTCTTATACATTTGTGATTGTTAGCAGAGACAGCAAGTTCCCATTGCTCACAGCTGGGCAATTTAGATATTTTTAGAATGCTTTAAGCGGTTCGATAGAAGGAACGTAACATTAAACATTAGAAAATCTTGAGAATGGTGGAAGACATTCTGGTTGATGGCAGCCTTGCACTCTTCTGTATTTCTAGGCTCAGTTTTGGTTCATGATATGTATTACCACCCATATCTTCCATAATTTGGTGCAAATATTCTAGTCTACAATGTTTAAAAATTGTCTATGGTTTTTTCGTCGCTATAGCTTGTGGTACTAAGACATAAGCGGCTACGTATGCCGTACTTTAGTTGGTAAAATTTGGGTCTATTGAGTAAAACCAAAAATACTGTACCATGGAAGGTTGTAAAATACTATCGTTATCTCATTCACCTCAATATTGTTCGAAAAGTGAAAGTCATCATGCGGTCCTTTCCAAGCACCGACAATTTAAGGCAACGCAAATCAGCAAGTGGTTCGAAATGCAACACTTGTCAACTGCAAGGTGCCGAAACCGAGAAATCCGCAGTGGAACCTGCAGGTCCGAGCGGAGCTCCGCGTGTCTGCGATCAATCAACAACCTTCATTCACGTGGTCCAATACAATCACCTCGCCATCACTCATCCTGTACGCTCATAAAGAGCCGAAGTTAAAATGCCCGCGGAGTACGTCAGAGTCTCCTGGCGCGGTGCTCAGATTTGGGTGTTCTCGTTCAGGTCAGCTGAGATTGGGAGGTCATTGGGTTGCGTAAGTGACTCAGTACAACAATTAACAACAGACAGCAGCTAGACGGCCGAATTCATCATATTAGGCTCGCACGAGTGATCGCCACGCCGAGCGAATATTCCTTTCATTTAGCTAACCGCACCTGCGACTTCGGACCTTTGCTGGCTGGCTTTCCCTGCAGCACCGCGTCGTGTGCCCAGCCCTACGACACCGCCATCATTGGCAAAAAACGCGATTGCCGTTCGTACAGATGGAGCCAATCATTTGGACAAAGACCTCTGGACGGCTTCGCGAAATTTAAATTAGCATTGTAATGTCGAGCGGAATTCAACACCTGTGAAGGGTGCAGCCTACCGTTCGTTGTGAGCACTGAGATGAGAGTCAATGAACACTCAAAGACGAACCTTGATAATCGTAATTGAAGATCTTCATTCTTAAAGAACCCACTGGACACAAACTAGTTCATTAGGGTTGCCAACACTGTCATTTTGACCCGAAGACTTCGGGTTTCAATCATTCTTCGGGCTTCGCGGTTTCAATAAAATTCTTCGGGTTAACTAAAGGATCATACATACATGAATTGCGAAAAATTTTACTCCCATTTAAAAGCTCCAGAGCAGAAGTCATTGGTAAGAAAGGAAATATAATTTTAGAAAATATCTTAATTTGCCTCCAGAAAAATGTAGTTTCGTAGTAGTTTACTTAACTTCTAAGATGAATTTTGAACATTTCTTTTATGAAATGTAAAAAATGGTTTTTTCTTTAATTCCTATAATTTACAAAAAATGATGCTATATGTAACGAGTCAGCTGAATCCTATACCGATAATGTTTATTTTCATGCTTAAATGTAGAAGCCAAGTTGCATTTCGTATGTTCTATTATTAGAATTAATATTGTATTTTATGTAAGCAAATGCTCCTGCGCTGGGCGTGTATTGCGAATTTTGTATTTCTCGAGTGCAGCAAGAAACGCGCTGTACGTGGGATGCTGGGATTTTCAACTCATACAAATGTAACAAAAAAACGCAGCAGTCGCATGCAGCCTCTTCTGAGATGAGTGTATAGTACGTGAATTCGCCTAGGGCAATATAAGATAATTTGAAGCGGCCCTAAAAAAGCCTGACAGCCAACTTTTGCTGCAGTGTTAAAGGGCAGCGAGCCAGCGTTTGCAAATTCCGCAAACGCATTTTCCGAGTGTACATGTAAGTACACCCATTGTGCTATATTTAAAGGCTTATTTGAAGCGTCAATTTTAAGAGGCGCCAATTCAACTGTCCTTACGAGGCCTGCACGCGATCAGTGGTTCCCAACATAATGTTCGCCAGGAGCGGATGATGCAATCGAGGCGTGCCGTTTCCAAGGCTATGCAGTAGTCAGTTCCACGCAAAATGTTTGCAAAGCGTGATAAGGCTGCGTTTAACTGCAAGCTTTTGCAAACGCGCAGGAATGTGTTTTCAGGGACTGAAATAAGTACCGGCTTCATGTAATTTTGACATTCCAGTTTTGTTAAACATTTTGACATTTGCGTTCTTTTAAAAGATAATTATTACAAAGCAATTTTTGGTGATGTTTTACGTTGTTAATGTATGTTTGCAACACACCTGCGAGTAGTCTCAATCTATATCACACGTAGGTGAGAACTTAATTCTATTTTCTTTTATTTCTTTTGTATTTCTATGCGTGTTTTTTGCTTTTAGATGTGTTTTGAAATCAATAAATGATGTAAAGAATTCCGCTTTTTGTGCATTTTTTAAAGTCCGCCCAACACTATAAGGGAGAACCAGATTTCTATTTTGGCAGATAGTGATGTTGCATAAGCGACTAACTGAGATATTAAGAGAGTTTCATGATTACTGAACTAGCTAAGAGATAAAAAGGGCAAATAATTATTTAAATATTAAAACGTACGAGACGTTTTGTTCAAATTTAATCCCACAGCGGGATAAAAAAAATACTGTATTTCATATGGTAATTAAAAAATCTGAACAATTTTAGGAATTATATCTTTATAATGTAAAAAACTATTTCACCTTGAACTTTTTTATTAATCGTATCCCACTTTCTTCTTCCTCAAAAATTATTTTCTTCGAGTCAGTATCGGCCCAATGTTGGTAACCCTATAGTTCATGCATGTTCTTACCACTCTATCAAACTCGTTGTAAAAAAACTTAAAATACAGGAAACCCCTACGGAGAGTGTAACTCACCCTCACCATCATGACCACTGAGATAAGGAACCAATAACCACAGAAAGGCGAATCTTTGGAGTATAAAAGACCACAACGATCACAATAATCCATAATAATCTTCAAGTTACTAACACAAAATATTTTTATATAGCCACTAACATAATTTAGAGGCATTGTTATACAAGCTCTTATCATTGTACTAAAACATTGTTTCAAACAGCCTACTTTGTTAGAGAGATAAGAAATCAATCAATACACAAGAAGAACCTTATGTATAAGTCGAGATCCATTTACGTCAAACACTATTTTTGAGGGTTGGAAGGAGGGGGGGGGGGGGGTATCTGACTATATTCGTAGTGCGATATGTGGTAATATGTTTGCAAACTCTTCAGTTTCAATTTCCAAACCGCCGTTCTAGTCCACATAAAAATGGCCACTTACAAGATATTTCTATTTCATTTCATTAAACGCCCAGTAACTGAAAGCATAAGTATGCAAGTCACTTTGCTTTTTTTATATTCCATAGAACTATCAGGCTAAACTTAACTAACTAAAAGATGTCCACATAACCAAACAATTCCTAAACACGCTGCACACTTTCCACCTAATGATCATTGAATGACAAGGCGTTTTCCATCTGCTCTTATCTTTTTTGTTTTTTTTTATTTTAACAGAAATATTTCCATCCCTCTTCTTCTTAATCTAAGCAATTTTAAGTCAAACATAAAACAAATAAAAGTAAGAATTTAAGATACTGAATATCAAGAAATTGTTTGAATCATTTCTCTAAAAAAAGGTAATTATAAAGTGATAACTTGAATGATAATTGTGCGGTTGACAAACAAAAACAATTCTATTTTAGAAATACATAAAAACTAGCATTATGACAGAGCATAATTTAAGCATTTATCGACTACTCCTAGAGAGCGCGTCCCCTGGGTGGTGGATGGGGAAAGTCCTGGAGACAGGATGGCTGCGAATAATCACAATGGGCAGTTGTCTCGAGACAAGGTGAAATATAACCTCACTAACAGGAAAATGAAGACGCCAGTGGTGGAAGTTAAAATTGAGAAAAGCAACTAAGATGGTAGCGGCGCGTAACACGTATGACCTCAGATAGATGACCAAACAAATACATTAAATAAAAGCTGAAAGGAGAAGTGGGAACACCCAGAACCACAGAGGAAAGCATCATCAAGGAGGTGGCAATAAGGAAATTACAAGAGTGGGAAACACCTACAGAAAATGCCGCGGCATATTAATGTAGAAGAATTTGCTTTAGGTTTCAGGTGAAATATTTTTTAGTATGACACTAACTTTAGTAAAGCGTTTTTGATTTAGAGCATTAAGAGAACAAGCCAAATATCTACATAAAAAAGAAGGTGTCAATTGCCAAAGTAAGAAAATAATTTCAGAACGTTCCTAGCGAAACGATCGGGAATCTCGTAAGCATCTTAAATTATGAACTTGTACTACGTAACATTTGTTGTAATATTTACTTTTGTGTTCTTTGAATTGTTTAAAAATATACTATCATTTTATTTGTATTCGTATAATTATGGGCTTTGAAACCAACCACTGAAATATGATAAGTTCTAAATTTAGCACAGAATCGAAACGAGTCCAAAGGTAATCGCCAGACCGAGGGCTGTTTTCAAGATCGGGCGGCGCTTTAGCAGGTAGTTTTAAATTATCGGCGGACCTTTGTGGGAATTGTGAGGCCCGGGGCGACTGGGGGTAGCATTTTTAGAATGCGAGGGTGCTTATGTTTTTTGACAGTCTGTAGGCGAGGTCGCACATGTGTGAAAGCAAGTCTAATCCGCGGCGGGTGTCATTCCACCTCGATTATATGTGTTTTTGAAGTAATTGAATTTTATAAGTTATATGGAGTATAACTTACAGGAGAGCGGAGAAAACTATGAGATCTGCAAAAAGGAATGCTAGTGCTTGCGTAGGAAATGTAGATATTGAACAGCGGAGTCGAACATTCGTTATTGTTCGCACTGAGGCTGATTACAGATAGCTTTATTAATTGGGTCGTTGTTCATTGTTATCGTTGGCCAGGAGTCAACTAGCTGCAGAGAGCGCTCTCGTAGCTGGATCAGTAGCCATTCGGCGAAATGGCCCACGATCCTTGACCTGATAAGCACCTTGCTTACCAGTGATCCCAGTTAGCGCGACTGGGTGGCTTGGAAAGCCCGTCTCCCTTGTACCTGTACCTTTTATGGTCCATGCGGCCACCGTAATTTCGGGTTACATTAACATGGGTTGGACCCATTGATGCGTACTAGATGCGGTAAGCATCCGTGTTTTCAGGATTTTTACAGGTACAACATCGATGGTGCATCGAAGAATATACCTGACCCCACGGGGGGCCATAAAACCCCCTGTAAGTATTATGTAATGAGCACATTGCTACTAAAAGCTTAATGTTTGTTGTTTTGCTTTGTGTTCGCGTCGGGCGTGTGTGACCACCTGCTATATGAAAGGACTCGCCTTTCGCCTTGCACCCCGCAGTATCATGTTTCTGATTTACAACCCCAGACCGCAGAGGAGTTATGGAATTGCGGGTAAGTCGCCAGTTTTTGTAAATTTATGCATGTGACCGATCTGAATCCAGAAAAAAATTTATTAGCCCGAGGCACCGAAAATATGTGCCTACACATTCATAAGCGGTTTTTGTTTCTGTTTCAAGATCATCCCCAAAATATGTTAATTATTATCTAAGTCTAAATAAATATGCAAATCAACCATTATCTTCTAACCTGATTAAAGTAACCCCTAAAGAGCATCCATGCGTTGTATATGAATTATTATCTACGCTCGCAATATCCGTAACAATATTACACAGGCCTTATGCTACCACTTGTTCCAAAAATTAAGAAACGACCTTAATGCAAATACACTCTAAATCTAGTTTCCGAACAAAGGCCAAAATTAGTGACTCGAGCAACTGTATCCTTCTGACGTCAACGCCTGAAACTGGATAAAAATTAGTGCACAGATTCAGAGCTGAACAGCCTTTATGCAGTTCTGTTCCTTTGACGTCATTGTTTATATATTCGGCACATAAATTACTCTAATTGAGTGCGCGGCTATTGTTAAACTAGTGGCACGAAAACAGTGCAGTTCCGGATTCTTCGCTCGCCATCACACTTGAGAAACGAAACCAAACTAGCAATTTTTACATTTCCATTCAAAAAAACATCCCATTGAGACTGAACAATCGGCAAAAAGTAGAGGAAAGCTTAATGAAAAATACGAAGAAAATTGTCCACTGAAACATCGCAGTGCAGCTCGCGCCCCCTGCCGGCTAATTGAGCGTAATAATCCAAATATTACGTTTACTTCTTCTACTCGTGCACGAGATCGACTAATTCTGTTAAAGCGACACTTAAGTTGTGAAAGGAATAACAACTTAATTGACGTAGTAATGGAACTAAAGCTTTTGTTTACATGCACACTGTGATTTGGAATGAATATACAGAGCAACCTCGAGTCTAGACTAGAACGGACTTTCTAAAAGCACGCGCCGTAAATGTGAGGAAATCGATTAAAATTTAAACAAGTGTGCCGTGTTAATTTTTTGGCATTAGATGAGCGGTAAGCACCTTTAAAAAATTAAATTTCCATCTAGATTACCTTTCCAATAAACTTTGCTTCCATATTTTCGAACACTGTCCAATTTCTGACAGGTTGAACAAGGCGCGAGCCTTTCGGGACTAAATGACACATCCACAATGCTCCAGCACACACTGTAACTGCAGCATGCCGTTGGGGTTTTTCCAAATTATAAAGAACCAGTCCTGTTTGACCTCTTTTAATATACAGTCCACAACTTCTACGAAACCCTTCATGGAACTGTAGAACCACCATGAAGCCCAAAAACATTGTTGGAATTCAGATCCCTATTGAATATTTTAAATATTGTATCTTTATAAAAAGGCAACTGCATATAACGAGCTTTTCCACAAATTGTAACTATGCATGCTTTGGTATGGAGACTAACTAGCCTTGGGCTACTTATACAGAATTTAACGCTATCCATGGAACCATCTTTTGACAAAATTTGGAAAATAGTCTGATAGAGGAAGAGAATTTACCTCTACTTCACAATATAAATCATACTATATCATCTAAACGGTATGAACAGTAATTTGCCTATAAAGTATTCGGAACCGTATACCCTGTGGAGGAGTTCAGCGTGAGACTCGAAGGAACCTTGGCCATTTACAGATGCACACCAGATTGAACACAACAAAAATTATTAAAAATAAAAAAGATAGGAAGACTGCAGTTTAATTTAAGCGATTACGTAAAACAAGCACTTCATTATACACGGATTCAGATACGTTAATCCACAAATATACACCAACGACAATCGGTACGATAAGTGGGTGCAGTATTGCCTAAATGCCAACAAGAGCAAAAATTCACAAGAGCAACGAGAACTATGCAGGTCACGAGATGCACTGCTAACGTAGAAAAGGACGATAAGGTTGTATGCAACTTTTTTTAATGCATCGAGTGGCTGGAAACAAGTTATTTCAGTCCCAAAACTAAACGTTGTTTCGATACGTCACTCGTGCCATTGGAGAAATTATAAACATTTCTTGCTGGGTTAGAATGGGACCAAGTGAATTCCACCTAACTTTTGCAAAAGACATACCTAGGTGCAATTGACCGGAATCCTGTTTTTGTGATACATATACAAGTCAAGAGCACCGTTTCCCCTTGGGAAGACCTACCATTGCCCCTGATCACCCCATTTTGATTTCTTGGCTGCATTTAAGCGGCATATCACAAGACAAAGAAATGGCGAGGCCAAAGAGGCGATACCAGAACAATGGTCTGTTCAGAAACGGCTCTTTTCTGTATATTTACGCTTTTCCAAGCCTGTGAAATTGTTTTATTGTTTATAGAAAAATTATCGTTATTGTGACGAACTGCATTGTGATTACAGAGGTTATCGCTATGTCCGCTGAAATTAAAAATAATGCAAAACGAATGCATGGAAACATTAATTCTGTATCTTAGGAATTCAGTATTTGTAAATAGTCGCCCATGTTCTACTCTGATAGCTAATTTGAGTTAACGCAGATTGTTGATTCTATGGGAAAATCACCATTTTTTGTAGGTCAAAATCTTATAAAAATGCTTAAACGAGTTTTTGTCAAGCGGTCGCGCACGTCGTGAGTCACTTCGAAAAAACTTTTGGAAATTCGCGGGCGGAATTTAAAAAGTGAAGCCGAAACGCAAGTGCGCACAAACCGCGATTAATCGGTTTTCGCTCATAAATCGGCGATTTATTGCCCGAGTGTGGAACTAAGTTCAACCGATTCCGCTTGCAAGCGCAATTAACTTCGTTCTTCATTACGCGCTGCGCCGCACTTCGCGCCGTTTTTGAAGTCATTTGTTTTGAAAACGAAATCGCTCGCGTCGGTGAAGTCCAGGAGCTGCTTCGATTCCGGTTCTAACACGCGCTTAATTGCCGAAGACTGCTACAAGCATTAAACATAGCATAAATTACTAGACATGCCTCCTAGGTAGCCAGCTACCTTGTTTACAACGATCTAAATATGCATTTAAGCACGTTGTGGAAGGAAGGGGGGGGGGGCAGAGTTTTTACACTACAGTTTTTTTCTTTGCCAAAAATCTAGTATAAATAATTCTCTCAGGATAACAATAATAATAAATGAAACATAGATAACATGCAATCCTTTTAAAAACAAGCATTTCAAATTCCAAAACCAAAAATCGATTATTATGGACACGGATACACCGTACAATATATACAGACATTTGAACACCCACCTCTTTCACCAGCAAATAATTTACAGACTAGAAGACAATACTAAAACATGCTTATAACAAGCACGCTTGTACCACCCCATTGGAGATAAACATCCGAACGCCCAATCGCGTTTCACGAATTAGCCAGCAAAGAGCCTGTTCAAATTTGAAAGTAACACCTTCGGTTATAACGGGACCGAACATACCGTGCATCTTGTAGAAAAAAAGTCGAATTCTATTTCATAAACTTGCCATCAAAAAGCAATTGGATGCTTAAATTGAAAACAAAAGTTCCTCATATTTCACAAATCTACCCACAAATAGCAGGTTAAAAATCAAAAACAATACAAAACTCGGTTATAACAGGCGGAGAAAATACCGTACACCAGAGGTAAATGCCCGAAAGTCTAATCTTATTTCACAAACTTCTCAACAAAAAGCTCGATTATAGTGGACACAAAACACGTTGAAATTGGAAACCAGACCATTTCTACTTTAAAACATGCCATCAAAAAGAAATTCCATGCTTAAATTTGAAAATTCGATTATAGCAAGCACCCATATACCGTATAACAGAAATAAGCACAAGACTTTCAATTCTATTTCACATATTTCTAAGCAAATAGTATGTTACGATTCGAAAACAATAGTAAAACTTGATTACAAGATGCACAAACACCCTTTACACCGTAGATAAAGGCCCGAAAGTCAAATCTTATATCACAAACTTCGCAACAAAAAGCAATCGCATGTTTAAGTTCAGAAACAATAAGGTCGATTATAGCGAACATGTATATACTGCGTGGCAGAACGAAACACAGAACTTCCAAACGTATTTTACAATTATACCAGTAAATAGCACGTTCAAATTCTAAACGAACAACAAAACTCGGGTATAACGAACACCGGGGATAAAAATGCCAGAAAGTTTAATTCTACTTTAAAAACTTATCATCAAAAAGCAATTTCATGCTTAAATTGGGAAACTCGATTATTGCGAAAACGTATAGACCATATAGCAGAAATAATTACAAGATTTCCAATAGTATTTCACAAATTTATCAGTAAATAACATATCAATATTCGAAAACAACAGTAAAATTCGCTTACGTGCACAAACATCCGTACACCGAAAATATCGCAACAAAAAACAAACACATGCTTACAATGGTAAAGCTCGATTATAGTGAACACGTATATACCGTATAGCAAAAAGAAACACAACATTTTCAATCGGATTTAACAAATTTACCACCAGAGCTGGGACAGGAGTTTTGTGAGTAAATTACTAATTAAAATTCCTTTTTGTTCCTTTGTCTTAGAATTGAATTACTTTTCTAAATACGGAAATTTTAATTGATAATTGCCATTTTTGTTAAAAAATACTTGACGATTACTTTTTGAAAGTAATTAATTACTACATTCAATTACCCAATTACTTTTGTGTAATTCAGTTACGAGCGGTAACTGAATTACTTTTTAATAATTCAATTACTAAATTACTGACCTCAGTTTGGTATTAAATCTCCAGTACGCAAAAATGTAATAGAAGGCTATATGAAGTTATATGTTAAGCACATGTCAATAGAGTATTCCTTGAGCATTATAAGTGCAATTGATGTTTTGCTATGACTAATCGAATAACAGCTAATTTTGTGCACGGCAAAGATATATCTGGTGTAGGCGCGTATGTTTGAAGATGAGATGTGCATGTGTCTTGTGTAGTGTAGGCTCTGTAATTTATTTTGTGCAATTACAATTAATTGATATTTGATAGTTGAATTACTATTTCATTTGAGTAATTGAAAATCTGGTAATTCAATTACTTCATTGGGCGGTAATTGGTAATTAATTACTACTTTTAAAGTAATTCGCCCAGATGTGCAAATAGCACATTAAAATTCTAAACCAAAGGCTTAAATGGATATATAATCTTACTTGATCAGATTAACATACGGTATTCTGTAACTTCTATCTAATACCAGAGTAACGCAGTTATTAGTTCTAAAATTAAAGAGTTCGAAAATAGGATCCGTCGCATACACTACTGCATCTTCTCAGAGGAGTTTCTAAAATTATATTCATACAACAAGGTGGTGGTTTTCGTCTAAACTGATGTATAACCCGACTGTATCAGCGTAACATATTCTAACCTAAATCTAATACCAGAGTAACGCGGTTATTAATTCTAAAACGTAGAATTCAAAGATAACATCCATCGCACCACTACAAACGAGTTTTCTAAACTATTTATACTGCAGGGTGGTAAAGTTTGCCTAAACTGACACCTAACCTCACTTGATCACTTTACGATACGGTATTCTAACTTGAGTCTCATACAAGAGTAACACAGTTATTAGTTCTTAGATTAAATAGTTCGAAAATAACGTTATGCTTCCCCACGAACGAGTTTTCTAAACTATTTATAATACAAGTTTTAGTTTTACAAAAAATTACACTACAGAGTGGTAAAATTCGTCTAAATTGATACTTAACCTCATTTATCAGGTCAACGTACGGTATTCTAACCTCAATCTAATACCAGAGTATCAGAGTTATTAGTTTTAAGATGTAAAAAGTTCGAGAATAAGCTCCATCGCGTAAGACACTTAATCCCCTCAGACGCGTTTTATCCAATATTATACAACAAGTTGATGCCTAGCGTTATTTTATCAGGACAACATACGGTATTCTAAGATCAATCTAATACCAGAGTAGCAGAGTTATTAATTCTAAGCTGTAAAGGGTTCGAAAATAAGAGTCATCACGGAAGACACTACATCGCCTCAAACAAGTTTTATAAAAAATTACACTACAGAGTGGTAAAATTCGTCTAAATTGAAACCTAGCCTCACTTATCAGGCCAACATATGGTATTCTAACCTCAATCTAATACCAGAGTAACAGAGTTATTAGCTCTAACAAGTAAAGAATTCGAAAATAAGATTCATCGCTTAAAAAATTGCACCCCTTTAGACTACTTTTATGAAAAATTATACTACAAGGTGAAGTTTGTCTAAATTGATGCCTAACCGTATTTTATCAGGCCAACATATGGTATTCTAACCTCAATCTAATACCAGAGTAACAGAGTTATTAGTTCTAATATGTAAAGAGTTCGAAAATAAAAGTCATCGCAGAAGACACTATATCCCCCTAAACGAATTTTATAAAAAATTACACTACAAGGTGGTACACTTCGTCTAAATCGATACCTAACCTGATTTATCAGGTCAACATACGGTATTCTTACCTCAATCTAATACCAGAATAACACAGTAATTAGTTGTACGTAGTAAAGAGTTCGAAAATATATCCATCGCGTAAGACATTGCATCCCTTCAGACGAGTTTTATAAAAAAATATACATACTAAAAGCAAACTTTGTATAAATTGATGCCTAACCTCATTTTATCAGGTCAACATACGGTATTCTAACCTCAATCTAATATCATCGTAACAGAGTTATTAGTTCTAAGAAGTAAATAATTTGAAAATATGATCTATCGCGTAAAAAATGCATCCCTTGCGACTAGTTTTATGAACAATTATGCTACAGGGTGAAGTTTGTCTAAAATGATACCTAATCATATTTTATCAGGTCAACATACGGTATTCTAACATCAATCTAATACCAGAATAACACAGTTATTAGTTCTAAGATGTAAAGAGTTCGAAAATAAGATCTGTCGCTTAACACATTGCATCCCTTTAGACTCGTTTTAGGAAAAATTATACTACAGGGTGAAGTTTGTCTAAATTGATGCATATTCATATTTTATCAGGTCAACGTACAATATTCTAACCTTAATCTAATATCGGCCTAACAGATTTATTAGTTATAAGGAGTAAAGATTTCGAAAATATGATCCATCGCGTAAAAAATGCATACCTTCAGACTAGTTTTATGAAAAATTATACTACAGGGTTAGTTTGTCTAAATTGATACCTAACCTCATATTATCAGGACAACATATGGTATTCTAACCACAATCTCTTACCAGAGTAACACAGTTATTAGTTCTAAAGATGTAAAATTCGACAATAAGATCCATCGTAAGACATTGTATCCCTACACACGAGTTGTATGAAAAATTATATTACAGGGTGAAGTTTGTCTACCCGTATTTCATCTAGTCAACATACTGTATTCTAACCTCAATCTAATTCCAGGATAACACAGTTATTAGTTCTAATATGTAAAGAGTTCGAAAATAAGAGTCATCGCTTAAAAAATTGCACACCTTTATACTACTTTTATGAAAAATTATACTACAAGGTGAAGTTTGTCTAAATTGATGCCTAACCGTATTTTATCAGGCCAACATATGGTATTCTAACCTCAATCTAATACCAGAGTAACAGAGTTATTAGTTCTAAGATGTAAAGAGTTCGAAAATAAAAGTCATCGCAGAAGACACTATATCCCCTTAAACGAATTTTATAAAAAATTACACTACAAGGTGGTACACTTCGTCTAAATCGATACCTAACCTGATTTATCAGGTCAACATACGGCATTCTTACCTCAATCTAATACCAGAATAACACAGTAATTAGTTCTACGTAGTAAAGAGTTCGAAAATATATCCATCGCGTAAGACATTGCATCCCTTCAGACGAGTTTTATAAAAAAATATACATACTAAAAGCAAACTTTGTATAAATTGATGCCTAACCTCATTTTATCAGGTCAACATACGGTATTCTAACCTCAATCTAATATCATCGTAACAGAGTTATTAGTTCTAAGAGGTAAAGAATTTTAAAATATAATCTATCGCGTAAAAAATGCATCCCTTGCGACTAGTTTTATGAACAATTATGCTAAAGGGTGAAGTTCGTCTAAAATGACACCTAATCATATTTTATCAGGTCAACATACGGTATTCTAACATCAATCTAACACAGTTATTAGTTCTAAGATGTAAAGAGTTCGAAAATAAGATCTATCGCTTAACACATTGCATCCCTTTAGACTCGTTTTAGGAAAAATTATACTACGGGGTTAAGTTTGTCTAAATTGATGCATATCCATATTTTATCAGGTCAACATACGGTTTTCTAACCTCAATCTAATACCAGAATAACACAGTTATTAGTTCTAATATGTAAAGAGTATGAAAATAAGATCCAGCGCTTAAAAATTGCATACCTTCAGACTAGTTTTATGAAAAATTATACTACAGGGTTAAGTTTGTCTAAATTGATACCTAACCTCATATTATCAGGTCAACATATGGTATTCTAACCACAATCTCTTACCAGAGTAAGACAGTTATTAGTTCTAAAGATGTAAAGAATTCTACAATAAGATCCATCGTAAGACATTGCATTCCTACACACGGGTATTATGAAAAATTATATTACAGGGTGAAGTTTGTCTAAATTGGTGCCTAACCGTATTTCATTTAGTCAACATACTGTATTCTAACCTCAATCTAATACCAGGATAACACAGTTATTAGTTCTAAGATGTAAAGAGTTCGAAAATAAGAGTCATCGCAAAAGACACTACATCCTCTTAAACCAGTTTTATAAAAAAATTACTCTACAGGATGGTAAACTTTATTTAAATGGATACCTAACCTCTTTTATCAGGTCAGCATACTGTATTCTAACCTCAATTTAATACCAGGATAACACAGTTATTAGTTCTAAGATGTAAAGAGTTCGAAAATAAGAGTCATCGCAAAAGACACTACATCCTCTTAAACAAGTTTTATAAAAAAATTACACTACAGGATGGTAAACTTTATTTAAATGGATACCTAACCTCTTTTATCAGGTCAGCATACTGTATTCTAACCTCAATCTAATACCAGGATAACACAGTTATTAGTTCTAAGATGTAAAGAGTTCGAAAATAAGAGTCATCGCAAAAAACACTACATCCTCTTAAACGAGTTTTATAAAAAAAAATTACACTACAGAATGGTAAACTTTATTTAAATGGATACCTAACCTCTTTATCAGGTCAGCATACCGTATTCTAACCTCAATTTAGTACCAGAAAACAGAGTTATTAGTTCTAAGATGTAAGTAAAAAATTGTATCCCCTCAAACAAGTTTTCTAAATTATTTATACTACAGGATGGTCTTGATATCTAACCTGACTTTATTCTAACGTCACTGGAAATTATTAGTTCTAAGCAGAAAAAGGTTCAACAATAAGGTTTATCGCGTAGTATACTACATCCCTTAAATCGAGTTTTCTAAATTATTTGTACTACAGGGTGGTGAGTTGAATTTTTGCTTCAACATTAAATCAAACGGACGGTAACGTAACATATTGTTTTTTCAAATTGCGTTTTTAAAATCTGCCTAATCAATGTGAACTAAGTATGTATTTCCAAAATCGTTTACAAAAAGATCATAACATCCTGACTAATCTGTAGTAAGAGTATACAGAAATCAACAAATGTATAGGAAATAGGAATGATTTAGTGGTTCTAATAATAATTTCATGATTGAACATTTAATTTTGTAGTCTGATCACGTCATCAAGGCTCAAGTGTTGTTTTTTGTTATATGAAAAACAGTTTAATGTACGTCTGTACATGACCACTAAATAAATAATATATGTAACTAGCAATTTGTCCATTTATGTCCACCAATAAAAATTGTATTTTCTCTTGAAGGTAAGGTAACATAGAGTTGAAGTTTTCAAAATTCATAAAATTCGGCAGAAAAACCGTGCCCAAATTTGAATGCAAATTTATTTCTGCTTATATAATCCAGCAATTGTTAGTTTTTTGCGGTCACCCGCTGGTGTTTAAATTTTAATATTTAATAGAACTGATTTCAAAAACTCACTTATAGTTATTTCAATTACTGTGCCCCTCTAAATTTCCAAAATTACGTGGAGGAAGTCGGCTGCCTCGCACGTTCGCGCGTTAGACACGAGATTATCATTTCAATACAAACTGCTGTATAAATCGCGTACATGCTAACCTTGCGGCCTTGAACCGGCAACATTGCCACCAATTTGCATATTTTTTGCTGCACCGGCTTGAAGGATGGCAAAAAGTGAACTGCATAAATCAACGGATTCGTTTCGATAGTTTTGCTTTTGAGTCAAAATTTGGCATTTTCCATAAATACTCAACCTGAAAATTTGAGAAATTCCCAACTTCAACTTTTATAATTTGGGCAAATTCAGAAACAGTTTTACAGTTATTTGGTTATATATAATTTATCTTTGTCAAAACTCTTTAAACAGTAACTGGGGTTGGAAAAGTGTAGCTTTTTGGTTACGAAAAATTACGTAGATACTCCCACAGCTGTGCAAAAATGATTACTTTGGTAGTTTTCTTGAAATTTTATTTCTTAAAAACGCTTAAACTGTAAAAGGCATTGGAAACTTACACTTTATAGTTTAGAAAATTGTAAAAAATGTGCAAATGCGATGACTTTATTAGTTTTCATTAAAATTTAGTTTAATTAAAATATTAAACTGTACCTAACAGTGTTGCAGTTTCATAGTATGGGCATTTAACTATAAAACTTCTATTTTTGTCGTTTAAAACATTTTAAAAAATACCGATAGTAATATCCCTAACAGCTATCTTTCTTAGTTTTGATTAGGATCTATTAAAAGGGCTCGCAAACTTGAGCAATATTTACATGTTTCTGCAAACTGTCTTGATTAAAATTTAGTTTTTAGTGAATATTTGTAGTTTCCTCGTTTGGGAAAATAAAAAAATGTGAATACTCATAAAACTGTGCAGAAGCTTTTCATAGTTTTGACTGAGTTGCAAATTCTTAAAAATGATTGAACTGTAAAAAGGGTGTCAAACCAATCATTTCATAGTTCGTAACGGGGTTGCAAACGTATAGTTTCATAGTTTGTAAAATTAAGAAAAAATGGGGCACTGACAAGGTTGTGCAAAATTGTTTCTTTTCATAGTTTTAGCTAAATTATAATTTATTGGAAATGTAAAAAACGTAAAGGGGGTTGCAAACGTATAGATTTATAGTTAATAAAAAAATGGGAACATTGACAAGGCTGTGCAAAATTGTTATCTTGCATAGTTTTGACTAAATTATAGTTTCATAAAAATGTGAAACTGTAAAAGGGGTCACAAACGTATAGCTTTATAGCTTGCAAAATTATCAAAAATGGCGATAGGCACTCATTAGACTGGGCAAAATGTTGACCTTTCATAGTTGTGGCTAAATTATAGTTTCGTAAAAATGTAAAACTGTGAAAGTTGTTACAAACATATAGCTTTATGGCGTGGCAATTTAATAAAAATTTTAGATACTGATAAAACTGTGGACAAGTGTTACCCATCATAGTATTGTCTACATATGTTTAAACTGTAAAAGGGGTTCAAACATATAGTTTTATAATTTTTAAAATTAATAAAAAATGGGAATAGTGGCAGGCTTGTGCAAAACTATTACATTTCATAGTTTTGATTAAATTATAATTTCTTCAAACTGTAAAAGGAGTTGCAAACGTATAGTTTTATAGTTTGGAAAATTAATAAAAATTGGGGACAGGTAGGCTACCTACAAAACTGTGCAGAAGTGTTACCTTTCACATTTTGGCTAAATTACAATTTCTTCAAAATGAATAAACAGTAAACTGAGTCGCACCCATACAGTTTTATGGTTAATAAAACTGTAAAAATTGGGGAGAATTACAAGACTGCAAATTTGTTACCTTTCATAGTTTTGAATAAATTATAATTTCTTAAAAATGTAAAAGGGGTTGAAAACGTATACTTTTCTAGTGTGAAAAATTTATAAAAATTGTGGACAGGTAGGCTACTCACAAGCCTGTGCAGAAGTGTTATCTTTCATATTTTGGCTAAATTGCAATATAATAGTTTTATAGTAAGTAAAATTTAAAAAATTGGGGACAAGGCTGTGCCAAATTGTTATAGTATAGTGTCATAATTTGGAGAAATAATACAAATAAAGCGGTGCAGTAGTGTTAGTACCTTTAATAGTTTTGGATAAATTACAGTTCCGCGGCAAACGTATTGTTTTATCGTTTGTAAAATTAAGAAAAAGATGAGGATCTGAAAAGACTGTGCAAAACTGTTACTTTTCATAGTTTTGGTTAAATTATAGTTTTCTAAATATTTAAAATGGGGCCACAACCATATAGTTTTATAATTTGGAAAATTAATTAAAATTGAAAATACTCATAAGGCTAAGTAGCAGTGTAACTTTTCATAGTTTTGGCTAAATAATAGTTTGTTAAATATGTTCAAACTGTAAAAGAGAACGCAAACATACTGTTCTATAGTTTGAAATATCAAGAGAAATCATGAATACTCATCAAGGTGGACAAAGGTATTGCCTTTCTTAGTTTTCACAAAAATTCACGTTCTTAACAATATTTAAAATGTAAAAGGAGCGGAATTTTTTGTTTTATAGTTTGACAGATTAGGAAAAATCTGAGATACTCGTAAGGCGGTGCAAAAGTGTGGCCTTTCTCAGTTTTGACAATTCGCTTTCTTAAAAATATTGAAACTATAAAGCTTGTAGATTTGTAGCTTAGCAATTTTGGACATTACGAAAAATTACGGATACCTACTAGTAAAGACGTACAAGAATAGGTATTCTCTTCCTCAGCTTTTACTAGAATTTGGTTTTTATATTTAAACTGATAAAGGGGTCGACGTATAGTTTTATAGTTTGAAAAATTAAAAAACCTAAGATACTCATAAATCTGTGAGAAAGTGTTGCTTTTCTCAGTGTTTACTAAAATTTATTTTCGTAGAAATATTTACTGTAAAGAAGAAATAAATTTGTAGTTTTCTAGTTTGGAAAATTAAGAGAAATCAGGGATTTCCATAAAATTGTGAAAAAGTGTTGCCTTTCTTAGTTTTCACTAAAATTAATTAAATATTTACACACATTTATTGTTTCATAGTTTTAAATTTATAAAAAATCAGCGATACTAATAAGGATGTGCACAAATTTTGTCTTTCCCAGTTTTCACAAAATTAAAATTTTTTAAATAGTGGAATTGTAAAGGGGGCGAAATTTTTTGTTTTATAGTTTTCACTAGAATTGACTTCATCAAAAATATCTGGAAAAGTGTGTAAATTTGTAGCATTCGAGAAATTAAGAAAAATTATGAATACTTGTAAAGCCGTGTAAAACTGTTGTCTTTCTTAGTATGTATTTGTTAAAATTTACTTTCTTAGAAATATTGAAATAAAACGTATTGTTTTATAGCTTCTAAAATCAAGAAAAATGAAATATTCATAAAGTTGTGCATAGGTACTGGCTTTTTTACTTTGCACTAGAATTGTTTTCATAGAAATATTTAAATCGCAACGTATAGTTTAGAAAAAATCAGGAATACCCATGAAATGGTGACAATTGTTGCCTTTCTTAATTTTCACTGAAATTTCTTTAAAATAACTGTAAAGGAGTTGTAAATTTGTAGCTTTGTAATTTATAAAATTAAGAAAAATTACGGATACTTGTAAAGCTATACAAAAGTGTTCCCTTCCTCAGTTTGTGAAAGAATTTGCTTTTGTCCTATTTAACTGAAAAGGGGTGGAGACGTATAGTTTTATAGTTTGTAAAATTAAGAGAAATCAGGGATACCTCTTTTGCAAAAGTGTTGCCTTTCTTAGTTTTCATTAGAATTTACTTTATTAAACATATTTCAACTGTAGAAGTGGTCGCAATTTAAAATTAAGAAAGGTCAGGTATACTCATAGAGATGTGCAAAAGTGGATGCTTTCTCAGTTTTGACAAGAATTTACTTTCTTTAAAAATATTTAAACCGTAAAAGAAGTGTACTTTTTTTTAAATTAAGAAAAATTGGAGATACTCATAAGGCTGTGCAAAAATCTTGCCTTTCACTCTTCAAAAATATTAAAATGCCTATAGTTTTATAGTTTGTAAAATTAAGAAAAATTTGCCAGATTAATAAAATCCTGAAAGTGTTGCCTTTATTAGTTTTCCCTAAAATTCACTTTCTTAAAAATATTTAAATTGTAAAGGGGGCGTACATTTTTCGTTTTATAGTTTGAAATATTAGGAAAAATCTGAAATACTCATAGAATTGTGAGGTGTTCCTTTTCGTAGTTTTCACAAAAATTCATTTTATTAAAAAACTATTTAAATTGAAAAAGGAGTCTAAATTTGTAGCTTTGTAATTTAAGAAATTAATAACAAATATGAATACATGTAAAGCCGCGAAAAAGTGTTTTCTTTTTTAGTATTTGCTAAAATTTGAAATATTCATATGATAGAGCAAAATTTGGTTGCTTAAAAATACTGAAACCATAAAGGGTTGCAAACTTGTACTTTTATAGTTTGTTTCAGCAAATTCTAATTTTATGGTTTGCAAGATTAAGGAAAAGCTGCGCTTTTCAGAGTTTTGTTGAAAATATATAACGCGTCAAGGGCGTTGAAGTTTATCGTTCAATATTTTGAAAAAAATACTTTAAAGTAAAGTAGTTTCCTAAAAATATTTAAACCTTAAAAGGGGTGCAAATTTGCAGTTTTAGTGGTAACTCTCTTAGTTTTGGCTAAATGTTAGTCATTTTTTTACTGTAAAGGGGGTCATAAACTCGCGCAGATTTGTAGTTTTATAGATACTTACATACCTAGGTACACTTTGTAAATATTAAGAAAACATGGAAATACTCACATGGCTGTGCAAAAGTGATCACTTTTTCAGTTTTGATGTGAAAATCGTCGTCTTCTTCGCTGATGGATGGTCCCGTTTTGTACTGTGGCTCGTCGCTTTGCATCCCCGCGTATCCTTGGTCGACCATGGCCAAAATGTGCGGGGGAACTTGGGGGAGGATCCTCCCCGTGACGTTGGGGACCGTCTGGAAGCCCATCTTCCGCAGGACATCCCCCTTGATGGCCTCCAGGCTCCGGCTTTTGATCTCCTCCCGTATTCTGCAGGCGCCGCAGCCGACAATTTGGGGGGTGGTGGTGTAGTCTTCCACCGTTTGGTCGTCGTAGGAGGAATCTCCAGAGAGTTTCCTCTTGTCGATACTGTTGGACCGATTGGAGTTCTGGCCCTTTTCGCAGGCTATGGGGAGGATTAGCATTACTAGGAAAACTGTCGTCGCTTTCTGCCACAGCATCGTCCTTCGACAGGTCTTGGGGGCGGAAAAGAGGTGGCACGAGGAGAGGGTTGCCGCGGAGGCGGCGGTGGCGATTGTTGGGAGCATTTTAGGAGAGGAATTAGCGCATTTTACCCTGAACATCCGGGATATCACAATCTAGGATTATCACAATGATTACCGTTCGCTATCACAAATCGAGAGTCGCTCTCGCACAGGTCACCCGCAAAATTTTATCACAATTTTTTCCGCTTGCTGTTTGAACATTTCGCTTTCGGGTTCGGGACGAGTTTGGCTCGCATTTCGCGCCGATTCGAAAGGCTAATACTTTTGAACTTGTTATCACATGTCCATCGCGGCCGCACCGATCGCGGTTTCGAAATCGACGTGTTCGAGCGAGTGGATGGATCTCGGATCGAGTCAGCCGAGACGAGACAATTGCCAATCGAATTATCAGCAATTGCCGGTCGCTATCACAACGCGCGCGTGTCGGAAAAGAAGAGATCTGCCGGCTTATGCGCCGACTTGTCAAGTGGCATAGACCAACACTGAGAAGTTCACCAGTCAGCTGCTGCTTTTATGTGTGTGAGCAGTGTATGCGTGCATGCAAGCGAGCTGAAGATTACTCTAGATCGACCGCTTCGGAAAAAAATTTTCGTTACGCACTACGCGCTCGGGGGGTGCCTCCAAAGCGCCCTCTCTTGACGTCAAGCGACGCCGGCGCGATTTTTCCGATATTAATTTTCCGTTTAACGGACGCTTTTTTAATGCGATTTTTTCGATTTCTAATATTTTAGGTTGTCGTTCAGAGTGGTCAGGTGCTTTTAACAATATTATTACGAGTTTTAATCTTTTAAATTCCACCAAGGGTGGGAATTGTAAAAAGTTTGTGTGACTAAATATTTTTAGAATATTATTATTCAAACTGCGTCAAGAGTGAAAACACCAAAAGTTTAAATTTTATTTTTTTTTATAGTAACCAAGTAAATATCCTCTACAACAAACTGTAAGTTTTTGTTGCTTTAATCGCAATGAAGCTTCGCAATACTTTAAACTTAATAAACATTTCAAATTTTCTCCAATAACCTGGAGCTTGGCAGTTTGAATTATTACAGCTACAAAATTTTGTTTACTAAAAATATAATTCTAAATTCTAATAGAATTAAAATTACTTGCACTGCAGCTTTACATAACTAGACTAAAAGCTGCAATTGCAACTGATGATTGTGCTAAACTCAACATAAATGTGGATCTAAATTTTAATCATCTTGAGTAGTGAAAAATAATGTTAATAATCAATTAACATTTTATTTTGATTTAATGCAGTTGCAAAATCAGGTGTTATACAGAATTGATCATTTTTGTTGCTAGCTTTGAAAAGTGTGCTTTAAATGCAATAAAAAGTTTAAAAAAATTCATAATAAGGAGCACTAGTTTTCGTATTAAAAAAATCTGAATTGTTTTAATTACAAGTTGTAGTTTTACGAAATTTTTATTATTAATCCACATGCTGATCCCTGTTTCTCATTTTTGTCGTAAATATAGCTAAACTTAAAAATGCATCAGATTCAAAAGTCTTATTCATCCTTCAAACTTATTTTTCTTGTATTTTTAATAGTGCAGTTGAACTAAATGTACATTAAAATGCAATGCAATTATCTTGATAAAAAATTATAAAAATATAATACAGTTTCCACTTATTAAAAATTATCTAAGATTGTATTTTAAGTTAAATAAATTTGCATAGCGACTACATACAAATGCACACTTAACATTCGTCAATTAATGCTGGCAGTTAAATAAAACTAAAAATAGTATTTTATGCATGTATTTTTTTTACAGGTGGGAAATTTACATACACGAGCAAAGCGAGTGTTCTAAAAACACAAGTAAAAAAAGAGGCTTTATAAACGAGTTTCCTACATAATTTGTTGGATCACCTCTTTGCTAATTAATAAAATTCACTACATTTGTATGTATTTTAAACTTCCAATACTTAGCACCACGTAGTTGTCATGTAAACCTTGTAAAAAACTGAAGTCTATTCGTGCTGGCACTTGTCAGTCGATGTCAAATGCGAGGTTAGCAGGTTTTTCGTCAGTCGGACACGAACTGACGCAAAACCTAACCTCTAATGTGACATGACAGCGTCAGCAACAATAGTGACTTTTTTATAGTTATTGTTTTACTTTGTAGTTATATTTTTATTTCACACTTTTCAATAATGACATATTTTAGACATTAAATAGTGTCAAATAAGTGTTGCAAAAAATAGTATTACTTCATTGCCAGTAGAATCAGACACAGCCGAAAATTAAATTGTATACTGAATTTTCTATTTAAGTAGTTTAACAGTAAGATGGGACGGGAAGGAACCATCTAAAATGTATGCCATTTCCGTGTTAGATGGCGTAAATAGTAAGCCTGAACGAAGACAAAATAAGTCCCATCGGTGATGCAGTAAATCCTAGCGGTGACGATGCAGGGTGACGGACGCACACAACTTCCCTGGCTTATATCTACAGGATGTAGCCAAATAAAGTAGCATAAATTATAGAGTAAATCCTTGAGTCAAAATAAGGTTGCACAGCGTTTTCCCCGTTCTTTTCCCGGACGATGGAAACGTCATTCCCAAAAATTTAATTTTATAGAAAATAATTAACACCGTCTAAAACAACAACCTTTGTGCATAAAAATTGTATTTATTTTTCGAATATACTTTAGAGTGAGTAAATAATTTTAAAGATAAGATTGTTCTAGTTTAGGGAATTTACAACTTAGGGATTCTCTTCTGGGGCAGTGCAATGAGCCAAATAACACAAGTAAAGCAAACATAATAATAATTTCTTCAATATGTGATTTTTCTCTAAAATTTTCAATTTATTTCCGGATTTTTCTAGTCAAAAAGTGTTTTCTCAATCAGGTCAAAAGTTCCAAAAAAATAAAAAGCCTGATCATAGGTTATTGCAAGTGCTATAAACTTCACACATGCCTATACAGATTTTTAGTTGCAGGTGCGGGTTGAAGCAGCATTACCAATCATTTTGCGAAAAAACACCAGTCACAGTGATTTAGTAAAATGAGATGTGATAAATATAGGACAGTGGCCTGTTTTTAACCACAAAGTTGTTCTTTGAGCCCTCTTTACTCATAAACCGGGTAGGTGGCTAGCCTTCCCCGTCGAAAGTAAGTAGGAGTTCCCTTACTAGGGGTTAACGAATACCACGTGGTTAAATATTTTTAGAACTAAACACACCATTGCATTGTAATGTGTTGCTTGCAAAACAGCTGTGCATTTAGGCTAATTACAGATAAATAAACTGCTGTCTTACGTTACCGTCCCTTATAAGCGGTCTAGGACGTTTAGGCGCGATTCTTTAGGCGCGCACTTTTAGGCGCGAGCGCTTTAGACGCGGACGCTATTAGGCTCCTGAACGTTTAGGCGCCGCAACTTTAGGCTCGGGGACACTTAGGCGCCACATGACAGAAATTCGCATTATTCTTGATTTTAAAACTTGTTGTTAGGTAATTATTGCAGTAATTACTGTTAAAGAAAAATTCAAAACTTCATAAACAATATGTATTTGGCGCATTTACGAGCCTTCTTCAGTGTTAAAGTTTTACAAATTTACATATTTAATTTACATTGTATCGATTATGAAAAATGACTATTTACATTTTGTATATGGGTAGTTTAACGTGGTGGAATTATACACAACATATAATTTCACTACTTTAAACTATCCATATACAAATGTAAATAACTTTTTGTTCATAATCGATATAATGTAAATTCAATATATAAATTTGTACAACTTTACACTGAAGAAGGCTCGTAAAAAGCTGAATATATATTGTTTGAATTTTTTAAATCAAGAATAATGTGAATTTCTTTCATGTGGCGCCTAACTGTCCCCGCGCCTAAAGTTGCGGCGCCTAAACGTCCAGGCGCCTAATAGCGTCCGCGTCTAAAAGCTTCGCGCCTAAAAGCTCGCGCCTAATAATGCGCGCCTAAAAGTGCGCGCCTAAACGTCCCTTTCCGCTTATAAGGGACAGTATGCATAATAGCGTAATAGTCACATAATCATGCAGCTGTATTTAACATAAAATTTTAATGAAAGTGAGACTGCTATCTCCTTAATATCTAATGCTAATGAGGCGAATCGCCAAGATGACTAATAGTACTAAAAGGCATATTTAAACACATAACGATCAAAAGAAGTTACAAACAGCATCCTGTAGCAGCCAATTTTGTGCCATTGCCGTTAGATGACGTAAATAGTAAGCCTGATCGGGGACGAAGTTAAGTCCCACCAGAGACGACGTAAGCTCTTTCGGTGACGATGTATCTCGATGGACGCAAGCAACTTCACTGGCCGCTTAAAGTTCCAGAAGAAATTGTTGCACAGGGGGCATTGTTGCAGGTGATCACTGCTATTTTTTGTCGCAATATTGTTCCTCACCCTGTACCATTAAAATTTTAGGAAATTTGATAGACCAATTGCATTTGCAGACTTTTGGTCTCTTTTATTTTTCTGATTGAAGTTTTCGTTTACAGGATAAAGGAGCACTTAACTTGTCCCCAAAGAAAAAAGTACTCGAAAAAGCATGTTTGATATTAGCGTTTTTGTTTTTAGAAAATTTTTTTAGTTGTCAAATTCGTATTAACGGATGTTTGGCTTAATCTTCTTATTGTGACTCAAGAATTCACACCCTACATGTGATAAAAAACGTTTTTTAAAAGGGTAAGTGTAATTAAATGCTTGCTTACCTACAGTCATAACAATTTTTGATAACAGCTTTTTGTTCAGAGAACAACGTGCAGCTCTTGTTCCTCATTTTGTAAACTACCCTTTAATTGCAACAATTAAAAATGGAAAGACAGTGACTACTAAAAATTATATGTTCCATAAATATTAACACTACTTTAAATTACGCAACTGAAGAGTTCTACCGCACAAGTGTTTTAATATTTTTTATGGTATCATAAACACCTTAACCATAAATGTTGTACAATCCTCAACCCTTACCGGAACTTTACGTGCTCACACGGATAACAAGCTCTCTTTCACTTGCTCGTTGTTTACCGTGCTTGCACTTCAAGTTTTAATTAACTCCCTTGCGATGTAAATTACTATTACCATACCCAAACGAGTACATAATATTTTTACCGTAGCCATCTGTGAAACAATTTTCAACAAGTGTGATATTTTATTTTCGACAAAATTCAGATAAAACTTGCCTAGAATGTTATAACTTCTGTCGTACAAAAAATATTGAAAGTAAGTCTTATTTAAAATTTATTACTACTATGAAGTCCTTCTCTTAAAGCTCCCGACTACGTCTTGAGCTTTAATATCGCACGTTCATAAGATTGGATTTTATGCACTTGTTATGTAAATAACTATTTCACACATGATTCATAATGAAATCAAACTTTAAGAATATTACATTTAATATGCATATGACCAAAGCAACCTATATTCTATTTTTTAATGCAGCGGACAAAGCTGTGTAACCCAAAATATTACTTCCAATGGAAGCTAGATTGAACAATTTTATTTGTTAAGAATTCAATTCGCTGAAAAAATATTGTTCATAAAGTTAGATTATTTTATGTGCGAGTTCGATTAATACATTTATTTAATATTAATTATAACGTAAGAAAACTCATATTTTATGACTATTTCGACACTTATATTCGCTTAAAGACATTTCTTACCTCATAAATGTTTAAGGGCAATGACAAAACGTCAATGACAAGTTGAATCCCAAGATGACGAAATACATTTTTTCTCAATTCCACCTCTCTGTCTGCCCGTCTGTCTGTCCATTTGTTGAGGGTATAGCTCATGTCTACCTTGCTCGAAACCGACCATATTTTCGGTCAAATATATACAAAATGAGCATTTAAAAAAAACAATTTCTATTTATTTTTGCTTTTAACTCAAGAAGTATTAGTTAAATAAAAGTAACATTTTGCATATAGCTCAGGGATTTATCCTTGACGAAAATCGGCATATTTTGAACTCCACAGATAGGGGGTGAACACCTTGCATCGGTCCTGTCGTCACCGCGTATTTTATACTGCAGTCGTATGCGAATATAATACGTAAGGGCTCGTTTTCGAGAAGCTAAGGCGTTTGGCTAGCAATCGTAGTCTATTTTGGAGCTCGGGTTCGAATCTCACTACCTGTAAAGTTTTTTTAATTTGCATATTGATGTAATGATCGTTACTAAGCGTTTTCTTATTATTTCAGTATTAGTAACAACGTTAAGATGCGAGAAAAGTTCCGTGTAAAACCCTTTACATTCTTCTATTTCTTTGTATACACTCTTGATGACTTACCGGATTTGTTTCTTTTGACATGCCATGGAATGCATTTTTTCCAAATCAATCAAGTGCGTATACAGCTTTCCATTGTGTTTAATAAGTTAATAACATTTTCGCTAATTTGATTGAATTATGTTCTTAATCTTTTTCCAGTTCCTCTCTTGTATTTTTTTCCTGATAGTCTTGATACACTCAATAACAAAACTCCTTTTAAATGTCACATTTCAAATGATTCCTTATTTTATGCTGAGGTGCAAGTCTTTTGGAATTTTTTTGTTTTTCATGTCCAGTTTAGGCTTTCATGTGACGGTACTGCGCCATCTTCTGCCATGAACTTTACATGTTTTATGTTTTTGTTCTTTCGCTGTGTTTTATCGTTTTTAGTTTTCGTAGCACCTCTTCTATTTCCTTTAATTCTATTTTTTACTGGTGTCAATATGGGGCTTTTGCTATGGTTATTCTGGTTTCAATCTGTGTATTTACTTGTATTTCTATACCTAATAATTTTTAAAATATTCTACCTGTATTTCGCTTCTTGCCATCTTTGTTTTTAAACCACTTTAGTGTCTTCTTTTCGTTCTCTTTTAGTCCCTTTAGCACCCTAAACTGTATTTTGAGGTTCCTTTGTTGCACTTTTCCATTATATTTCCAAATTCATCCCATCGTCCATTTTTGCTTCTTTTACTACTGTCTTAACTATTATGCCCTGCTTCTCGCATTTTTCATAATTTTCTGGCGTCTCTGTCTGATAGTACTGCGATGATGCTGTGCTTCGGAAACTAATATTAATTGAACATAACAGAATGGACGAAAATACACAATTTTTTTATTGGAAAGTGACAATGAGCCACTTTATTTTCTGTTCATTCTCATAATATGATAGGCGGTTCAACGAAACAGTAAAAGCAGGTACAAACAGCCGGATGGCCTGCAGGAAAACAACATGAACTAGGTACAATGAAAGTAAGAAAGGAACATGATAAGATGGAATTTGGGTGGACAAAATATTAACGGACATGTTAAAGGGTGCAACTCTGGCATGTGGACTTCTATGGCGCGGAATAGGAATATGTAGATTTATAAACTGTGTTAAAAGGTGCTAAGTCCGACAGAAAGACTTATCTTGGACTGAGATGTTAATTCTGTTAAATGTATCTTATTAAGTTAATTTGGTGTTTTTAATTATGTAAATTTAATTTCAGAGATGTGAAAACTTAGACAGCAAAGATAATAAAAATATGTTAGTAACTAGCCTGTGTGCTTAGTAAAAGAATTATTTAAAAACACCAAACAGTGTATTTTCCATAAGGAATAGAAATATACATGTTTTTTAAATCCTCCAATCAAATCAGCATCCTTGAGTATTATGCAAAAAAAACGGAAGAGGTTGCAATGAACCTGAAAAATTAATCACTTAGAGTACTTGAGAACTTCTAACTAGCAGAGATAGCCATAAAAAGGTTAAACCAATAGATTGTATATGGAACACTGGATTAAAATGATGCTCAAAGACAATATTGATGATAAATAAATTAAACCATGTAATGCATAATAATTACTTACCTGAAATAAGCTGAGAAGTGATATCCATAAGGGCTGTTGAATTGTGAGGTTAAGTGAACTGTCAACATGCACTTTATATTAAATAAAAATCTACATAACCGGCATTGACTTTGCACGGATAAAGCTATTACAAATATATTACAGTTATAAATACATGTCCCAACTTGAGTAAAAGCGTTTAATGTTTTAAAATAAGTATTAACTGAGCTAGTATATAAAATTACTTAAGTGAACATAACTGGTGCACCGGGTAATTTAATAAAATGAAGAATTACATAACCATTAATGTTTTAGGTTAAATCAGTCTGGCATTTAATAGAGCAAAGATTTGAGAAAGCCTGTGTTGAACGTAATTTTGATAGCACAAAAAAAAAATTAAATGAAATGCACTTATGTATCCGCAGAATAGTTATTTACTATACAAGGAGTGTTATGTGGATATTACCCACTGGGGAAAAGTTTGACTACCTCTCAATAAACTCAGAAGAAGCACCAAAACCAATTTTTTTGTTTTAAATCACAGTACCTGTTTGTTTTAATTTTTTTGGTTGGCAGGTGACATCAGAACATAGATAGCATTAAACATCTCCTTCCATCTCCTCTGCAGTTTCTCTTTTATTGTCCACTCTCCCGTTCATCAGAAAGGTAAAATAAAATCAACCTTATTGAAATTCATCTTGCAAACAGTTCTAAGATAAATTAAAATGCGTATAATTTTGAAAACCATAGGATTCTTGTGGCTATACGTAGCTCGAAAAGACTTGATTTTATGACAAATATGCTTAAACTATTTTATAGAAAATGTTATCGGTTATAATATTTATTATAACTCTATTTGTCTTAAAATTAACGGTTAACGAGATATTCGCGAAAAATCTCATTTCTAAATGTTTGAAAAGGTTTTTAGTTACGGCAGATAACTTGAAATTGAAGCAATTTAGTTGTAATTTTGATATAATAAATAAAAAAGCAAAACTCTATAGATACTTGAAATATATATTAATGTACAAATGAATATCAGCAAAACCTCTATTTAACTATATTCTATTAATTAACTCTTCAAAACATTAAACAATTTATTTCTTATGGTTTAGATGCTGCAAATTGTATCAAAGTTTTTTTTTTAGATTATTGTTAAATCTTACATTCATCATATATAGGTTTTTTTAATAAATAATGATTTTAATTACTCACTCACGTTAGTTACGACTTTTTAACTCACGGGTTTTGACCAATCACAAAACTGCAAATGTTATAACTGCGAGAGCATCAGGTCACAACTACTTTAAAATGTTAATAGTTAACAAATGTCATAAATCGCAGAACTTAAAATGTCAAACGAAAATATTAATTTTTGTATTACTAAGTCCTAATTTTCGTATGAATTTGTCTTGTTCAAATCTCACTTGGTGCAAATATATTTTTTTAATTTTTTAAATATAAATTATAGACAATACAATACATAATACATAAAGCTACATATACTGAACTTTATAATGCTATGGCGATTTGAATTTAATATTAAGTATCGCTAATTTAATGCTATACCGAAAAGCTCAGTCTCTTGTTGAATAGTCATAAATAATATAGTATTCTACACGTATGTAATAGCTATTACACACTCGAAAGGATTACGACGCTCGCATTCAGCTCGTACCACAAACATCCTTCTCGTTAGTAGTAACTAGCGCTATGCATTTGTTGAATAATATACTATTACAGTAGCGGCTTTTAACGTAGTTTTTGTAATCGTCTTCAGTGATTAAAAACAGCTATTATTCACAAGTGATTAACATGTTTCATTATACACTGACAACAATAAACAACTTCACTACGTTGCGATTGTAAAATGATATTTATTTTTGCTTGACTTATTTGATAGAAGCCCCATTCGATTCAGTTTGCACTCGTGAGAATTACCACACATGCATTTAAATAGGAATTGATGTAAATGCTTGCAACGTAATTAGTCTTTCATATTATTAAACAAGCATCAATGGAAGAAATAAGTTGGGAGCAACAAGAAAATAAACATTTTAATTGATCTTTATACCACTTCTGCACTAAAAGGCGGTATATAATTACGTTAAAGTTTCAAAAATATAAATTAACTCAGACAATAGTAATTTATTACACAATACGATAAAGTTTAATTTTATCCACGAGTGAATCGTTTAACGTCGTGACGAAGTCGAGACGTTAATGATTCAAGAGTGGATAAAAATCACTTTATCGTCGTGTATAATACAATATTTTTTTCTATAGCAAGAACTTTAACAATTTCAAAAGAAAATAAGGACAGTCAATCACATTTCAAAATGTTAGTAGCTAAATTGGGTTGCTACGATAATACGAAGCTGTCATATTTAATTTAAACAAAAGTTAAAAAATTAAATTACTTTATCTATCCTTGATGTTAAAGTGCTACTTTATCTACCCTTGCTGTTAAAGTAACACTTGACCTTTTGTTTTAAGTCGATTAAAGCACACTTTAACACGCGCTATAGAAAAAACTGTTTTTTTCTAGGATTGTGTCAAAATGACAATTTCTTGCTAAGTTACTAGTGTCAAAAGTTGCTTTTCATGCCACTTTCAATTTAAGCGTTCGTTGCCATTGCTATTGCGATTGTTTTATGCTTCGTTAACTAATATTGATTTGATATTTGTATTAAGAGATAAGGACAGCCACCATTACCGATATATGCTAGTTCTATAATACTACATTTACATTAACCTTATGTTATTTAGTTAATAAGTAAAGCTAACACTAGCAACCTTTATCCAGAATGAGACTAAGATTTCATAACTGCTTTTTATTAAAAAGTAACGATGGAGCCGCTTTGTTTTCTGTTCATTTTCATAAAATGGTAAGTATTTCGTCGAAGTAGCAAAGGCATGTATAAGCATCTGTACGATCTGTAAGAAAAACAACATTAATAGAGCTCACTATATTTAAGAAAGAGTGGTTATGACGAAAGTGAATAGAAAGTTAGCATGTAGAAAAATAGAAATAGACATTTGGAAGAAGCCAAGCAGCTGATTATGCAAGATAGCAGCTCGATTTGGGAGGATAACAAAGATAGTGACTGTTAGCAGAACATCTTTCAGTTGACACTTTCGAAGTTATCAAAATTCCAAGTGGTGCTTATACTATAATTTCTTGCCAATGAAACTGATAATAACCTCATTTTACTTTGTGGTGTAGAGGCTGGTGCTTTATGCGCTTGCATCTGGCGGTACAATGCTCAACTTGCCCTAGATTCGGGATACAAAGTTGGAGCGCGCCTTTTGTGCTTGCGCAGCAGCCATTGTGTGCGATGTGTGGACCTTGATAATTCATCTCTTAGGTCTGTGGTTTTGAGTAGGGCACAGTTAATTTAGTGCCAACAGTGAATGGTCTCACCGAGCCCGATTCCAATCTCCAAGACTGCGGAAAAATTCGAACCGAGGACTTGATTAATGCAAGCCTAGCGCCTACCAAATTGCGCTATGTGGCTTCTCTGGCCAATTCTCTAGCAAATTAAACTGATAAAATAATAAAAATGTTGTCATTTAACATTTACCGGTTCGGGAGTGCCAGCATTTTCAATTTGCTGCCGATAGCTGGTAGAATTGCTAAGGCCCTGTAGGAGTTAGCTCCTTAGCTGTTACGATTCCTTCAAAGCAGTCGACATCTTCATGAAAGCTTTGAAAACTATTATATGGTGGTGACTAATTTAAAAACCATCTGAAAGGCAAGATTAATTAGAAATAAACCAAATCATATAACTCATCATAATTAATTACACTAGAGAAGCTGATAATTAATATCCAAAAGTGCTGTCGAATTCAGATGTCTGTCAACTTAATATTATTATTAAGGAAATCTACCTTACTGGACGGTTTGAATTTGAACAGAAAAAGTCGTTACGAATTTATTTCAATTATACAAATGCATGTTCCAATCTGAATAAGAGTTCTAACATTTAAAAAAATACTAAGTTAGTATAAGAATTATTAACAAAACGTCGTTGATACACTGGGCAATTCAACAAAGCAAAAAGTATATAGCTATCAATATTTAAATGTACAGGTTAGACGAAGTTTAAGAGAGTGAATATTTAAGTAAGGATATGTGGTAGGTAACAGAAAAATACAATTTAATTAAATAAAATTCATTCATATACCAACAGATCACTATAGTACTCAGTGAGTAAAAAAGTGAGACTGATTTTTTTATTTGATTTATGAATGAATTGACATCATATATACTGTATAACTAAAAGACTATATAAAAAAGATAAAAAGACAGCATTAAAAATTGCATTAAATAAAATGGTAACATTATTCGCAAGGATAAAATTTAGGCCACGAGGGTATTCCAAAACTTTCGTTATCGCGCAGGTACTGGAATTGAAAACATATACTTTCTAATTTATGAAGGCAACTATAAGTTACTTAAAAAACAAATGTCAATTTTGGCATTTAAGTGTAAACATAGTTGCCAGTCACTTTTTCATTGGCACCGATCGGGTGCAGTTCGTTCCCGTTCGACCGTCGTGTCCGTAGTCCTTTATAACTTAGTGATAAGCTAGCACGATAGGTGCACGTTGTTAGGCAAGAATATAACCGCGCATGACGATCGGATGCCACCTGTAAGCGAAGGTTCGAATCCCACCGAGTGCATTATGTTTTTTATTTGTAAATTGACGTAATTTTTAGTATTATAAGCTCATATTTAACATTCTAATTACAGAAACTGCCGCTCCAAAGTACTGCGCCGACTTTAAGGCTCTATGCGGAAGCCACTGCTTGCGCTTAGGTGCTGCATTGGTTGTCGACCTTCCAGGCCCTCGACTGCATTCAACAAACTCGAATATATTTCCTTTATTGTTTCAATTGTAAATACGTTTTGTAATTGACTTTGATTTATTAATTTGACTTGCAAAATAAAGATTAATATACATATTCTATCTAGAGTGTTCTGAAGCTATTCATTCGAGCTTATTAACTGCCCAGGCAAATTTAAGTTTTGGGGATTTTTTGATCCACCATTATAAAGCGAATTTATCTTGAAAAGTCGTCAACAATCAGGTGCACCATTATTGATGTAATGACTTTTTGACTCTTTTTGCTTTTCTGATCGCTCTAAAACGTGTATTTCAGAAGCATCTCACCTTCTGGCCGCATGAAATATGAGTACGGAACCGTTTATCGTTTTGCTTCCACGAGGATTGGCATTTTAATGAATTTATTTCAGACCTTCTAGTACCCCTCACATTATATATTTCAGTAATCTTCGACTGCACATCGCAAGCAAACGCAATGGCCTCCGGCCTTTTGACACCTGTGGTCAACCAGTACTGCAGGTCAGAGATCTTTTACTGTACCTCGTGTTGTAGTTAACCGACCCTGGATTTCGATGGAGGTTACTCTCGGTTATATATTTCATAATAATCGTCCTGAAATAATGGGAAAATGGAATTCTAATGAATTTTTCTGCTGCTACTTTACCCAATTTTGAAATTGTCTTAACTGTTTCCGCCTCTACCGTCTTCGTTCCAGTGTTCTTGAAGTGTCTTGTTCTTTGGCATTGTTTAGGGTACCACTTCAGTATTCTCCTTCGTTTTTTTCCATTTTTCCGCAATGTATGTTCCAACCATGCGTATTTTCTTCTTTTTATTTCAATTTTATATCTACTTAACTTGATTCGTTCCATAGATCTTTGTTACTGATTGTTTACACCCACCATAGTTTTAACTTATCCCGCAAACTTCGATTTACAAATATGTTTTGCCTTAACACGTGTAATTAACCACAATTCCTGTCCGTATACACACATATTTTAATTCATTAAAACTAATAAACAATTGCCTGGTGTTTACATATTTGGCTTGCCTCATTTAACTTTCTAAATGTATGGTGTATATTTTATTTGGTAAAGTAGTAAACGCTTTAACTTTATTGAAACGCGCATTATTTGTTGGTTGATTGGTTGGTCGGTCATGCGGGTCTACATTTACTGTTGGATGTGATGAGCAGTACCTTTTTATGATTTACACTTGAAAATATGCCCATTTCAACTAATGCTGGAAGCTTCGCCTAATCGACATCGAGCGCTTTTAATTAATTTCTTTATTCTATATTTATTTGTATGATAGCCATTTGGAACTAAATCATGTACTTGAATCTTATTGAAATTTGTAGGTCAATTCGTATTATAATCAAAGCGAGTTTGTTCGACAATAGCTTTCGTTATTTTAATTTAGAATGTTTATTTAGCTGTGTATCCCTTTCCAGCTTGTAGCTCCCCGTGCCTTGTGTCATAGAACATGTCACCATTAACTCAATAATTCTACGGTATTACTTTTCCTGTGGTTTCTCGGCAACTGCCGCCTTTTGAAGCAAGTCTTACAACAGTTTTCGAAATTTTACATACAAATGGCAGTTTACCTCTAGCGATGTCGATTTTTAAGCTGTTATCAACGCCCTCTTTTGATTTTTGAAATGCTAATGTACAAAAATAATTTTTGTGTTGAATAAGAGTTCGTGTTTATGTTCATTCTACACCTATAATAATGCTTTCTTTAGTCACGCCACATATAGTCGTTTTCCTTAAAATATTGCTCAAAAACAGATGTTTTACTTTTTCATAGTCAATACCTAGATAATGTAATACCACAGAGTATCTACGAAAAGTTTGCTACGTACGAAATTTTGATTTTTAAAAGATATTCAATATCTAAAAGCAAAAGATCCACAAAAGCAGAAACCGTTCATATAGACGAAGACGTTAATCTTTAATGTATGTATCAGTTATTATATAACTATTTATAAGAGTGCGGTAGGTTGCATTTTAAAGTGCGATGTTTTAATTTTTGAAGCACGACGCGGAGCGGAGTGCATTAATACAACCGAGCTTCGCTTTTTGCTAAAAGTTAGAAACTGAAACCTGAATTTAAAAGTAAGGCATTTTATAGCATTTGGCAGAGACTGGTAAACTTCAAATTTCATTATTAATATTGTAACCTCACTTTTATTTAGAAACTATCACAATTATTATCCAATTGCCATATATGAAAGAATAAAACTGCAGCCAGCTGCTAGTTACTACTGTAAACATAAGCGGAATTTATTGCAGGTTAGGAAAGAAAATGCGTATTAGCGTGATGAGCCGAATTTACATAATTGGAGAGTGAATTAAGCATGGGCGTAGAAATTTACACTTCTGGATGCACTGGACCTGGGCAATTTTTGTTTGTCTAAATTTAGTATTTAAACATGCGGAAGCATCATTCGGGGCCTAATAAGTTCTGACTACCGCCCAAAACGAAAATATTAGATTCAGGGAACCCGTATTTTCTATTACTAATAACTTTGAAATCAAAATCTGAGGCACTAAGATGCCCTTCAGCTGAAATTTAGAAACAGTTTGTATCAGAATAAGTCTCTTCATTAATTCTGAAATTGAATTTTCAGTAAATACTCTTGGTTATTAAAAAATGTATTACAGCTGAACCACTGCATGTCAGGCAGCATTAAAAAAGAAATTCAATTATCTCTGTTTAGTTAAATATAGAAACAATTTTTATTACACAGAAAAATTAAGGTACTTTTACTAAAAGTACCTATAAAGAACTAAAATCAGTTTTCATCCTAATCAGGATAGTTTAGTTTCGCAGTGCAATTCTTTAAAACTTGTAACGTTCCTGTTTTTAGAGTTGCCTACGTCGAGTCCCTATTGAGCTACAAGATGCTTCTTATCTGTACAGATTAAAATTTTCCGATTTTATAAGCCACTACGCACCAAGAGTTTCTAGTGTCGATTTCTTACACATGTCACATAATTACTTCACTAAAATTTCTTAGAGAACGTAAATCAAATCTCAGAATGTTAAGGTTGTATTTAATAGGAGTGTGCTTTAAAAAAATTGTATTACAACCGAGTTAAGATGTGAAACTGAATTTTTATATAATTATTTATTGCGGCAATATAATTCCTGCTAATGTTCAGTGCCATTTTTTCTAAATCGAGGCATCTACTCTATCTGTCTCGTAACTTCCTAAAATCTCCAAAAGGCGTCTTCTAAGTGAGTTTGCAGGCAGTTTTGCACTAAATTTCCGCTGAGAATCTCCTACAAGATCAACACTTTTTCTGTAATAAATGTAAATTCGATGCCAAATGATCTTCTTGATCCTTTTGTCTTTGACCTATAATTTTGAACACGCGCCTAAACAAACACAACCAAGTTTGACAAAACTAACTACAAATGAAATAATATTGTAAGGATGCCAGCTTAAGGTAAAAAGATGAAATCACCACCAGACGTTCTTCTAACATCTAGAAACTTCAAGCAAATGGTAGTGCTATGTTGCCAAAGATCTGAAAGCTCAAACAGGTACCGAAACGGGCATACCTTCAATCTGGACTTTGCACAAACAAAAGGAATGCATAACTGTAGTATTTAGTTTTTAGTGTGGTAATTTTAATTGTGCATACATCAATTGTTTAAATAAACTCCATGTTCAAAACAAGATTATGAGGCCACGTTGTTTTTTAATTAACTTGTGGTTTTAAGTCTCTAAATTGTGTCTTCGCCAGTAAAGATACAAAAAACATACTTCTAGGGCGAAGTCTATTTTATTTTGCAACGTACTGTCGTGTAAAATAAATGCTTTTTAAATGATTTCCGAACCAAACGAGATTGACAGCTTTGTCATCCACGCTTAAACATGTTAGAACAATTTCCCAAATTTAGTGTTTGCCGCATTTTTAGCTCAAATATTAGGCTTTTCCCGATTCATTTAGACCAAATTCGTAGTTTAGTGATGTAATCAAACTTTTACTCTGTCCGATACTTCTTTCCCCTTATTTAAAGAGTAACGCTTCAAAGTTTATTTTAGAACCTAAAGAGAGAGCGCAAATTAAGACGTGTCTGCGTGGTCTCATTTCGTTTCCGTACCGTTGGCCGAAGCTTTACTCAGCGTTCGGCTTGCAACTCGTTCAGAGGTGCTGGGCGTTGCGTCCACGACGCTGGCTTCTATTAGCCGTGTCGAAATTGTTGCAAGTTGTGAAACCACATCGTCGCCGTCAATTCGAGCTCAGTACATAGTGGTTAAAGGTAAACGTTTAGCAGAGTCTTCTGTACCGTTGGAGCTAAACAACTCTGTTAACACTTATAGTGGAATTCTCAACCGTGTGCTAAACCTACCAGTCGAACGAAGACCCGATACCGTACCGCCGTCCGCGTGTTTGCCCGGGGTTCGTTCCAGTCAACCTTTATCTTGGGGATGTTATACCGCTCGCACTCGCTCGACTGCCGCCCCTTCATGTGATTTCCAACAGTTTCCTGTCGTTTCCGTTTTTTCGAGGCATCGTTGAGGTGCGACACGCAGCTAAGATTGGACCTCAATATGTAACGTCTGGATTTCTTAAAGTCAAGGTATATGTTAGCCCATACATTTACAGTGAAGTGTTTTTCGTCAAGCTATGCTTTTGTTTCAAGTGAAAGATGTCAAACAGACACTACCAATTTAAGGTGAATCCTTAGTCTTATCGTCAAATTTTATTGTTAATATGTTGTTCTGCACTGTAAAGTTGAGTAACTATTGTCGTTGCGTCACTATTTGAGTAATGGAGTAATGGAGTAGTTCTTTTATACCAAATTGAGAGTTAATACTGTTTTGAATGTAGCTATGCCAATTGTTATCGTTTGTAGTTTAAACGTCACCATTTAACCTAACTAACCTTTTTTACCAGTTATTTTTAACTACTAGTAAACATTTTCATGTTTATTGTTATACATATTTTTATTTAGTTTAATAGAGTTTATTGTTATTTACGTATGCTTTTCATTGGTGTTTTCTTGCCTTTTTGTGTTTTATTTTCAATGTACAGGAATCCAAATGATGTAAGCAAGTTTAACGAAAGGTAGGTTTGATTCAGCCGTGCAATCGCTACCTCAAGCTGTGCCAAGGTAGAAGTAGAAAGGTGAGGTACTTACTTCCACATTCAAGAGTGCTTTCACCTCTGTTATTGATTTTGTTGTCCCAATCTAGTCCGAATGTGGTGGCGCACCATTTATTGAACATTATTAACCTCTTTTACCGGAGTGCAGCCCTAACTCAAAGGTCGCAAAAAATCTGCCCTCTCGACTGAGTTCTTCTAGCCGGCCAGCATGTTGTTACTGCCATCGTAACGGAGTTAGGGCCGAGTTTTCTAGGTAGATTTCCCGATTATGTCTTAAAGTCGGGTTTGTGGGGTAACAAACACCAGAGCCTAGTTGTTTACTGTTTCTTGTGACAGTAAATTGTACTCCATATATCAGCATTTATGGCGCTTACAGTTAACCCTTTTTTACCAGGTATTTAAACCCAATCAACCCACTCTCAACACTAAACTACTTATTAATTATAATTTTAGATTGGGCCTAATTACTTTTTCTTCTACCTTGTGGAACATTTACCGGCGATAATCACTTTGTTCCATATTAAAATAATCTTGTTATATTTTCCTACATACACGTATAAATGGTAAAAGAAGTCTCCATATATAAAAGCGAGTAAAGCTGCCTCCGTTCGTCCGTCACTCTGGATCGTCACCGATCGGATTGGCTTCGTCCGCAATCGGGCTTATTTATTTCTCTTCATAATGCTACCATAAGGTTGTATGTTGTAAAGTGTACCTAGCACAGCAGAAGCGGCGTACGTGATCTTCGAACGTGGACAAGATCTGTGAACTGGAGCGGCTAAGCTGGTAGACTGGAGCTCCATCTTCCAATGCAAATTGCTTTCCTTAAAGATGGCACTCAAGCTGATCGATCAAGGGGGGCTCGAGTTCGCAAGAGTATCGGTGCTTTCAGACACGAGATCGGCCCTGACGGCGCTGCGGGATGTGTGGCAAGCTCGGTTAGAATGGGTGCGAGTTAGCGGATGAGCTGGCGAAGGAGGCGACTACGAGCGACGGCGATATCAGGTTTGATGCGGTTAAAGAATCTGGTGAAAAAAGGACTGTTGTTTATTTTAATACGGGAACTGACTTAAATAATCGCTAAGGACTAACAGAAGAACTGGTCTACAATGGATGATGCAGAAGCGAGCCTGGAGAAAGACTAAGAATATAGGTGCAGCGCCCAGCCTAGAATAAAGGTTTAAAGTGGTAAAGAAAGGGAATGAGACAATTCGTGGTCACCGATTGGCTGTGACCTGTAGCCGATTCGTCGCACGTTAAATTATCCGTGTACCCGATTCGTCTTCGGCCCGATTTAGCGTCGCAAAAATCTGTATTTTTGAAATCTCTAAGTAATAATAAAATTACCCCAGTTTATATCTGTGTTTCTGGAACTTAATGTGTTCCACTTATTATAAGTAATTTTCCGACAACGAGTTGTACCTATGGCGAATTGGCGACCATGAATCTACGACGGCCAATCGGCGACGGCCAATCGGCGACGGCGAATTGTCTTAGACCCGAGAAAAATGCTAAAGGCGGTAGAAAAAGAACAACTGCAGATCCGTCTTGTGAGGGGCTGATAAAGCTAGTTCAATTATAATCTTGGAATGTTCCTCTGCAGGATTTTGTAAATGGAAAAAGAAGCTTTTGTATTATAGTCTAATAACTACGACACAATAGTTATCAGTGGCTTGAAAATGAAATGTCAAACTTAACATTTAGGTATAAACATAGATGCATTCATAAATTAGGAACCATTTCATATCCATATTAGATTTCCAAAAGATAACCGAAAACATCAGTAAAGATTTTTCATATTCGCTTCGTGAATAAAGTTTAAAAACAATATCCTTCGGTACAATACGTGGCTGTGACGTTTGCTGCCCTTCTTTAAAGTTGGATATCTGTTCCACGTTATCAGCCGGATTACTTTGAAAGGGATTATTGAAACAATTTTTTTATTTTTCGTAGTTGTTATGTAATGTTAGTGTCAAATTTTACTAAGGCACAAATAGTGTTCTAGAAATTTGAATGGCGTTAATTCCCGTTACAATCTTTACTCACATCTCCATAGCGATCGGATATTCGCTAAGGTGATCATAGTCGCTATGCCCGGATGACGGGTAAACCGGTACGCCACGCAGTTTATTCTCCAACCCCTTCTAGAAGTAATCCAATAACGAGGTGCTCGAAGAGTATAAAAGGAGAATCCGCAGCTACTTAAAGACACTTGAGACTTGAACCTGAACCTGATCCTGACTACCAACTGTAGGTCCCAGCTCCGGGGCTTAGAACTTCTTTCCTGGTCTGGCTAGTAGCAGTGGATTCGGCCCCATCTTGCTAGAAAGCACGCCAATATTAACATAACCTTTTAATAAGTTTAATCAGAACACGACTTACCTACGTACTAGGAGAGATCTCCAGGCCGCCGCGCCGGCATAATCCAGGTGCCTAGCTACTTTGTAAAAGGTAAAATGTCTAGTTTATATTACTCCGAGTGATCTAAACTTATTCACAAAGGACGTACCACGTCCAGACAGGCGTAATATGCTCGCTGTGAACATCACAGCTACTGCTTACAATACCGGGCCAAAACCTTAATACCGGAATTCGGTATTCAAAAATGTTGATACCGTGATACCGGTATTGACAGTGTTATTACTATTAGAAAATCTAGTCATGAGATTTTTACCTAATTATTGTGACGTATTAAAAAATAATATCCAAAAAACATATACAAATTTATTTTTAAAATTAACGTTGACTACAAAATGAATTACATTAATTACATTTTTTTCTTTATAAGTAGATAAATAAATAAAGTAGATATAATATATAACAAAAAATAAATTCTATAAATATAATAAATTTATGTTTTTTATGTGTAGCTAATAAACCAACAAACAAATAAATTATAATTGTCCATAAAATACTAATTTTCTTTATTAAAATATGCTTTAAAAACTTTGGAGTATGAGTGTGTCGTTTACTAGGTCGCGCGCGCGTCGCACTACGTCGGACGTGAGAACTGTCTGAACTCTGTTTACGTTTTTATTTGTGTAAACTTGTGTGTTACACATAGTAAGTGTGTTATGTGTTATATTGATTAGCTCTTTTCAAAACGTTTTCGATTTACGTTCTCTCTATGTCTAGATTTTTATTTATTTGTCACATTTTATGAGACATATTTCACTTTTAACTGTATTAAATATTGTGGTATAATGTAAATTTTATAGGAATATGTTAATACCGAAATGTCGATACTTTTTACTTCAATACCGGTTTCAATACCGGACAAAATCCGCCCGGGATTCCGTAATTCCGGATTTCGTAATCCCGGTATTGTAAACAGCCACCGTAAAATACTTGCTTTCTATTAAATTTGGCCGCGCGTCCACTATAAGTAACAAACGCCATCTTTGCCGGCGCAAATATAGCCTGTTTTAGATTTGTTGGTCCCAGTACATCAGAGCTACAGATCACCCTCGCCTACCGTCTTCGCACTTTCTTTGAGAGGATCCAAGGCCAAGACAGCGGGCAATGTGGGTTGCTGAACGTCCCAAAAAATAACGCAACGCCGAACTAATACATCGCAGGAAGTTTATTTCATATTTATGTACATCATATTTTCAACAATTAAGAATTATTTTGTTTATACTTAAACACATTATACAATTTATTTCTACACTGTATTTCATACAGTTGAGTAGAACGAATCTTGGGCGTCTAAGCTTTACCCGAGGCAACCAGTTGAAAACTAAATTTATGGAATTTGTTAAGCCATTTTGCAGTCTTCAGTCATTTAATTTACCATTTAAGCCTTTAGAGCAGCTTATTTATATTTCAAACCAGTTTCCAGCATTTTAACGTTTTATCGCGTATCCTAGCAACTTTGAATTCGAACACCCTGTAGTTAGCGCAGTTACCTCGATTTGGGCCACCCTTTATGTCTTCCTTGTTACACCGGCTTTAATTTGTTTTTTGTCGGGTGAACAATGCCGCCTTCCGATTGGCCGCCGAAGCGCTTGGTGACGCTTTCGTTCTTGGCAGACATTATTTTGTTTTATCCGGCTGGCTTTTTATGTTCTGATTGGCTGATGGCTTTTGGCGGTTGGAACGAGGCGTCGGTCGGCTGGGCGTCGTTTTGGCAGTTAGGAGCTAGCTACAGTTTTTAACGTGCAGTTTTCTGCTAGAAGGTTTTGAGGGAGCGGCTCTGCCACCCCCTTCGGCCCTTGCGAGTCGTCGGGTGGCGGCACGGCTTTTCTTTTAAGTGGACTGGTACCGCGTGGCGTTGCTTTGGTTTCGCGGAAAGTTCGGTTCCATTAATTAGGCCGTGATTCTTGTGGTGTTACAGCGATTGTTGATATTGTGAAGTTTTGTGACTTTGTTTGTTGAGACGTTGTCCAGCCGTATGTTTTCACATTGTTTAGTGTGGGGGGCGTGAGTGTTCGTTGGAATGCCGAGAACGCAAGCCTTTGAGTCTCCAATTTGCCGCGGGGTCGCAGACCTCGATTAAGCGCCTTTTAGGCGGATTCTTCTCGTTAGGGGGACTCATTTAGCAGTGTTTTTGTACCGGCGAAGCTGTCATGTCGTTTTGCCTCCCGTTCGCACTTCGCATTACATGTCGCTGTGAGGATAAATCTCCATGCATCCGGCTCACAGCCTCCCGCCAAGTTGTCACAGTATTTGCTTCCCGTCTCGTCCAAATATGCAGTATCTGGGGGACGTCAGTACCGCACAGCCAAGCTGTGTCAGGTATGATCTGTATTACTTAATAACGTTTGTCCGTGCAGGTTGATATTGATACATTTGTGTTCTTTTACTGTCAGTTAAGATAGCTTATTTACATAGAACGTATTATTCATACCGCTTCACGAAATTATTGTTGTTTAGCGAACAGCTGTGTTCTTTTACTGTCAGTTAAGATAGCTTATTTGCATAGAACGTATTGTGCATACCACTTCACGAAATTATTGTTGTTGTAGAGTTTTTAGGTCACTTTATGATATTAGTTTAAGACGTTGCGCAACCATCGAACTGCCGTATTTACACTTTGGATTTACATGTGCCTTTTTGTATACAGTTTCTAATATTTTGTGTCAATACATGTCATGTCATTTTAAATGTGGTTTCCTTGTTATTGTGCATGCGCTCTGTGTGGTTTTGTGTTACAGTTGTAAGAGGAGTTTGGTCAGTTGCCAAGTGGATTTTCAAAAAGGTAGGTCCATTGTTGCTGAACCGGCCTGCTGTTCAGATTACTGCCAAGTGTCCGTTAGAAGGTAGGCTGATTTCCCGGTTTTTCTCTGGGTCTATCCTTATGTTTTCGTATGTCTATCAAACCGGGTGGCGTCCAATTTAATTTTATTGTTATTTACCGCCCCTCTGGCCGTTGCCCTTAGGTAATCTCGTAAAGAGCCCGCCCTTGCTTCACTGAATGCTTAGCCGGCATTATCTTGTTGCGGCATGGGCAGCGGCCTAAGTGAATGTTTGTACCGATTTTGTCAAATATCGACCGCGCCGGCCGTTTAATTGTTGTATGAGTCGGCACGGTGTCGTAAAGACCGTTTAAGACCGTAACAAATTTTGGTCAGGTCTAAATAAGCACCCTTCTCAAGGATTAGAAATTAAATTTGAAAGTTTTTGAACATTTCAGGTACATTACATTTAAATGATTTTTGAAGGTTATCAAGTGTCGGTGTAGGTTTATTATGTTTCACACAACTTTCACTTCCACATTGCTACTCACATCTATTTCAAGAGCAGTTTTTTCATTTAGCTGCAGACCCAATCTAGTTATCGATTGAAAATGTCTCATTATGTCTCTTTTTGAAAGTAGTTATCTTCTTAGACTCGTTAACATTATCCCATTACAACAACTTTGTTCCATAGTAAGATCAGAGGTGCACCACATTCACTTTCACATGTTTGCATATGAGGAAGATTTTTTATACAAAATTACATAAGGTCGCAAGTTCTGTATTCCCACATAAATTGCATGTTTCATCTTTGTTCCTGTTGCAACCTAGTATTTTGAACAAGTCAATTTACCCTATTTTTAACTTATTGCATTAAATTAGCCTTCCAGTCTTTCATACTCATTCAACACAAAATTAAAAAGGCAATTTTTAGGAGAAAACATTTCCCCAACGTTTGATGCCTCCTGTATGACTTGTAAGTTTTTTCTAAGGAAATACCTCTTCATTTTACAATCCTGGCAAATACTCGTATAATTTCTGACTAAAGAAGTTTTAAAAATAATTTTCGATTGTTATGAAACTTTTTATTTCACATTGTTGTCATACGATGTTGTAAGGCCTAAAAGACATCTCTAAACTTACCTACGTCCAGATAGTTTCCTTTTTTACAAGTCTATTGATTATAACAGTGTTTTATATACTTGTATTTAGTTTAGGTTACACGGGTTGTCTTTGTGTTGTGTTGTCATCTTTAACATCATAAATTACCAATGTATTCACATGCGTCTAGCAACATTTACGCTCGTAAACCCTTTTGGAGTTTTCATCCATGAAGTCTTCGATCGCTTTGAACCAATTTGGTGACGAGAATTGAGAATTGCTATTTTAGGTATTAGGATTTTATTCCCAGTTGCTTCTATGGACTTGCAAGCGCTGATATTGCTATACTTGCTTTGCAAAAGGATCTACCAAATTCATCCGTCCCTTTATCATCGCTGACACCCGATATTCGATGTCTTGTACAACCTGTTCATCCTGCAAAATGCCTCACGAACATTGTAATCCCTCGAAGAATGTCGACATACAAAACTGCTTATTGTCTGGGAAACCAATCAGGTAAAAGCTTGCCAAATTTTTAAGAAACAGACAATGGCCACCAGTCGCGTTAGCGTTTACTATAGTCGAATAATGTGTATCTGAATATATTTGAATATTGAAGTATTTTGTTAATAACTCGGCATGCCCACTTTTAAGGATTTGAGCTTCCATTTGGCAACCTCTAACTCTGCGGATTATATGGAAAAAGTTAGCATCCACACCACTGAATGTTTTGACTCTACCATATAGCTTTTTTACATTGTAGGTTACTGTTTTTTTAATTTTCAAACTAACTTTATGAAACGCCAGTGATCATATAAACTCAGTAGTAATAGGAGCGAGATCCGTTATGCTTATAGCAGAGATGCCTTAATATGTAGCAAAAACCCGTTAATCTTCTCCACGATTTTATTATAGTATTGTGCGTAGCGACATGTTTCGAAATCAGACTGCTTTTATCATCAGGCCATAATGAACATCTACAGAGGTATAATATTAACATAAATATTCGTAGTAAAGGATAACACTTATGGTTAATGATATTATTGGAAGCACATGGTCAAAGTAAGGTTAAAATTTAAAAGTTGAACAAAAGTAAGTAAAAACACAAACGAAGTGGAGAAGTAAATAATTCACCAACTTTTATAGCGATTAATAACATCGTTATACTGGTTAAAAACACAATAATTAAAATTTGAAAGTTTAATAGTGTAGGTCATTAATGATGGCGACACTCGGAATAAAGTTAATTACCATAAGTAACTTAACCTAAAAATAGGAAAGTACATAGTTTCAATGATTCAAAAATTAAAATGACAAAATATCTAAAGACCAAATAAGAGATGGAATCAACAAGAAAATGCCCAAATCATTCTATATTCATGAAAACATAATTTGTATCAAAATCTGTGATCTCATTAAGTCTGAATTTATTATCGTTGGATATAATTCCAAAAATTTCAAGTAAATTCCACAGCATACCTTTATTAGCTATATATAAAATATTATAATCTTTATTATGATCCAAGTTGTGGTGAGGCTGTAAAATGTGATAAGCAAAAGCGGATTTATTATGTTGATCAATGGTAAAACTGTTGTTTCTAATGCTAGCGAAATGTTCTTTAATTCTTACTTTGGAAGTACTTTCGGTTTGACCAATATAAAAAGGGGCGCACGACGAACAGTTAAGACGGTAGACACCAGATCGTTCCGTGAAAGGGGTAGAATCTCTAATTTTTACCTCTTCATGGTTACAATTTAAAAAATCCCAAGAGATTTCTAAAAGGCGCCTGTATGCTCAAAAATAATATTCTAACAAAACAAACAACTGAGATACGAATGGTGTGTTTGTTGGTTTGTAATGGACAAGGTCTAGGCATAAGGTGTGCCAGGCATCTTAGACACCAACTGCTATGGTCATATAGTCAAAGTCATATTTAAAATTTTGCCGAAACTAGGGAGCTCTAACCCTAGCAAGGGATCTTTTACATGCTACACATCGTAGTATCATGGTACCCACGCCTTTAGATCACTTTCGAATGATGCTATTCTGTAGAGGTTTCGATTCTCACTTTTTTATATTTAAAAACCTCACCCGGACCGGGGATAGAACTCGCGACCTTTACATCAGTAGCCAGAATGCTTAACTACTGAGCTACGGAGCCCGATATACGAAGGGTTATATAAATCTATAATTTATGGCAAAATCCAGAATTATATTTTTAAGAACATATGTTATCCCTTTTTACTCTTTTAGGGGTCGAATTTTGAACAATCACTTCTCTATGGTTGCTTACGTCATGGAAGAAATGTGTTTTCCAAATTGCATGTTTCTAGGTCCAGGAGTTTGGGCTGGGCGTTGATGAATCTGTTAGACAGGACGTTTCTTTTTTATATATTAACTATTATAGCATATAGTCCGTTTTTGTATTTTTACGTTGTAGCAACTTTATCATGTATTAAAACATAACTACTGCGTATGCATTTTTGAAATAAGAATTAAAAGCTATACCGGCTGGTTACATTTTTATTTTTTAATTTTTCTAATACAAATCTAAAATTTCAATTGCCTCCCTGGTCGAGGGAAACAATTTTGCAATTAGTTATTATGAAGCGAGAATTCATCTTTGCTTATCGTTTATACCATCAAGTAGCTAAAATCACAGAGAGTGTGAAATTAGCCTTGACCCAAAATTAACTGTAAAATTAGGTAAACCATAAATAATTTATTTTTCTCTTAACTAGAGGGCCGTCCGGAAAATTCTTGCAGATATGGCAGGTGATGTGAGATTATAATTGCTCCTCGACGGAAATGAGGGCGCTCTGAAATTACGGTTGTTCCAAGTTGCGCCTTCCTATGTTATCCAGCACACTTCGTCTTCAGATTTGGAGTCAGTACAGGTATGTAGATAGGGTTCGGGGTGCTGGGGTTTCTCTACCTTGAAGAACCAAAGCCGAGATCAGTCAGCGAAACTGTTGGGTGAGTTCTGATGCCAGAGCTATTGAAGAAGGAATGAGAGGAAAGCGAGGTATAAATCTGTTTTCTATTGCTTTTACTTATATGGTCCGAGAAGCCTTCCTTTTTCGTTATCTTGACGTAGCGGTTTTCATGAGAGGTGCGCCGATGTGCCGTTTTGGCTACATTCTGAAAATCTGCTCATAGTGGTCAACATCTCACTTACCTGGTTATCGACGCGCCTCAAAGTTGTATAATTTCAAAATCCAGACGGGGAAGGAATTTTTGCAGCTTTTAATTTTGCTTAGAAAAGAATACCTTTGAGGGCAAACGTTACAAAATAATAAATAATAAAATGTTAATATTTACAACAAGTTATTACCGAAGTTGCTCAAAATTACCTCCTTATTGTTGTACGAAAATTTGAAACCTTCTTAGAACTCTTCTGATGAAACTTTGCAATCAATTTGTTTGCACAAAATGGTTTGCAACCAAGAATAATTGTACAAAAACGTTGAATTATAAAAAGATAAACAACAAATTAAATAACAAAAATATAACCAACTGATAGAGCTTTTAATTCTGTTTCAAAAATATATTGCACGCTCTACTAGGCGCGGGTCTGTTAGTCCATATTTTATTTATCTTCGAGTGAGTGCAGAAAGTACTAGTAATAAAAGTGAATGGAATGGAAGACATGGTTATATCCTGTAGCAAGGTTTTTAGAATATTCAAAGTTGCATCCTTATACTTTATATAAGTTGAAAAAACCTAAGATGCAGTAAAATACTAATCTTGATATTTTTAACAGAACGCGCGTTTGTTACTAACACAGTTCTCATTTCCAGATAGTTAACTGATTTCCTAAAAATGTTGATTTAAGTAGTATTAAATGGAGCTTTGAGGAGTTTTGTTTCTAAACGAAGACTTCATGAAAACATTCTTTAAAATGGCAAAAGTGAACTATCTACAACCAATTCTTAGACCAGAATAGACCTTACAGAGGATAATCCTATTTTCTATTTCCTTAAAAGCAGTCGTTGGCTTTAGACTCAAACTTTCTGCACCTCACCCCAAAACTAAACAACATAACATCAAATATATTTTTTAAGTGTATTCACTTTTCGTGATTTAAAGAAGTTTAATAGATTTACTGAAGCCATTAATTGTTCTCGTTGGAAAATGTTTCGCCTGGTAGGTTTCCAGCCGATAATACGTAGTTTGTTTTCAAAATGCGCTCTTTGCGTCTCCCGCGTCAAGTGGCAGTTTTTGAGCAGACAATGTCGCGAAGGTACGCTGGTGTAAACGATTGTTTAGGCCTTTTAGATCACTACGAATTCGAAATTAAAGTCGTTTTGTTTTCACACCACGGAATCACGTGCAGCGATCAATTTGTAGTTTTGGGGCAGAGCTCTGGTAAGGGTGTATTTCGTCTGTGGATTTATCATCCAATTATGCTTTTCGTTAGTCTTGTTTATGGTAGAGTCTAAAGGTGCTTCCTGACTTGAGCATTTTTGCGCGCAGGAACAGATTGCGCGTAAAATTAATCTAATCAGTACTAGCCCAAATTTGCGTGCGCGTACGAACAAGGCCTATTGTATACATGTTTAAATTTTTGCGAACTAAAGTGTGTGTAAAAATGCTCAAGTCAGTACCCACCTTTAAATTGCGACTTTCGAGGCTCTAACCTTAAAAACTCTTGCCGAGGATTGCTGCGAGGGGTCTTGAATGCATCCTGGCGACCCGTGCGTGTGCTTAATCTTTTGCTCGAGGGCAGTTTCAGTAGATCAACTCTTCCGGGTCTTGCCAGGTGGGTACTTATGCTGCTTCTTTTGAATGCCACACAAGTATTATTGGTTGTAAAATCGGCCGTAGTTGACCTTCAGTTCCATGTGTGTAAAACAGGGATTGGTATACTATGTAGTATGTTAATTGCAGCACAATCGTGCATGCGTCTGTAACATCTCTGGGTAACTTGTAGAATTACTTCACATTGTGAAGAAACTTCAATATATTGTAATGGCCGACCACTACTAATTAATTGCTTCTATTAATAAAAATATCTAGAGCCACCATACATATTATTTTTAATTCTGGGTTCGTCACAAATCAGATAACTAATTTTGGTTCTCAGGGATAATTAAATGAGCGGTCTAGTGATATGCTTGACCTGAATGATCGTACGCCCTTATTTATAATGTAATCTACTTGCAACAAAATTTTAATCGCACGCCTATGGTGCGTAGGTCAAAAGCAACCTAAATGCTACAACGGAGCTAATCTGTCATATAATTTTACGTCTTTATGAAAAACTAGCAAATGCAGATCGTTTTCGTGTTTGTGATATGAATTACTACTCAATGAGCAAATTAAATAGGTAAGTTTATTATTTTCCCGCTTTCTTATAGCGTCGGTTGATCGTGTTTTGTTTCTAGTCAAAACCCTCCACTTCGTTGATTCGAAATAATGACGTCAAGGAATCCTAACCTCAATTCTGGACTTCTAAATTCTCAATTTTGAAGCTACTGAAGCTATTAAATCGCCGTGAATCTGCCAAGCAGCGATGCTATTCCACTCCCGGGTAGGTTTTACGGTGGTACATGTACAATTTTGCTTCACAACTAACCTTGCAATTTTTCCAGGTGCTGTCCGATGATGTCCGGAGAGGTGATAATGTGCCAGATCTTCTCTCAGCGAGCAGGAACCGTGGTGCAGGCCTTGGAGGAGCTGGACTGTAGCCACGAAGTCAGGAACCTCGGAAACCGCCTCTTGCTGTTAAACGTAGGCCAAAATAGGATGGCGAACGTCCCTCGGAAGCCGTTGTGGATCGGAAATATTTTGTAGTGGCCGATTTTAAAACCCACACTTGTGTTTGAACACTGCTATGTCGTGAACACTCTGGTAAAGTTTTGGAGCTGTATTTTAATATTTACTATATAAAAATTAGATTTTTCTGGGAGAATAAAACTGGGCTGTCGGTAAAATTATTTTATTTTGTTGTGCTGTTAGCAGTGAGACTCAGGGCTTAAGACCATCTCAATATATCGAGTTCATGAATTCTAATTTTGTCATATCTATTGTATCTACCTGGCTTCGCTCTTTTAATTATTAGCGTCTTTGAGAAGTAATTATGGTTAAAGATATATCAAAATTGGAATCGCTGATTGGCTAAAACTAACCTTTTACACGGTTACCCAAAGGAGTTAGGCACTTATTGCTTCTGAGATTATAATTTGTATGCTGGTTTGCTGCCCAGCTATTAAAATCAGTTTTATTGAGAGTGGGAACACACTTTATATGTACCTGGATAACTTGGCCAATCTTATTGTAAATAAATCATTTTGATTTTGTGAAGTTGTAAAATTTAATCACTCAGTGAATTTATCTTATTACAAATTGCACGTATAGGTAGAGCAATAGCACTATTGCTACAGAGTGTTAATTTTCAGGTCTCCTCTTAACAGAGTTTCGCAGCGATTGTTGCCGATATAATTTGAGTAAGCGATGTACTAGTAGCGAGGCTTGCTTATGATTTATATTCCAATTACAGGTAAGTATTATTATGTATGGTCTGTGATGGCACGAAGGTTATTCTTAACCAAGATTTGGATTCAAGCATTTAAATATGATTTAAGTATGGTCTGTGATATTTTTGTATTTATGCGAAGTTTATTCCCTATACATTTGAATTTTGAATTGTGGAATACCAGTAATTACAAATCGTTAGCTATTATATATTACTTGTGATCATCTAAAGGTGCTATTTTATTATCATTGTAACGTTAGCGCTAGTAGAAACTTTATCTAAAGCAGCAACATTATGCCAGAAAGTTGTACTGCTCTAATTTTCGCAACAATCTGCGTTTATATCGCCCTAGCGCTCGAACAGAAGATAACAAGACGTCCACCAGCAGTGCGCATCGCCGCTCCCACTCAATTATACCTGGAGGGACTGCAATGATAAGAAAGACCGCAAAGTATAGTATGATCAAAAATTATTTTCATCTAGTATGGCTATGGAATAGTTCCTAACTTATGAATGTAACTATAAGTCACTGGAAATCAAATGTCAAGTTTGACATTTAAGTCTAAACGTAATTGCATTAATACATTAGTAACTATTCCATAGCCATGCTAGATGAAAATAATTTTTGATCATACAATGTAAAAGCAACTTCCGCATCCATTTTAAGCACTTGAGACTTGAGATCCTGATTCTGACCTCTAGCTCTAGGTTCTCTTCCGCATGCCTGGCGTAGAGTTATTCTTCTAACCTGAACCTAACGCAGTTCTGCTTTGTAACGAAACCCCGTTTCGTGGAACTTTTCCTAACCTGGACCTGACAGAGTTTTGCCCTGTGATGGAAACTCGTCTTCTCTAACCTAAACCCCACATCCAACGTCCACTACGTTGCGTTGACCATAGAGAACCGGCTTCACCCAGGTTATTATAACCTAGAGGCTCATTAAAATTCTAGCGTAGCTGTAGCAACAGCATTGTTAGTCCATCGACGCCATCCTGGTAGTTTACCAAAGGTGGGTCGCACTTTGCGCCGGCGACTCCCGCAAAACCAAGTCATTTCAGGTGAAGAGGCCCTGTTTAAGTTATCCTGAGGACCCAAAATTATATTCCAAGTAAGCCCTGCGGTCTGCTGAGCTTTACGTCCTAATTAAACACTTCACCAGCACCGTAAAACTAGTTATTCCATGAAATTGCCCAGCACACAAAATCCATAAGTAATCGCAATTTTCAGCGACATTAATAGCTCATGTTTCAGACCGATCGTTGCTAAGTTCAAGTACACGGGAGATCTGCCTCATCTAAACTTTCTTGGAGAGGATCCAGGGGAGCAACTGGGCAGAACCGACGTGTGTAGTGGGTTGCCCACCGCCAAGTAGCATCGGTCCAGCCCTCTTACCAGAGAAAATTTTATGTTATAATTCGATGTACATTTATTTTGTACGTAGTTAGAAACATTATACGATTTATTTCCAAACTGTTTATTCCTGTACTTATACATTTGAAGTAACGAGCCCATGGGCATCTGAGCATACCCGGGGCAAAAGTAAAGTAATTAAATTGACAACTTCTCGAACAATGCATGCAATCATTATATGATCTTCGTTGCAATTTGGGTTTCATTTACTGTCTTGTTTGCTTCCTTTGAGACACTTAGTGGTTAATCGTTGCAATTATACAAAGGTGAAGGTGCCAGACAACACTACTTGGCGCCTTTTATATTAGGTGTCACCTTTCTAAGGTAAGTCGACCTGGACCCGACTCTCGAGTCGGTGGCATGTTCCAGTTTTCGAAGTGTCAAAAACCTCACGCAAACTTATTTAACGATTAAACACTATACGTCTATAACGCCGTTAATAAACACAAACATCTACACCACTTTAACTACCCCTAATATTTACTTACACGTTTTGTCACATTTAAAGTTTTATTCGATTTTAATTAATTTACTAAGCATCGATTCTACTTTCGTTTTTCCTGATGCATTAGTCAATTAATAGCATTGCTGCAACGTGTAGCACGTTCCATATGTCCTTTTATAGTTTTATAGTTTAACAGCTGCCACCCTTACGACCTTCGTTATTTTTCTTATAAATGATTTTGTTTTCAGAAATATCAGTACTGGTAACAAAAGCGGTGCAATGACTAGTCGGCTTTCAGGACAACCGGAAAATAAACGACATAATCAAGGTTTCGATCAAATGCGTTATATAATATCCTTAAAAATTTGAAAAACCTCTCGAAACTATTATATGGTACTGCAGTTATTCAGTGTTGTAAAAAACTAATTTGGCAGCTCTAATAGTTAATTGAATTGTGGTCGAATCGGTCACCTCCAGCATTGCAAGTACGCAAAACGTTATCTAATCACTGTATTTATTCAAGAAGTTAGGGTTTCCCTGTCGTTCTCCTAATTATATCGTCTAAATTCCTTCTAAGAAGCTTGAGGCAAAAAGTATTTGACTAACAGCCAAAAAAGTGTTTGCTGAGGTTTGGAAATATCAAGTACATAATTCCACTAATTACTTCCGATTATCTAAGCGTTTGCGTGCGAGGGTGAGTGCCCCAGTTTTCATCCTTCGACAATAAGTAACCTTGCAAGCACACGAAATTAGAAATTTTCTTATATGTGCACATTCTCATCGTAATGATTTCCATTTCAATCACTTTTTGCAGTTCGAGTTGCATAACACTATATCTGCGTGCAAATAATAAAAATAAAACTGACGTAGTAGTGGTTTATACCAAATCGTACCGAATAGCCTTGCAAGATCTTTGTATTCTCTAATCTTATCATGAGGTGTGTTTACGCGCTGTCAAATTATGAAACTCGTTACCGGAAGGTGAAAGGAGTCTCCGTGGTAAAACCCACTATTTACATATATTGTTTACGAACAATTTTATTAAAAATCGTAATTTTGCCACTCGGATGTGGAGCTGCTGTGTAAAAAACCCACATGTGCACAATTTATGGACGATTCAGTTGTTTATTTCCTAGTTTCTAATTAGTACTGTTTTAGGAGTAAAGTTCAAACATCTTGCTGGAGCTGGAAGAATAACAGGATCCGCAGAGCAACCTTTCAACAGAAAATTGCTCGTCGGAATGTTTACTGATTAAAATAGTTTGATTATTGAGTCAAACGTTTATTAATAGTGGCAACATAAGTGTACAGCGCAAGAACTAAAACTATTACTAAGTTTAATTATAAAAAAATCATAAAGTTTCCAAAGTTTTATAAATGGAATAATTTTAATTATTTTTCTACGAAATAACCCGTGCCTAATTTAATCATGCAGCTACAGGGTGTCCACAAACTAAGGCATCTACGTAAATCTTATTTCTTAGATAAGTAAAACTTTCCTTAACACACAATTTGAGGACACACTGTAGATTAATAATAAAATGAAATTATTGTTGAAAAATTAGCTTAACAATTCGTTGTATTTCTGTGATTTCTGGATTTCAGTTTAGATAATTTGAACAGATAGAGTATTGTTATAATGATAGCTCCACTTAGGGCACCAATTTTGTCACGGTGACTCTACCACGTTGTAACACCTTTGTTATTTTATAATTGACTTAAACCTTTACTTTATTTTATTCTCAATCAATTCTTTTTAAAATTGAATTTTAATTAATTCATTTGCCCTATGTAATTCTGCATTATCAAAATTATTAACTACTAGCTTCAGTAGAAACACTTAACTGAAAAACAGGTCGGGTTCTTTACAGTCTAGATTGCTTATATTCTGAAATTTAATTTTCTTATTTTTATGACAACTCGTACATCTGTCAACTGACACTTTAAACCAGTTTTGAAAAATCAATTACAAATACGTTATCGTTAAATTTTGTCATTCCACAATATCAAATGGTAAGTACTCCCTTAATTAAAATTAACTCACTTCACTCATTCTATTGTCTTTCAGTTTTTATTTAAATACCTGTATTCTGTTACCTGTTATTGGACTCGACACTCTCCTCTACCAAGCCCAATGCATCCAGCAACTTCAAGATCTCCCAATTTCCAACACCAACGTCCACGAACTCCGCCAAAAATACACGTGAATCATCAAAGACTTCCTTGTCCTTTAAACAGGACAAGGCACCTTTCAACCTTTCCTAACAGCAACATCAGCAGCAACCACCATCCATGTCGTCCCACCAAGCCACCTACAACCCTGTACCACGAACCTCGACCAGATGCGAACCACAAAATGTCACTTCAATGACAAGCCTGTCGAATCAGAACTCCTCCAGATGCAAGATCTCCAATCCACCCCACAAAACGCTCACTCTGCTAATGATCTCGATATAAACCACTTTCTTTGTAAACCATTCTTTGCTATCCAATTCAGTTGATGCAATGTAATTTTATAATAAACTCAATTCAGCATTCCCTTCCTTTTATTTGCTTTTGTAGATTATAACTGTATTACTTTGGTATTCTCACCACCTTCTGTATTTTCATCCATATAGTCTGCACATCTTCTATCCTTTTAACCTTTTTATTCTTTTGTACCACACCAATTTTATTTCAAATTTTAACCCTTTTCTATGGCAAATATCTTTTAAAAACTTTTATAAAGGGGTTTATTTTTATCATTTCAAACGACACAATTTGTAATACATCATTTTTCTTATCAAATTTTTACATTCTAATTAATAAAAAGCTCCTTAGTGATCTAGCTTATATTATTTCACAGTCCAACACACTATAGAAGCTTTATTCTATGTCTAATACCCACTATGTTAAATAGTATATTTCGAAAAAGTATTTGCCATTAATTCCATTTCAGATAAATTAAATTATGTTAAAAGCCTACTGTTTCTTATGTAGCTTCATTTAATTAAATTTTAAATTCTATTTCCTTTCTTTACCAAATACATTTTAATAATTTTGATATCCATTTCAAACTTAAATACATCTTTGTAATTTTTAATACTGTATTCTTTTAATCTTATTAATCTCATTTTAAACCCCTGTACCAATAAATACCATAACAGTCCAGCGTATTACGTTAAACTTCGTTTCGCTCTACTGGACTATCACCGGTATAAGTGGCCATCTCTTCGCTGTATCTTATAGAGGATGGATGAGTAGGTCGAGCTTAAGGCACTTAGGGAACAGTAGATGCAATTTCAAAACTGATGACCACTCAGTTTTCAGTTCTAGAGCAATCAAAACCAGTAGGAAAGGAGTAGCAGTAATAGTGTCAAGAAATTAATTTAAAGTTATCTCCCAATAAAGGACCGTCCTATAAATTTAACCTTGCATGCTAAACCAAGTTGCATTTTTTGCAAGTATTCATAATGAACATGATATATATTCCAATATCGTCCACGTGTTACGATATTTAAAAATGTTAAACTTGATTGATATCTTAGTCCCGAATAACACCTAGAGGGAACCTATTGCTTGACAGAGTAAGTGCCTTGTCGGGATATCGCTGTGGGTGCAAATTAAGGGCATTGTATCGTTGCTTTTGGGATTGTGGTTGAAGGCTAAGGAGGGCTCCCGTGTGAGAGAAAAGCAGCTGACGGAAACACAATTGAAAGCATGAATGTTGCTTTACGTATTATAAGGGGTACGATGCAGCGTAGTTAATTGTGCTACTAAATGTGTTGGTTGATTTCGCCTCTATGCTGACTTCTGCTGAACGCCAACAAATGACTACAGTCATATATTTTTTCTATGCGCACAACAATATATCCTCGATCTCGCTTACGCTCTTCTAACCAAATCTCTCGCATCTTTATCATTTGGACGAATGTCTTCGTGGGTCACTCGTGCCCCAAATCTGGATGAAGTCCTCCGATCGCCAAAGCTGTTCCCTTCTGGAATAAGGAAATGTCAATCATCTCTTGCGGATGAGCATCATTCTGAATTGATTTAGCCAGAAACACCCACCCTTTTTAAATAGAACTGCGCCCGTGGCCCTCTGTAGCTAGCACTTTTGGTATGATTACTTGCCGTAAATTAATCTCATCGATAATCAACAGTGCTAGGAGAAAGTTGAAGACTCAAACAACATAGAAGGCAACACTGAACGTTGAGCCAAACATTCTGCGTTAAGAAGACGAAAGCGCAGTAACAAAACTAAAGAACGGAGAAGCTGCTGGAACTGGCGGTATAACAGAAGAAATATTTAAGGCAATTGCGATACTACTGGAAAGTGGTCTAAAGAATGGTGTATATCAACTATCGTACTACTGTATAAGAAAGGTTCTGCTATAGACTGCAGAACTATTACTAATTCTACTGGGAATCCTGTATGAAAGTCTTACAATTTCTTCCTCCACAAATACTAAACAAGCAAACTAACTTTGCACCAGGGAAGAGCACTAGAGGACATATCCTAACGTCCGTCAATTAATAGAGAAAGCAGAAAAAATCGATTCAGCAATGTATCTTTGTTTTTGGGCTTTACAAAAGTCAGACACACAAAGAATTAGTGCTTTTGAAATGTGGATATCTAGACGTATACCATGGACAAAACCCCAATATTTCCATATCAGAAAAACTCCATACGACTGAGTCCGTGGTTTCTCTGCTACTTAGGTCATATTTCTCAAAGGAAGAATTCCATGGAAATATTGATCGTACAGGGAAACGTTGAGGAGCGTAGATTAAGGGATTGTTCTTCTAAACGATGGATAGATCAGGTTGAAAGGCTGACTGGGCACACTCTGCATAGTCCCGTATATGCAGCTGAAGATCGTAGCTAGCTACCTCATGCCATCAAACCCTTTATACGATGTACACTGTCATCTAAATATATATTGAGATGGTCTTAAGCCCTGAATCGCACATCTCGAGCACAGCAAACTAATGAATAGGTCATAAAAGCTCAGAATGGGAGATAGGATTTAATGGCAACAAATAAAATAAAATCAAATTTGAATTAGCAATCAAATTGGCAAAGCAATGCCTGTAATAAGTATTAAAATCGTAACATAAAAGGAAAGGCAGAGTTCTAAACCTAATAGGAATGGGGCCACACTATTTAATTAGTTTAGAATATTAAAAGGGGATGGTAAAATGCAAAAGCCAATCCATGTATTAGTAAATCAATTATGAAAAGAATGGTCAAATGCTTGTCGAGGTAAATTGCAAGTCAGAAATCGTTGTATAAATTTCTCTTTGAGCATATTCTTAAAAGGTATAAAAATGCAGAAGGCAAAACAGAGTGCAAAGAGCACATAGGAATAAATCTGAAGGCAAATAAACGGAAGAAAATGAATAATTAACATGCAAGATTATTTGAAAATCCGAACATTAATTTGATGCAGGAGTGGAAAAATGAAATGGACTTTTAGTTGAACTCTGAAGTGTTTCTTGTGGAAGTTCACGAAAGGAAGAACTGATCAGTGAGAACGTAGTGAAAAAGGATTGTTAATAAGTGCGGGACACAGCGATATGAAAGACAAAATTGACAAAATTAATGGAACAATTTAGTAGATAAGCAAAAGTTTGTAAAAAGATTAGTTTTAAGGTGTTTAATTGTTGTAAGGATTTTATTTGACTTATTTTATATTGATATGCAATTGTTTTAATAACTTTAGGGGAGACAATTGAATAAAATTTGCTGGTGACAGCTTGAAAAGTGGCTGGTGTTTTAATTTAAAATTTAGTACCTTTACATACAGTTACAGCCTTAAAAATTCACCAGAGTGCTATTTACGTGGTCGTGTTCACGCACAAATGAAGGCAAGAAAATCCAACACCTAAAGTTAATTTTCAACATCGCCACCGATTCCGTTCCTGCGGCAGAGCTGCGGGGCATCATCTCGACTCATTTGAGGACATCCCGGACCGGCTTGGCAGTTCCAGCGATAGCAGGCGAGCCCTACGAGGACTACATCAACACCGCACATCCGGCAACCGACTTCAAGAGAAGATCTGGGCACATTCTTGCTGCGGCCGAGGTTCAGACGGGCATGCAAAGAAGGTTTCGCAGGTTAGTGGTGAAGCCAATATAAATTATACCAATGTGTACCTGCTGAGAAGCTGCTTAAACGTCGCTGTATAACAGAGCCCAGGCGAATTATTTCCTTGTAAAAATTGAAATTGAAAAATCCAAGTGCAGAAGTGAGGTTAGGATCCTTTCTTGGCTTGGGCGTAAAACAATCAAGGAACGGGTGTTGCCTGAAAGAAACAAAAGATAGCTACTGACGCTATTAGAAAGCGGGAAATGATGAATTTACCTGTGAGATTTACTTATTGAGTCGTATTTAATTAACTGAAAACCAAAACGACAATCACGTGATTGAACTTTCAGAAACGTAATTTCATTTAGATCTGATGTAGCATTTTAGCGGGTATCTGAACTACGTACATGGGCGTACGCTAGAATTTTCAAAAAAAGGAATTGGGGACCCACACCTTGTGTTAAGATCTCTGCTTACCTGAGCTAGCCAACATTAATTTAATTTACAATTAGATTCTATCTAAAAGTAGGGGCATACGAGCATCAATTCAAGTCAAACATAAATTAACTCACGATAATTATCCCTGAGCGTTTATAAATCTGTAATTTGCTGAACCCAAAAGAAATTTATGTTAGCGATGGGAGGCTCTAGCTAAATTTTATTTTAAATATTAATTATAATATAGTAAAGCCGTATAACCATCACAGCAATATAAAGAACCTGAAGTAATAGAAACTGGAAAGGGAAATTACGTCAAATATCAGCAAACGCGACTGATTTATGTCTATTCTTAGAAATAACATCAGATCTCGTCTAAGAAACACGTTTTAACGATTATAGTGATAAACTAAAGTACACGAATATACAAAAGCAAAACCAAGTAGTCTAAAAACCTTAACAAAAACAAATACACCAACCAAGAAACAACATATGCACAAATAAGACTGGAAGACTTAAAATTACGAAAACTGAAAAGAAACATGTCCATCATAGATCGACCGTACCGATAATAATCAGAACTAGGTAAGTTTACAGTGGAGAAACTAAATCAAACAAATAGATGAGCAAAAGCTAGAAAATCTACAGTAACAAGATCAACAAAGTAATTAGACCAGGATCAACATCTCTGGCTATTTAATACACAATCCTGAAAATAATAATAATAATAATAATTTATTAAACAATATTAACAATAATAATATCAACAATATTAACAATTTCAACAATATACAAGCGGACATACAAATAACATCAATATTTTTTTACCTTTAAAACGAACAAAAAGATGGCCAAGAAGCGTTAAGTAATAATGACCGAGTAAAAACCTGAGATAAAACAAGAATATACCTTGGAGTTTCCTGAAGAGAATTAAGAGGGAAGAACGTTTAAATTATGTAGGGAAGACGTACATTTTTCTTGCTTTTCTCTTGTACATCCTGTACTCATCCACTCTTGAGTGTAGGCATCCTCCGTCTCCTTTTATATCCTTCGATCCTGTGCATTTTGAAACTAACAACACATATGTCAATTACCTGGAACCAGGAGGAGTGTGTGAAATGTTCGCTGAGCGACGTGCAGGTGGCGCTGCCATCGGATCGTCTGCATTATTTTTAATTGTTAATCTGTCATAAGAACACAAATAACATTCAGATCAATCTGCCAAGTGGTTTAGTATTGGCAGCCGGTTGAATGTGTCAAAATGTTTCCATTAGCTTTAAAATTGAATAAAGCCGAAATTCGTGCCGTAATTAAATACTTCATAAGGAAGAGCTTAACCGTAAGTGTGATAAAAACTGATATTGACGATGTGTTGGGCCAAGAGTACCCGTCACTAAATGGGAACAAGTAGGCTCTGGTGTTTAAAGCGTGGACGTCAGCGCTGTGTGGATGACTTCCGCAGTGGACGCATGTTAGCCGCTGTTACTGCAGCAATCGTTGAAAAGTTTAAGATATTATTTTGGCCGACTGAAGTGTTGAAGCGCTTCAAGCAGTTGGGGCTATAAACATCTTCTTTGAATGGGCACATTATATAGTTTTAACACTTGTCTTTCGGTGCTCCTAGAAGACTGCTCGCAGGGGCTTAAGGGAAAGAAGGATTTTATACCTTAAGCCGTCGCCATACAATGTAGCTCGTTTTTTACTGGCCGGTTGTTATTTGCAGGTCTTTTCGGTTCTCCCAACTTCTTGCTGACAACGGCTTCGTGCCTTGTTGAGCGATCAATCGCTGAGTATTCCTTATCTGCTTATGGACTTGTAGAGACTACCAGTCTTAAAACACATCTAATACCATGGTACCGCTGTTCAACCTGCAGCATCTTGGATAACGCAAGGTCAGAATTTGTTTGTCTTGTCGCCCCATCTCCGCATCACGTTAACGTACAGCAGCGTGTAAATCGCTGAAACCTCCATGCGTGCTTCATCTAGACTTTCAAGTGCTGAAATATTCAGGTGAAGCATTTCAAGCGATTTTGTAATAATTTTAAAATAAAGGGCTTCCAGCAATAGCTTTGAACATTGTTTAATATTTTCGAATGTTAAAATTTTTAATTCATTTATTTATAATCAACGACCTTTGCTGCCTACTGTTAGTTTAATACATTGATTAATTTTGGATTTCACTCACGCGTTTAGCTTAATTTTGGATTTTATTCTATCTGTACAATTGTTTATTAATTTAGTTTACGAGACTAATTTAATCAGCATCTAGTGCGTTGAGCTAAGACATAGGACTCTGCTCGCTTTTCAGATTTAGGCAAATAATTAATTAAATTCTTTTATTTGCTTATATAGCCCCACACACTATTTCACGTCAAAATTCTGTTGCAAAAATATAAACTTTAAAATTTAATCGCTCTTAAATTGCCGTTTATAATAACTGTCTGGTCCTGTTGTTTTATTAGAGCCGTGGTATTTGCGTTTTATTTCTGGTATTTTCGTTATACAATCTACCGATACCTTATCGTTTTCTTTAATAAGAAGAAGGTTGGTGTGAGTTATGCAACTGCCTTCTTTTTCAGCCATCTATACAAGGTTGTAATTCTTATTTCTAGAAGCTTCGGTACCCCTATTGCTTTCATTTAGTAAATATAATAGCCATTTTTGCTAATTCTTACTCACAACTGAATAATCGCCGAGCATTCCGGTCCGTTTGGGCAGTGAGTCTTTCCAAAGTTATGTAGGACAATACTACTTAAAATTATAACAAAACAACAAATGTGGATAACAAAAATAAATATAAAAAGTAAACATGGAGAAGAATACGGTGCCAGTTGACAAAATTAACGATGTTTCAGGGATAATTGCAAAAACGATATGCAATGTAAAGCTTGCAACTGTTTATTGGAGACCTGAAATTGTCGGCTACCCCATCACAAAAATACAGAACATCATACAAGTAGTTATTTTAATTTCTAATCTTCTGAAAATCCCATATTTTCTAAAGAACTTCTTCTTAAAGCCTGTCATGTGTTAAATATGTCGGTTTACAGTAATTTACGTTACCAACCAAAAGCAGTAAGTTCATCAGCAGACATTTTAAAACTGGATTTCTTAGCGATTCTCACGCAAGGTTAGGTGCTGCTGACGTTCGTCAAACGCTTAATATTCAATAAAGTCGTCGAGTGTTTTCTATGATTGCCAAATATCGGCTACACCTAGCAGTTTTGAATTAGACAATTTACATTTGGGACAATGCAATTATATCGAAAGTTTTTGCTTCAGTAGAACTTCCAATTTCAGTCAGTGTTGAAATAGTCATTGGCTGTTGTTGCAAATTGAAAATTGCAATTAGACTTCCTTGCAACAGATTTAAAACTTATTTGTAGTTGATACTCGGAATATAACACTTCGCTAAAATAAAATCTACAAGTAAGGCGAACGTAGAGTACAGAGAAGCTTTAATAATAATATAATTCTCCAATTTGGGAGATATTTTACAACTCCATGTTCGAAATTTTACATAAAATTTGTCTGAGAAAACAGAATCGCTCTTTTTTTGTTTATCAATAACCCTATATGATAGTGGCAACACTTTTGATTGATGCACAAAATTATACCCAAATCAAGCTCTAACAATAAAATAACCTCTCCGGAACTTCAATTGCTCTTCATGTAAACATTCTTTTACTCAGGCACAGGAATCTTTGCTTTCTGGGACACGCTGTTGCCCCTTTTACTTCTCTTCGAATTTTGTGGTTTTTAACATTGAAAATGTTTAACGAATTGGAAGTGTGACGGTAATACGAGGCTTCAGAAGCGATTTGTATGACTCTTGGAAAGTGCGCAATTTTCGTGAATTTTGGCAAGTTGTACGGATTGCAGGTGAATGTTATTGGTGTCATTTTGAAGATATCGTCAAGTAAAAATACGGGGCTTAAAACGATTTTTCAGACATCAAAGCGTTGGTGCTGTTAAATCTCATACATTTTAACATGATTCAAATGTGATTTGGAGCTAGTTGGAAAGAGGATGAACCAACGCTCATCGTACTGGCTGGTTTTTGGGGTCTGCGATACACGGGGGCTAAGTTACAGGGTGTAAAGGTAAGGTGCGTTTGGAAATTAGACGTTGCATAAACAGAGGGAAAGAAAAATGTCAAATTTTGTTTTTTGGCAGTGTATGGATATGTGGCTTTTTAAGACTTTTGCAGCCCAGGTGGATTTGGGGGTTGCAAAATGGATAAAACGGTATAATTATGAGAAAAATCTTAAGATTAATATTTGTGTAAAATTCGCTGTTTGAAGACCTTCTACTTGTCGATTGTATTTTTTAAGAGAATTTAGGATGCTTTATGAAGAGGCGTATTTTTTGCCTTGTTTTCTCAATTTTAAATAAGGAAAATGTGCAATTTTGTTTGATTCTGGCCCTTTGTGAAATTATAAATTTGCAAGAGAATATTAAATGGCGTGATACTACGGAATATCGGATTATATTGTTCTCTAACATGAATAATATTTCATGGGGTAAGGTCACTGCCCCGCTGCACTTGTTGACAGACGGTGGTAGAATGGTAGACGGCCACTGGCAGGGGTGGGATGTTAATATCAGCTGTTTGTACTAAAACTTAATGCGGGATTGTAATAGAAAAATTGGTGGAGACTTAAAAGTATAAATACATAAAATACAAAGCTACTTAGTTTAAGCAATGTAATAGCTCCTCAAATAACAAATCCTTTTAAAATGCATTTATTGAAACAATTAACACAAAACTAAAGATACATCATATCGACGAAATAACTCAAAGATCTATTCGCATCTAATGCCTCCTCACACTGCCCGTTCCTCCTAGCAGTAACATCTTTACTCTAGTTATTATATTTGCTATTAAAGCACGTTTCATTACTAAACAAAATAAACTATTAAAATAATATGTAGAGCCGCCGAGCGGATGGATTGTAATTCTCAGTACTCCTTCAAAACAGCCAACAAATGTAATAAAAAGGGAGTCATATAAGCAATACATTTTCTAAAGTTATATAAAAAAATGTGAATGTAATATCGAATTCAACATCTTTATCTAATTATAGATTAATATTAAAATAATTTTGCAAGATGCTGAGAAGGTTCGAAATTGTAGTACGTATTATTTATCAATGATCTGCTATGCAGTAGAACTTCGCAGTAGCGTTTCGCGTGGCGTATAATAAACATTAATAATAAAGATGTGAAAAATTTTAAAACTTTTCTTTATTTCTATCGCTTTTAAATTTTTCAAATTTTTGTAAATTTTATGCCAGACCTGAAAATTAGCCAAGTTTATTTTCAATCCGTTAATAAAAGTTGGTAAATTGCAACTTCTGCATTTTTTAACCACTCCTCCGCTATCAAGACTTCGATGGACAACCTCGAGGTGAAAGGTCACCTATGTTGCAATATATGGAAAAGGTTTCTCATTTACATGCATTCTTAAACCATGGCAGATGTAGCATTCCACAGTCAGCGCTACTAAAATACACTAATTCTGAATTGTAACAAAACCTGAGAGTTATACAACTTATAGTATAGAAATACAGGCTACATACTCTTCACCTAGTATTTGATTTAAATAGAGGGCTAATTTGGAAATTTTCAAATTAAACTAAAAGAGAAAAACATTTCCTGTTTTGTTATAAAAGCAAATTTGGTCTTCATAGCGTCCAACGACGAATAAGTTAGGGGTTCGTTCTCAGCTCTCAGGATATATGAGTTTGAGACCTCCAATCTGTAAGATTATAATTAATTAATAAAATTCTGCATTCTGTTATATTGTAATGGTTTTTCAGGCAAATAGATTTAATTCATTGGGCATGCTAATAATAGAAAGAGCAGTTACAAATTAACTGGTAGGTACATACATCGGTGATTAGTATTTATTCTAACAGAAGTGTCTTTGATTTAGCTTTTAATTCACATTCAATTCTATATTGTCCTTGAACACTAAACGCAATGATTCGGTCGGATAAGTCACACTGAGTCTCGGCGAAGCCTTTTGGAGTGCTAATTTGAAGTAGGATAATATTAGACCAACACTCAATATCGTTAGGAATTCCACAACCCCCAAAACCCGCTTCATTAGTCCGGCGACAAAAATGTTTCCTGTTAACCGGGAGTTCAACTCGATAAGCAACGCAGCAGTTCCTGGCTGCGTAAGATTGACTTCTCCTTGTTAGGTCAGTCCTAAACCGCAGAGAATTGTATGAAACTCTTCAGTTAAGTAACAACCAGAAATATGTCAAAATTACAAACTTAAGTGAACATATGAAATTTAATCTACCGTAATAAGAAAATTTGATTACCTTTTTAGTAGAAATATTAAAAGAAATAAAGTAAATAAACACACGTTAGATTTGATAAATGTCAATTAGGGTTTAATGTTATACTGCAAATATATGTGTCAAATAATGGGCATTTCTTATACTTCAGAAATGTGAATTGAGTTATCCAATAAAACATTCAACAACCAGTATTCGTGAACAGAGAGAGCTCTTTAAAATTATCTTACCTGTATGTGCAGAATTTCAGAATAAGAAAGAAAACCCCTTTTTAATAAAACTCATAATTAATTAAATAAATTAACCCATAAATTACAAAATTAGATGTGTATATGTTATAGAAAAATTACAATTTAATAAAGTTTTTGGGGCCCAATACTTCTTTCTTAGTGTGAACCTAAAACCTCAATGCGAAAGTCCCACATTTATCATACCCGTATCGCAGCCGAGAATTGAACTAGTTGGAATTATTTATTTATTTATTTCGTACTCAGCCAACAGCCGTTAGGCCAATTATAGGCGTCGCTGTAGTTTTTATGGGGACTTCCAACCCCACTAACGACTGCCATGATGTTATTATGACATCCAGGACCAACTATTTCTGTGGCAGCTGTACCACGAGGCGCCAAGTGAAGCAACCGTGAAACTCCCATCCAAGTTCCGACTAGAGAGAGCGTTACTTAACTCTACTGATCGTACGTGGACGCTTGTTCAAGCTACACCACCCGGGACCTATGTGAGCCTTCTAAGGTAGGTTGCCTAAGTTGGTACACAGATTTACTTAACATCGAACTTAAAAATTAATTTGTATGTTTTTCTGCCTTAGACTTTCATTCCGCAAGATCCACAGTTCGCTTCCAATTTCCAAATATTTCCATTGGCGACGTTGTGCCAAAAAAAATTAACATGAGCGCTGAGGCTTTTCCACTATTGGCTCAAGTCACTTCTATGATGGTCCTCATAGTTTAGTTTCTATTAAGTTGATGGATGCCACCTATGAAGAGCTTGCCCGCCATGGCGGCTCCAATCAAACTTCTATTTCTGAACAATTTCACCCAACTCCGGAAACTCAAATATTCTGCTGCTTCAATTCATCAAACCAACTTTTTCATTGCACCCTTGGAATGTTTCCACAAATGATTTGCTGGTCCAAGGCTCGAACAATGCATGTGCTGGCCTCTTTACGGGTTACGTAGTTTGATTTGATTGTGAACTTGTTCTTGTGTTTTAACTGCTCGAAATAACCTGTGAATCACACTTAACTGACTTGTAGCCAGTTTCTCCTACAGACATTTTTAAAATATAGGAAGATTAAGATCGGTAGTCGATTAGTGTTTTAACTAACCCTATTTTTACTTCCTTTTACTATAAAGGAAGTATTGGATTCACCCCAAAAATTCGAAATTGAGTTTTCCACGGATCTTCACATTTTAGAGTCCCCTGATCCCAAAAAACATATTTTTTTCATTGGTCTGTGTGTCTGTGTGTCTGTGTGTGTGTCTGTCTGTCTGTCTGTGTGTCTGTCTGTCTGTCTGTGAACAGAATATCTCAAAAACGAAAAGAGGTATGGCGTTGAAACTTCATATATAAGTTTTGTGTACTATGTAGATGAGACAGCAAGCTTTTGAAGAAAATCGCATAACCGGAAGTAGGTGTTTACTCTTGTGATTTTTCAGTTTTTTTCGATTTTTCAAAAACGGCTCTAACGATTTTTTTTAACTTTACATTTTTCTTACATTTTTAATGTGTATTGATGTGAGATAGGGTGATTTTCCAATTGAATACTTCTAAAGTGGGTTTCTTTTGTTTTTTTTTTTCTATTTTTTTTATTAACTCCTATTTTAAATAAAACACCCGGTATATTATAAAATTTCTGAATTCACCTTAAAATTCTAGAGAAAATTTGTCTCTTCAACTAACACCTCGATTTTGTACCGTTTTTGTAGAATTTGTAATTTTTGAAAATTTTAACAAATGGTTAAAAATTTAAAAAGTTTTTTGACTAATTATAAGATCACTGTAAAAGGAAGTTGTGTGAGTGTATCACACCAGATTTTTTCTCTTGATTTCTTCTCAGGATTTTCTATACTGGTCAAGACTTAGGAACGCAAGGGACTTTAGGAGAAAATGTTTGTAACCACACACAACTCATTTGGCATTTTTCTTTACAATTCTTCACTTAATGACCAGATTTAAATCAAACAAAATCATGTCTGGTGCACACGCATTTGCTGTTCCTGTCATGGTATGTATCGTAATAGATACAACTTGATCTTGCTTCTTGTCTTCTCTCCTCAGAAAACAATCTCGAGCAGTGAAAATTGTTGTAAATACGTTGTAAATAACACTACATTTCCTATGGAGGATACTATTGAAACTTATCTTCTGATTCGATGCCCTCGTCTTGATGTATTTTCTTAAACTCTTCCGAAAATCCTTATTCACCTAGCTGACCTCAAAACTACTTTAAATCCAACTTCGATAAGTTGAATTTTTTCTTCGTGTTAGACTTGAACCACTTAGATGATGACTTTGAATGACTTGTTGTTGACTTAATCTTCAACTATAAAAAGATAACTTAAAATTGATTCGAACCAACTCCAACGTATCTTCGTAGTCTTCTAGTTATGGATATGCGCTCCGTCCTGTATTATTTATTCTACGTATAGCTTCTCGTCCAAAGAAGACAACTTGGACAAGATCATCTCCAACTTGGCCGATGGGAACTGAATAATGCTTATTTTTTCAATAAAATAATAACTGTTTATAGTTACTTCTTCTCCACATAATGCATTAACTAACTCAATTTCGGAAACGTCATATATCAAACAATAAACGAGTTCAAATTTAACATAATTTAAAATAAATGTACAAACATAATAAAGTTAGTAAGAAATTAATAAAAAAGAGGCAGTGCCGTCATAAACGAGAATATTTAAAAAAAATACAATTTAAAACAATCCCTAAAAAGCGAACTGCCTCTAGTTATAGTTTTTTTAGCTAGTAGGCATTTTTTACATCTTTTGCACACTTTTCGCTTTATGTCGGGAATAAAATGTGGACCCAAAGTTCATCGCACGTTAATACATAGGTAAAGTTGGGAGACAGACGGCTTGATTTATATATTTATTTGAAAAGCATATTCTAAAACTTCCACTAACGCGGCATTAATTATGGTTTTTGCATTATTTGAAGATATACACGTTCATAAGTTTTTGAAAGATAGTTTAATTAATCGAAATACAAGAGATGTAAGCTGTAAATTCTTCACATAACTTAATAGTGCTGCGGTGAAATGATAAGAAGCGATAAATTATCGGCAACGATTTTAAAACGTTAGCAAATCGATTTACCATGGTCATAATAATTGATAACCTATCGATTAGTTTAGCTACATTATATTTATTAAGCAATCCTTAATTGAATTCAGTCACATTCAATTAGTTCACGTTCTTTTCTAATATGCTTTAGGATCATGTCAGACACAGCTTTAGAACGGAAAAGATATCAATTTTTGACGACTGGATGTTAACTAATTAATTTGCTCCACGTAATGAAAGCAGACAGTTTTAATTTAAAATATATTCAAAATTAGTTACGAGCGCGATTCGCTAATTGATATTTCTAATATTAAAGCAAAAGACTTATTTTAATCCAAAGCAATATGTAGCATTTCTTAGTATGCCACGAACAAGACCTAGATGTTTTAATAGAGTAAGATTAAACATAGAACTGGTGTTCCATTAGCATACCATAAATCATTATAACTAAATAATAGAAGTTAAATAATTATGGCAATACATACAGCACATGCTAAAAAATCATATGGGAGTTTATGTTTTTTTTTAATTATTAATGCAACTATTAAACAACCCAACAATTATAATCAACTTTGGTAACCCCTAATAGTTTCTTTTGAAATATCCCAAAAAACTTTTATACGATATATTGCAATCAACACTTTTAAATCCTCTAAAATTATGATAACAATTAATAACATTCCAAATATTATTTTACAAGATGTTCTATAAATGTGCTCGTTTAATTTTATGAATTGTATGAATAGCATTGACTTTGAGCTAATAATTTGTAAAAACGGCATTAAAAATAGTATTAGCCTTGATTGAACATAAAATGTAATCAGAAAAAGAATGAATAATAATGTAAGATGAAAAAAAACAAAAAAGAAGGAGGGGAAGCGAAGCCAAGCTGTAAGGTGTGTTATTTTGGCTTCCCCACAAATAATCCATTTAAAAGCGTATAAATACCCATTTTTCCCAATTCAGTGTTTTATAATTAGTGCAGTGTCTTTTGAGTAGGCTGTAGAAGGGTTGCCTTAATTCGTTACACCCCTACAGGAGTTTTTAAAAGGTGTTGAATAGTACGTCAACTGGTAGCTGGTGTTCCTGTGGCAGTTTTTGGAGAGGTTGTGAGGTAGGCATAGCCCTGGAAGCGGAAAGGAGACAGCGACATTTGTGCGGGGGCAAAGAGCAGTTTTGCAATGGCGCAAGCTGCAGGCCACGTTTGAAGAGATATCTGGCTTGTTACAGCAGGCTAACGGAGAGAAAGAGGAACCCTGTCCATCGTGGGACTTACTATGAGGATGCTTGGTGTCCTATTTTGCATCAGGAAAGCCAAATAAAATTAGCAAGTTATCCTGAAAATAGAATTTGGTAAAATTAGGCACTTAGGCAACATACTCACTGATGTAATTATTAATACGAAGCCAAGTTTTTGTAATAAATTCTGAGATTGGAATGCTATGTTTTAAAGTTGTTCCCGTCAGTTGAAATATCTAGTTTTGTAGCGATCACATTAGATAAACAAGCGGTGGCTAAATCGACTACTTGTAAAAATTATAAATACCACGATAATTATCTTACTAGCAAATTTATTGCCTATAATTATACATTTAATCATATCTGCTAGAAATGTAGAATGTAGAAAACACAACCCTTGAGATGATAGAGTCATTTATTTAAATAAAAATCTAATAATAGAAATAACACCAAATCATACACACATTATAACAATATATTGCTATGGACATGTTTTCGTAGGCTCATATTTTAAATAATAACTATTAGTAATTTATAACATAACCAACAATACAGATATTAACTGCCAAAATCTCCAGTAAATGTGATAATTTAAAGTTCAGATTTGTTGTAAAATAGTTTAAGTCTTGTAAATAACCCATAGTTTGATGTTTATAGAATAGCATTATTTTTGTGTAAAAACAAATTAAAGTCAAAGGGCTTGTCATTTCAAGCACAAACAAACTGTAAACAAGACAACTGGAGGCAGCTTCTTTAAAAGTCAGTTGTGTTTTTGCCAAGCTCCCAATAAATAATATTTTATGTGCGAATAAATACCCAAGTTTATCAAAAAGTTATGTTTTTAAGAGAGTGTGTCCTGGGTGATTTGTGGAAGTTTTCCCTTATATTGAGCTTCCGCAACAGGTAGAACGGAGCATCAATTGGTCAAGTGCAAGCCAGAGTATTTTGAAGTGATTTTACGGAGGTCCAGCCAATTTAATAAGTGCCTGACCAAGTGCATAAGCGAGTAGTATACGTGTGGTGCACCGCAACTCTATAGTGGAGCCCCCGGATTCAGATAAAGCCATCCAAAAGGTGATCGGGGTGGAAACTAGAACCAATTCGTAGCTAGCTAACAGCGGGCAGGTAACGATATGCTGTCCTGAGCATCCTGGTACCTTTAGCGAGGCTGCAGGTACACCGAGGTCGTCTTAGAAGTCATCTAAAGGTCAGATTTTGCCAGCTAAGAAGCGTTTTGTCGTGATGCTGTTAGAATAGCGTCGATTTGCGTTTAACTTCCTGCAGTGGCGCCAGTAGAAGTGCTTTGTTTTGTGACGTGATATACTTAGTTTCAATTCTTCTCGCATAGCAACAGCGGACATTGCGAGGAAGTCAATAATTTATTTAAATAAAACGCGGAGCTAGTTTACGTTTTCTCGAGACCAGGATACCATCTTGGAATATCCGAGGACCCGTCAGGTAGAAATATCACGCTAAAAAATTCCGGTCAGTTAAATAGCAAGTATACAGCGTGCACCACAATATATATCAAACGTACTTATGGCCATCCCTTCTGAACTGGTCGGGAGAGACAGCCATAGGCTTACAGTTTGTTTTCTTTACTATTTTCTTCCTTTTCCCTTGTTAGTAAGCCTTCCACATTTTTGATAGTAGTTATTATAAGAAGTACATGACTCATGTAACCAAAGTCCACATTTTATCCAGTCTTTGTTTTGTTATAGTGTTCACCACAACCCACGCACTCATTTCTATGGCACTGATCACTTTCGACATTGTCACTCTTCAATTCAATTTCTTCGTCACTACTTGAACAATCCTCTTCCTCCTTCTCCCTTTTCTTCTTTTTTTATCCGCTAGCCGCTTGTCTTAGCTTAGCGTAAGGCCGACTACCTTATGCTATGAACTTACGAGTTAGAGAAACGTCTTAGACGACCTATATTCCTAATGGAATGAAAGGACTGAAGAAGAAGCCGCTTGTCTTCCTTTAACAATCGTTGCGAGTTGTTTAGCCAGCATGAGAAACATATTACCTACTTTATCAGATGAGATGGGTGATAGTTCAGCAAGGGCTTTGTAAGGTGTTTCCTCCAGTGTCTCCTATTGTTCCTCCCTAGATGTACCTGGTTATGGTTGTTCCTCTTTAAATGTACCTAGTTATGGTTCAGTTTGAACACTAGCATCAGGTCGTTGATCAACTGGTGGTTGTGAAGAGCGGTGGTTATTGGAGTACAGAGCAACTTCGACGGGAGCAAATGCATAATCTGGTACCACTTCAAGATCTAATGGCATTATTCCTGTAGCTTTAAATCCAGAGACTACGTTCTGCTAGACTGTTACAGCTTTGCCCCGGCAGCCACTCACTAATTCTCCAAATTGCAATCGTCAAACGCCTACAAGGGTGGTTTTTAAGCCAAACACCACTGGTCTCGTAATACTGTGCCTTTAAGGATTTAAAAAGGCTTCGATCTAAAGACTGCAGGAAATGTGTTGTATGACTTGGTAAATAAAACAACACTATGTCATTGGAATCAATAAATTCTAACATTTCCACCGAATTTACGTGAAACGAATGCTCATCGAGTGTCATCAATACTTTCCCCATTGGTTTCCTTGGGATAAAATATTTAAGCAACCATTGCAGGAAGAGTGTTGCGTTTACGTAGGCAGATTTCTGCGACATGTACAAAGAGGACAGATCCTGGGGGGGGGGGTCCATATTCTCACTCCTTCTTCTTATTTTTCTCTTTCATAATGATAGCGAGAGGAAGAAAATTTCCCTCTGCGTTATAGCAAGCTATTAGATTAATTTATTGTTTCCCCTCTTTCTATTGAAGTAATGGTAGATACAGCTTTAGATTCTTTAGCTGCTAATACCTCATTAGGGCGATTGTTTAACTGCAACCCCGTTTCTTCGATGTTATGAATATTATCAGGTTTATCAAATAGTTCGTACCCTCCATTATTTCCTGAAGTAAATTGAAGTATTGATCTACTTCTTCACTGTTCATCGCGTTTATGCAGGCGAGGTACACACATTCAGACATTAGTATGATTATTTGAGTATGTCTAGAAAGAAATAGTCTGAGCCAGTCATAACCAGCCTTCTCAGTTTCAGTGTTAAAACGATCCTTCATTTTAAGTTGCACAGCAAATTTGTAAGCAATTGATCTCAAATCGCGCCTAATTAATCGAAAATTCCTCTTTTGCGTGGCCAGTATATGACGCACTACTAGAATCCATGCTACCTTTTTTATGGTTTCCTAACTTCAATCTCCGTTCTAAAGCTTTTCTCTCTTCCTTGTTCTAGATCGCTGCCTGCTACTCTCATTTCCATTCCTGATTCTGGTATTCCGTTTTCTTCCACCCTTCATGCATGTCAATACCAACTTAACTATCGTTTTTCTATTTTTGGCATTATTGGGTCCTAATTCATCTGTTATTTTTCTCAAATACTTCGTTTCACTTGCTATTGCCATCCATCTGCTTTTGTATAGTACTGTATACCTTTCAGATTTACATATTAATGTAGGTATTGTAATGACAGCCCTCCAAGAAATGGCCTTTTTAAATAAAAAATGATGAATAAGGCAAATCACCACAAATTACAATAAAATAGTTTCAATCAAGAATTCTTGTGTATTGTGTCAATCCCACGGCTTATTAAAATGATGTTATAATTAATATTTGCACAATAAATGGTTTATTGCTCTTTCTATTTTATTCATTTGCAATCAAATAAAATAAAGCTCTGGTCTAACATACGAAAAACTCTTTTTAAAAAGGGTTAGATTTTTACACTCAGTATTATTTTTGAGTAGGATAGATTAACTTGTATGGCAATTGCTCGCATTCGATTTTGACAGCTTTAACCTTCAAATTGACTGCAAAATATAGATGGTTGTACGGACAAAAATTAGCGTAAATTGAAGGCAAAGGACCAAAAAGAACAAAATTAACATCAGGTAAATACAATACAAATAATATGACGTAATTTTCGGCTAACCTGATTTTGTTTTAGTGACGTACGGATGCCGAGACCTGCGTTTCTTTAACTTCCTGCTAAACGCTCCAAATTTTTGGTCCAAATCGAAAAATCAAAGAACGCTATCTCCATTACCCGAATCTGGATGAATCTGGGAACTGGAGCCTGCTTCTACACTTCGTACAAAGTCTACTTTTGATGCAACTCAAGGCTAGTGGGCCCTCTGCAACTACTTCTTTGTGAATTTACCTTGGAAGGGAAGCTTCGTAGGCAAGATCACAAAATCAATCAACGCCACGGCAATTACAAACTTGTTGACGGCTTTCTGCTCCAAATCTCTGGACATAGATACACAGGAAGATATTCTCTACACTTTTCACATAATATTCTAGCTGGCAGATGTCTCAAAGCATTCGAAAAGTGGCCCCGATGTTGACCGCACTTGGGCGAATCTTGCAGCCTGCTTTCTCTCTTTACTGGAATCTGTTACCACGACGAAAATTACACACAAAGATGCTCTGCAGACTGGGGAATATAAAAAACCACTTTTTGGCTCACACAGAAAACATTTTATTTGAAAATTTACATAAATCTGTGAGCACCTCTTGCACACAGCACAATTTTTACAAGGTTGGTTTTGTCAATATAATAAAAACTAAATATCTCGTTTCCTGGCAACTAAGTTTTACAATTGTTTTATGAGATAGGTTTCAATATAATGTTTTTACTTAGGAACTAAACTCTCTTTTCCCTGGAAATCATCACTTTAAACTTAGCTTTTAATCACTAGTTTTTTAAATGCACTGTTTCACAAGTTTAAGTGTCTTGCTTTGCACCGTTTCTTTACTCGTCAGCTGTTTTCCCGTTTGCTGGCTTCATAAACTTCTACTCATAACGGTGATATAATTTTTGTAATGTCACAAACTATCTCTGTATCATATTAAAGTCACATTATTGAAAAATGGCAAAATGGACAAATACGAGATTATTCAATATGGCTAAACGTGTAGGCAATTTGTAAATTTATGATACATACTGAAATATGTATTGGAATTTTATTTGGTTCAAATATCACTAACATTATCAATAGGTACTACAAGATAAAAGGATATTTTTCAAAAACTTCTAATAAAAAATGCAAAGTAAGAATCCTCTCTCAACTAAACAAATACATTTTAAATTACACTGAAAAGTTCAAGTCTTCAGTCATCTTTGTAACTCCCGTTGATCTTTTTGAGTACATGACAATTGATACAACAATTGAATCAGTATTTTTTTTAAACCAAATAAACTGTAGTCAAACAACCTTACAATTAAAGATTTTATTGAATAACATACCTATCTAGTGATGTAAGCTGTGCTGTAGCTTAAAGAGAAGCTTGCATCCTCTCTACAGCTGTTTCTAGATAACGCTTATAAGAACGCAAGTTATTCTGTTACAGACCTGGCTTTTGTTTGTGTTTACTTTATGGCTCAGCTGCTCTTTGTAGCTTATTTCTGGTTTGGCAATCAGGTTAGCCTGTTCTGATTTCATGTCAATATCAGAGCTCCAACGTATTTACTATCAATTGCCATTCGAGAGGCAAAATGGCGATGTATATATGTAGCAATGCCTAAAAGAATTGGAGATACAAATGATCTAGGACGACAAGCTGAAGTAAGGGCTTCGCTTATCCTTTGGCATTTTCTTTGGGCATTTTTAGAATTGCTTTTCGATTGAATGACAATATTGGTGAAATATTGCAAGGGTTGTGGAATAATATCTTTTTTTCCAATGTCACTAGATGTCAATTCCTATACTTGAGACCGTATGTCTTCCCGTATTATAGCTGCTGCTGCCGATACTATCCTGAGACGCTCTTCAGACTTATCAGAGCATGTCTCTTAATACCAATTTTTGTGGATTATGTTGTCCATAGTCTCACGAAAACAGATGATTGAAGTGCGCCCACTACGGCTGGTGATTATTATATTGTTGCCAAAATGTTTCATGATTTTTTGTTTCAGGTATTGAGTAGTATATCCATCATTTCCGACAAGGATTGGAGACATATGATCTTCAAGATCTGTAAGTGTGTATTGACACCAGCTTCTGAAACGCGTTTTCTTTTATATTTAATGGAGGGTCAGTACTAGGCTCACATCATCAATCATCATCATCATTAACCAGCCTCTAGAGTCCACTGCTGGACATAGGCCTCCCTTGATTGTTTCCATAGCTTCCTGTCCTGGACAACTTGCATCCAGTTGGTGTGGATACGTTTCAGATCATTATGCCACCTAGTTGATAGACGACCCCTATTTCTAAAAGTCTTGTCGCGGCCTCCATTCCACTATCTCCTTGGTCCATCGGTTATCGTTGGTCATAGCAATGTGTCCCGCCCAGTTCACTTAAGAGTTGTTAATCTTTCTACGGCATCTGTTAGTTTTGTTCTTCGGCGTATTTCCACGTTTGGCACTTTGTCTGTCAATGATAACCCCAACATTGATCTTTCCATTGCACGTTGTGCAACTCTTATCTTATTTGCCGTCTTCTTAGTGAGTGTTAGGGTTCAGCGCCATACCTCAGAACGGGCAGCACACACTGATTAAAAACCTTTCTTTTTAGACATGTTGGAAGTGCCGATTTAAAAATGTTGGTTAGCCGGCCAAAGGCTGCCCACGTCAACCTTATTCGTCTAGCGATCTCATAGGTCTGATTATCGCGGCTGATTCGTATTTCGTGACCCAAGTATTTGTAAGAAGCTGTTTCTTCGATTTGGATTTTATCAATATATATACCGCCACCAATTACTAGGTTTGTCATTACTTGGGTTTTTGTTAAGTTAATTTTCAGACCCATCTTTTGAGATGCCGTGTTCAGCCTTTGTACCATTTTTTGGGCTTTATTAATGCAGTCAGATATTAGAACTATGTCATCCGCAAATCTTAAGTGACACAGGTTTTCGCCGTTTATGTTCAAGCCTAGCTCTTCCCAGTCTATTTGTTTACACATGTACTGGAGCAAGTTGTTAAATAATTTTGGAGAAATGGTGTCGCTTTGGCGAACACCTCTTTCTACTCGGAAGTTGTTCGTATCTTCGTGAAGCCTTACACAGGCCGTGGCGTTCTCATATATATGCTTAATTATTGTCGTGTAGCGATGATCTATTCGACAGTCAGCTAACGATTCTAACATTTTCTCTTGGTTGATGGTGTCGAAGGCTTTTTCATAGTCCACGAACACCAAAACCAACGCTTTTTTATATTCAACTGTTTTCTCTATTAGGCTTTTGAGAGTTTGAAGATGGTCATTTGTGCAATAACTTGATCGAAACCCAGCTTGCTCCCGTGGTTGGTATAGATCTAATTTGGAGGTCAGCCTGTTTGTAATAAGGCTCACATGTAACTTGTAAACATTTTCCATAGCAGTCCTTGTGGTAACGGCCTTCTGCTGCCACTACCTGTCATTCTGTTTTGGACTTCTCTTCCCCAGTAATCGTTACGTTTCCCAGCAATAGATTTTAATTTATGTATTAATTCTAAGGTATTTAACTACGGATTAGCAGTACTACATTTTCTGCTTAATTTTATAGACAAGGACCGAGTATAGTTCTTTCTGCATTGTTCGTGTACACGAAGAGGACGGGTTTGTTTTAACGCCTCTTCTAGGCTGTCTCCACCTGTTATACTAGCCTTCATTAACGTATCAATAACACGATTCACTGTTACCACCTTGCCACTATCAAGTGAAAGATTCCACAATAATCAGTCATCCATTGTTACCTACGACGAGGCAACGCAAGCAAGAAGAAAACAAAAACTTGGATCACACGTACACCACGCGGTCTGTAAGGCGCGGCGAAGAGGGGGGGGGGGTTATACGGTCACATGTGTTAATTAAAATGATGCCAACGGCCAACTGAATGCACATGGAATGCACACGCTCCCAAACAAACAGACTAAACGCAGCAAGCGGTGATACGATGTGGGGGAGGGTAGGGGGGCTATATCTAGAGACGCAAGCGGAGGAGGGGTGGGGAGTTTTAGTATGTTGTTCGAGACATTATTCTGAACAATTATGCATATTTTTAGCTGGTTATGAAGGATTTTGTATCTAAATCCTAATAGTCCTGGGCTATAATGTGTTTGTGAGTGTTGAATAAATGCTTTTTGAAAACACCAATCCTCCTTAAACAAGTATAAATCATCATTTTTACATACGCATTCTTGTTTGGTACCACACAACGTGTTGTATATACCTGTCCTCCAAATTCGGCATAGCTCTAGTAGAGCAGACCCAGATGGTTAAATCTTACCACGAGAAAACTAATTCTTTGGTGTTCCAATCTTGTGCACTACATTTCTGTACTCTAAAACTTTTCCGAAAACATATGAAACATCTAGTGTTCCACGATATACTTTAGGTATTACAACAATAACAGATAATTTAATTTCACCATATGGTTTTGCCTGGCGGTTTATTTTTTCACTGCCTGTTTGCCTGTTTTTGCTTTTCCCGTGCTGCATTTCTTTCTTTATTAATATTTTCTTCTTGGTTACACCAAAAACATAATGGAGCTTGGAGTTAGTCGTGCCCATGGCAAGTCTCAAGCCGCACGTCGTTTACGGCTCGAGTAAAAATCGCCTACAGCGAGCTAAATAAACCGGCCTAACGCCGCACTGTAAATAGAATTCACTGCCTATGTATTTACCTTCAGTGAGTCAGTGTTTGCAGTTCAAGTAGGTGCCATTTAACGATTTACTTAACAAGCACGCATTTGCAACGCCGCCAAGGGTGTTTCGGAATGTCCACATTGTTTCATGAGTCATTCAAGGTTGATGACGTGTGCCAGTCCAATCCATTTCGCAGCAGTTCTTAGGCTACAATCTTAAGATAACCCAATACAGGAGTGTTTTCAGTTTGAACGAGAAGCATACTGTTCATGCTGTGGAAAGGTTTCGTTACTGGAAATGAATGCGATGAATGGACAAATACATAAGTAGGCGAAATAGTTGTGCGGGGAATTCATATTGAGTTCCTTTCAACTGCACGTATATTTCGGGCGAAGCCGGACTTTTTGCAGCAGAATATTTGTGTATTAAAGGCAGCTATTCTCGTGCCATTTTTAATAGTTAAGAGTGTTTCAAATATAGTTGTTCTGCTAGTATTTGATTTTTAAATGAGTGTAGCAACGAACTAGTGCGCATTGGCTATCAAATTGTATCTTAAAGCGATGTGTTTTGAAATTACATTTTTACTAGTAGTTACTCCTAGCTTACATATTGTTTTATATGTGTATTTAAAGAATCAATATATCTGTATTGAGTTGTGTAAACAAATTTTCTTTTCTTGTGAATGTTGAAGTTGATTTCAACACCTGAGTCGTGTCTTTGGCAGATAATAATAATGGCTTTATAGCCACCAGTTAAGGTTATTTTAAAAGAATTTCGTGTGTACCGAGCTACCTAAGTAAACAAACATGGCATGAAGTAAAATCATGTTACAAAATTAACCAAACGGCGAGGCCATGAAATGCCGCATTACAGTTCCAGTTCCACTCATCCTGCCGCTTCTTTTTTCTTACTTATTGTTCTAATATACTTCTGTTATTACATTCATGCACGTCTGTCTTTTCTTATCTATTAACAACATGCTATATTTACAACAAAAACTTTCAGAGTTGTTTGAAATTGCTGTCGGAGGACCAGTAACGCAATCAGTGTAAAGACATGCAGATAAGTTTCTATAGCAATTTAAACCTCTTCTTCATTTTTAGTCTGAAATACCTTAATAGATTATACAATGAAATAAACGTTTTTAATGTATTTCTGTCTCTTAGAGATTTTATTGTATTTTTTGTGTCTCTTCCTTTGCCACATCAGCCCTTTCATTTGTATAATTTCTAGTGGAAGTCTTAATTCTAATTTTTGTTTTACTACAATCATTTGTATTTTATCTTTATTATCACGATTCTAGTGTTTGTCTTGCAGCAACTAGCTTTCTGTTGCATTTTTGCATGCACCAACTTGTAGAAATAATTTCTTTCTTGGTTTTAACAGCCGGTCGACTTATGTTATATTTATAATTATGCGTTTTTACAGTTATTATTTGATAGATTTAAGGATTTCTTCGAGCGAATCGCACTTTCTTTATTCCTTTTGTCCACAACTTGTACTTTTCCCATTCGTTTTACATCTATTTTCTTCCTGCATGCCTTGCTTTGTCATCCACTATATTTTGCTTACACTCTCGTTCTGGTTCCTTCACTCTCTGGTTCTCTTTATTCGGATTTTCAACCAACAGCAATTTATTGTTGATTTCGGAGCTACCTTCTTTAATGTTTACTGTAGATTATCCTTTTTGATTGAATAGTATTCTTAGTTTCAATTATTTTCTTTATTTAACGTAATTTATTTGTTACGGCCAAGTTGGACATATTGCGCTGTTAGCCTATAGTTGAGGCATATTCCTAAAGTTATGTCTCACCTGAGCTGCCCTGAACGCACCTAATTACTATACAGAGATAAAAATATCGGTTTTGCTTATGGTCGAGACTATTAACTGCGATAATCATCGAGTGGTGCGTTGTATTAGCCTTCTGAAAAGAATGTTTCGATTAACGAGTTCAGTTAAGATAATTACTGATCTATTCAATTTTGGCGTGAAAAGATTCGGCTGTGCCTCTCGTCTCATAAAAGTGACCATAACCGATAGCTGATGCTCGTTAAGACCTAATTTTGGTTTCCCATGTCAATTTATGCGTAATATTTCGAAGTTGTTTTAGTTTATCCGCCATTCTCTGTTGAAATTCGTAGTATTGTTAGGAATGCTAGTATCATTAGGCCACATTGTGTTGGTATAAACCTATTTTTGTTTCCGTCGCTTAAGAATAGAGAAACAACTTCAGCAAACAAGTAGTAAATAATTTATCGATTTTTTTATTTGTGTGTCGATAACTAGCTGAGTGTTCACTATTGTTTCCGATTCTTGTTTGTGGATAATTTCGAGATAACACCTATACGTTGGCGTTACATGTACCCAGCAATTTTTGGTTTTTATTGAATCAACACCAGCGGATTATTCTGCGTAGAACTGGAAGACGCACGTTAAATCCGGTTTTCACCTTGAGGCTTTTTTATTGATGGTTTTTATTAATAATTTTTATGAATGGTGTTTCTTCTTATGGTATTTGGTCTCTTTGACCTCTTCTTTGTCTCTAGATCGTGGTCGGATGGATTTGGTTGTGGACTCAGCCTGTTGGATTTGAATTTGGTTGCTAGATGGGAGTTTTCGCTTGCGACTTGGGGCCTCTTAACTTCTTCATTGCAGTACGCCTGCATTATAAGATAAGCTACTTATGTATATTCAAATGAACATTTTGCAAATAAAAATATAGTGACGTGAATTACTTTGATATTGTAGTTTTTTAATAAAACTCTAAACTTAGATTTGTAAACGCCATGTGATCACGTCGCGTATTTAATATGATTTTTATGGGAATATCATAAAATTTTAAATATATTACTTCGGTACGAGCAACTGTCTTTATATACATACATGTTTTATTTGCCTGCACCACATACATAATGAATGTCACCGTAGTTACATCGAATTTATCACTTGTTATTGCTGTGAGGAAGTATGATAAAGGTACATTTTTGGGAGGTCACTTTTGAATTTAATCTTTGTTACAAGTTTTGATACTCAATAATATCGGAGAATTGTTCAATTTAAATTTTGCGAATTGTTAGTATTTAGTTATATTCAATTTAGTATTAACCCAGCCCCTTCTGCCGCAGTTTAGTTAGTGAGCCCCGTTAAACGCAATGGTTCAGGGGCCAATTTTGGATATTCAGGATTCGTTATCTGACTTGCTGAGTGTTATGATATGGTCATTAGTTTAGTTTGGTGATATTAATTGTTAGAGCATTCATAGGCTAACATGGTTTAGTTTCCTTTTTTTCTATCAGTTGTGTGATATCGTCGACCCATTTGTTTGGTTTCTGTAGTTTACGATAATGCTGCGGTATTTTTGCTCATCTCTATCAATTACTGACTTGTCTCTAGATGATAGCGGTTTCTATTTTCGTACATTGTAGCCAAATAGTCCAAAAAGTAATTATTATTATCCTGATCACGTCTGATCAGAATTTTACAATTTGGAAATCTAGTTTATGACATTTGTTCATGCTCCGTTCTACATGAACACTATGTAACTGATAATGTATCTGCTATTCGTTTTATGCCAGCTGAACGATTTTCAATTACTAAATAGTGAATAGGTGTAAATTTTCAGGAATGAAGACGAAATATTTTCTCTAAAGTATTTGTGTTCCAATATTATTTCTTGTGCAATATAGCGAAATATTCAAGAAAAATAATATAAATGGCGTTTCCAGATCTCTCATCTTCTTTTCAGCCCTTTCAAATAAATATGTTCGGAGACCGACTGTTAAGTAATAAACACTGTGTCCCAATTTCGATGCTCACCATTGGTATCTCGATTATTAGAAGACATAGAGCAACGGTTAAATGGGGAAAGTTTTCCAGAAGTTAATTAAAAAATAGGAAAAAAATAAAAGAAACCCATTTTAGAAGTATTCAACTGGAAAATCACTTATTTCACATCAAAACACATTAAAAATTTAATAAAAACATACAGTTTGAAAAAAATCGTTAGAGCCGTTTTTGAAAAAATCGAAAAAAACTGAGAAATCACAAGAGTAAACACCTACTTCCGGTTATGCGATTTTCTTCAAAAACTTTCTGTCGTATCTAAATAGTACACAAAACTTATATATGATGTTTCAACGCCATGGCTCTTTTCGTTTTTGAGATATTCTGTTCACAGGCAGACAGATAGACACACAGCAGACAGACACACAGACACAGACAGGCAGGCAGACAGACCAATGAAGAAAAACATGTTTTTTGGTTCACGGGACTTTAAAACGTGAAGATCTGTTGAAAACTCAATTTCGAATTTTTGGGGTGAATCCAATGCTTCCTTTATTGTAAAAAGAAGTAAAAAATAGACAATGTGTATATCCTATATGAAGGAAAGGACCAGGGTAATACTATAGAGAGTTATTGACAGAAGATAGAGAAGTGTTCAAAGAAAAAGAAGAAGTGTGGGAAAGTTATTGAGCCAGAACTGTAATAGTCACAATCCAAAGAATCTACGAGCGTAGCGTCGGGATGGATTCACTGCTGGAAGATCGGCAATCGACCTCGAATATATGGTACAATAGTTTATAGAAAAGAATAAAGTAAATCACTTATGTTTCATTTGTTTGAAGGAAGTATATGATAACAGTTCCGACAACCCAGTTGCGGAAGGCTATGGTAGAAAGAGGAATATAGCTAAAGGTAATTGCAAGTGTGAACAACTAATCTAAGTTTATTAAAGTTGGGAGGAACCTGAGTTGTAGCTTCGTAACATCACAATGGTGCTCCACTTCACCTACTCTATTAAAGATTTTTTTATAATATGCTTTAAAACAGTATTAGAGAGGACCATATTTATACACCGAGTTTATCTGAGTTTTCGGAGGTATCTCAAAAAAATTAAAGAGTACACGAAAATAAGAGTAGAAATCGATATAACCAAATACCTACCCAACTGATAAAAACTGGAAAGGTCTAATAAACGAAGATTATAATTGCTACTAAAGGAGCATAATTACAGTTCCCCATTTCAGTAAACTTTATTTCCTGAAAAAAGGAAATTATTTATATTTTAAGTAAAAGTAGACGACACGTGTACGTGCCAATCAGCCTTCATTGAGCATTCTCCTTTCCCATTCGCTTGGAAACCACAAATCGACGAATTGCGCTTATCTAAAAAAATCGCTTGCCGATTGCTTGTCCACGTGTGCCACAAATTAGTCGAAAAAACACTGCAATTGACCAATCAGCCCTAAAAATAGGTTTTACGGTTATACCGGTGCGTACTTGCAGATTCAAGTGCGGCGAAATTGTGGCATTTTTCCGCATCCCGTCAAGAATGCCGTGGAAGCGTTCGCTTTGCGTCAGTAGTACCTACCGTTAAGATTAGAGGTATTCCACAGAATATAAAACCTAAGTGCAGACGCGTTGCGATTTCTAATAAAGGCGGCTTGTTTAATTGGCTTTGACGCAGGTACAGACTTAAGAGTGTAATTTGACATCACTTTTCGGGGATTTCTAAATTTACCGGGGTTATGCAAGAGCGGATTTCTGAGCAGGCAATAATTTGGTGCTAATTTTTAACTACTCTTAGGTAAACATAACCGTGTCCTATTTTAGATGTCATTCTTATCCATTACGTGAGCATGGGACAGCCCGCTTACTTTTTTACTTGGCAGCATATATACTTTCAGTAAGGAAGACAATTAAGCAGCAGCCATTATAGGAATAGAAAATAAATTTTTAATGTGAAATGTAAGTTATTACGCCAGACGAGCATAAATTGAAAAGGTCGGTTTAGAAAATTGGCGATGAAACAATATAGCTATTTTCTGCTGCTTCTTCATCTTAATAAAATTATAGAGACCGTTATTGCCGTTCATCTCCTCTTCTTCAGTCAAATTCAAGACTACAAGAAATAATCAAAAGAATTGAAGAACTAGGAAAATATAAAAACTCAGTTACAGATCCTGGTCAAAGGATATACAGGGTGTCTTTAAAATGCATGGATAGGGCTTAACCATGGGTTTCTAGGGAAAAATAGCGGTAAGTCTTCCAACAAACCTGTAGATGTAGTTTGTAGAAATTTTAAGTAATTCTCTACATTTAAGCGATTTGGTAAAATGACGGGGCCTATGAGAAAACTGCCGATTATTGCTGTCTAAACATGTATTTTAAACTGGCCTCGGCAATAAACAAAATTATAATATAAAAATTAATATATTTTTTCTTGAAAACTGGCAAACAGCAAAACGAGTCTCGGGATCAGCTGGCAAAAGCTTATTGCACGATTTAAGTATACTCGTAGTATGGATGTAACTACTGCTTTTTTAAAACTCTGTGTGTAACATCAATGAAAACTTCTACTTTTAGTGCCAAGCATTGAGTACTTATTTCAGGATTTCCTTCCACTGCTTCCAAAATTTCTTTTTCTACATGCGGAATACAAGTTACACGAGGAAGTCAACGATCAGCAGTAATTAGTGCAAGACTTCCTGTTTCGCGAAGGCATCTTTCAATATTTACAAAAGTTCTATGATCCAGAATGCGACGATTCGGAAACCTTTCTCTGTATACTCTCACGCTCATGCGACAATTTCCTTCACAATATGCCAAAACTGACCAACATATCCGTTCGTTCGGCATAAGTGTTTCTTACTACCACTATTATTGATAATTACTTAACAACTCTCTTACAGATACCTTCTAACGTTATCCCCGCTTAAAATTTAACTAGGGCACAAATGGTGTACTAAAATTTGAACGGCGCTAATTCCTGTTATAATCTTTTACCCGCATCTGCATAGCGTTAGGATTTGCGATAAGGTGATCTTAGCCGCTATGCGCGGACGTAACGTAAACCGGTACGCCACGCAGTTTTGTCTCCAACCCCTCCAGAAATGTCCCGATATCGAGGCGACAGAAAAGTATAAAAGGAGAATCCGCAGTTACCCAATTTACTGATCCCCCTGACCCCGCTAGCGCCGATCGGCTCCGATCTTGCTAGAAATGCCGTTGAAATTTCAGCCCTAGCTGATCTCCGTCCTGACTCGCTAGTACGGGTCGGATCCGATCTTGCTAGAAACTCCGTTTAAGTTCTCGCAACACCGAGTTCCGCAGCCCATTATTATCACAACCTTTGCACCAATGTAACTTTAAACCCGACTTACCTACGTACTAGGAGAGATCTCCAGATCATCATAATCCACGACCCTCGACGTAGGCAAATAGGCCCAGCGGCCGTGAGTCTGGACTGACCGCGAATCTTCCGGCGGTTTCCCGGCGATTCCAAGTGCCAAAGGCGGAACTTGCGAAAAGTAAAATTTTTCAATCTATATCACTCCACAAAGTCTCAAATTTATGCACAAAGAACCTACCACGTCCAACCAGGTTTTGTGCACTTCCAGTAAACTTCGCCAGCATCATAAAACACTTTAATTCTGTTACATTTGACCGCCTGAAAATAATAACAAATGAGCGCCATCTTATTGGTGGCCCAAATATACCTTGTTTCAGATTTATTGGCACTAGTCAATCAGAGCTACAGAACAGCTACGCCGACTGTCTTTGAACGTTCTTTGAGAGAATCCAAGGGCAGCAACCGGGCCAAGCCAGAGTGCAATGTGGGTTGCCGATCGTCCCCGAAATAACGAAATGCAGAAGGAAATTTATTTTATTCTAATTATGTATATAGCATTTTATCAAATTTCGACTTATTTTGTATATATCTAAACACATTATACAATTTATTCTGATATTGTATTATTCCTGTATTTTATACATTTGAGTACAACGAACCCAAGGGCATTTGAGATTTATCTGAGGCAAATCAGTTTGAATCTAAATGTAGTAAATTTTGGGTAGGTTTAAAATAAGCATTGTGACATACAAGGTGCAGACATTGAAATTTTATTTATTTGTGGCTAAACCATAATAAATATAAACAACAAAGAGACAGCAAAATTTTATTAATAAATGTATCTTTCCGAAAAAGTTGAACGTTATCAGCTTAATCAAGTTACCCTGCGATGTGTGTCATAGAACACGCATTTCATTCACTAGCGATTCGTTAAAGATATTATCTTAAAAGATGGATTATTAGACTCCTATTGCATATTTTACCCAATATCATTCAAATCGATCAAGCTGTTCTGTTTTATAAGCAAAATTATCTTTTTTAAAAAGAATTTTGAAGTGAAATGCCAGTGTAACGAAAGACATTTGTAAGTTGGGTTTAATCGTCTTATTTTAGTCCCAGGAATTCATGGTTAAATCATGTCCGTATAGTTTAGAGACTCCCTGCATAAACAGTTACTACTCATCTACTCGTATCCGAGTGTACGTATTAATCGTAATAAAATATACAGATAACTCCGCCTGTAGAGACTGATGGGTGGATTGCGTAACTTAATTAGTCTTCCTTGCCGGTCCCAAGCCCGGATAAAGGTGAAGGGGACACCTGTAAATTAGACTAGCAACCTACCTGCAGATATAACATAACATATGCTCACAGAACCGATAGAATAGCCTCAGACAATGGACGGACACAAAAGACGATGGCCAATGTGTGAGAAAGGAAAACGAATTGGAAAAGAATAAAATTCTTGAAAATAGCCACTGGGATTAACAAAGGGTTTAGTAATACAGATCAAGAAATTATAGAAGAAATCAGAGAAAAGAAATTATAAATATGCGCGCCATCTAAGAAACAAAAAGATATGAAAGGGCCAGAAAGAATACAATAACTATCTGCTAATATATAGTAGGGTAAATAAAAAAACTAGAATCAAGGCAGGAGTAGGTATAATAATTCATAAAAACATAAAAATACACAGACCAAATAGAAGAATGCAGATATATATCAGAAAGAATGTTAGCAATAAACATTAAAATAGATAACCGTAAATTAAACATTATATCTGTATAGAGTCCAGAAATCTGTAAAACCAAAATAGAAAGAAATACCTTCTACGAAGTGTTACAGAATAGGAAGAGCTAGTGATAGTAATGGGAGATTTCAATGCCCGAATCGAAAATGAAGCCGTCCCAAGTATTAAACAGCGCCTTCATGAAGTAATCCTAAATAATAATGGCGAACTCATGATTCATTTCTGCGAGTAAAATAAACTTAGAATCAATATCACCTTTTTCAATTATAAATTTCAATATAAATATGCATTTCAATACACGAGAGAACAGAAATATATGATTGGTTATATTGTAGTTAATAGAAGTATCCACCCACTTCAAGTATTAGATGTGAGGACGCTGAATTCGGCAGAGGCAGAGTTATAAAATAAAAATGATGTGTAAGAACAACTCAAAGGAAGAAATAAAAGAAACGAGGCTTAATATCGAATCACAATTGAATGAGTCTACCACAGAATTTTATAAATATAAAGAAAGCGGCACAAGAAGCCCTGGAAATCCGAATCGTTAGCTACAGCAGCAAAAAATGTCAAAAACCTCATGGTTTCGAAAAGAAATTAAAAAGAAAAGCAAAGAAAAGAGAAAATCCTATCTGCAATATAGATCTCTCAGAACACCACAATCTCGAAACATATTTTGTGAAAAGTTAACATTTGAAAATAAAAAACCCTTTTATAAAATGATTTTTATTAATCTGATTGGTGTATAAAAACTGCTGCAATCTACAAAATAGTCTTTTCTGGAATTGGGTGCTGTACTGAGTTTATTGTTGGTTGGTTACATCATGTGAATTGGATAACGGGCGTTGCATTTTTTGATAGTAGACCTTATCAAGCTTCTTGTTGGAAGTTACAAGTATCCTGTCATATTTGGATGGAGGACGTTTGCAGTTGCTGGTAGTTGACTGCATCAATACTTGGGATGGTGCGCAGTTGAAAGTAAGATTTTTACTGCTGAGAGAGAGATTGCAGTGTTGAGTTAAAGGCTGTACTTGCGTGGGTGTCCCAGAACTTCTGTGAGCAGAAGGAGTACGCTTGGTTTGGGAAGAGGCTGATTGAAGTGCTTGGAGAAGTACAACTACAGGTATTTGAGTAAAGAGGTAAAACAGCTAAAAGTAAAAGTTATAATAAAGTGAATAAGATATTTAAAACAATTACTTACATTTTCCATGCTTTTTCAAATGATAAGAATTGTAACAAATGTGCATTCGACTGACTCTCCACTTTCATAGTTTTTTGACGTTGACAGTTGTAGAACTGTCATATTTTTTTAAGTAAGTTTTATTGTACTGAACGACTTTCAAGTTTAATCATTTTTGATAATGCATGAACCTAACCTGAGTTTAGAGTGATTATTCTGCTAGAGTTCAATGATTTTTTATATTTTATATAAATTTATCTAACACAGAAATTTGTTATAATCTAAACAAAATTAATACCATACAGGCCTATAGAGTCTTTGATCTAACCGACCTGGTTATATTAAACAAACTAGATAGCATCAAGGAAAGGCAAACTCTAAGGGTATGGAGCAGTATATTAAAATGGACACAAAAGCGAAAATCTACAAAGCAACGGTCAGACCAATTATAACGTATACGGTCGGAACTAGACGACGTCCAAAACAAAACGATTGCTTGCGACATCTGAAACGTAAATAGTCCGTAGAATTTCAGGTAAAGCAATATTAAGAAAGAAGAAAAATGAGACAACAATGCAATGTAGAAAATACTAACGACTGGGTGAATAAACGAAAACATGAATGGAATAAACAATAAAATTGCAAAAGTTGCCAATCGGAAAAAGAAGCATTGGAATGCCTAGAAAACGATGGAGTGATAACGTACATGTAAAAGAGGCAACACCAACGTAGAAATAGGCGTTGGCCTATAATAGAAGAAGGAAAAAGCAGACGCAAAAATATACAGATATAAAAGAGGCCACGATCGGGACAAGTATATACGCCTTGGTTGCGTTTTCTGTTGGTTTCCCTGGGTGTTCATATTGATAAATTTTTCTTCTCATACAAGATATCTAAGAATCAATCTGCATTTATTGACCCATGAGGAACCAGTCCAAGTTTGGTTACGATTTCACTTTTAATAGCAACTCCAACCCCATATTATTTTCGGGATCCCGCTGCTTAGCTCTTCCATAAGACGAAGGCACATTGTTGTTCTTTTAAGCGATGTTCACCCAGCAATTGCAGCTGCGATGTAATTCTTCAGACAAGAGAGCTTAATTCGAAGATTTTGAACACATTTGTGTCTGCTAGTGTTCTCATATTCCATATAGCACAGACCCAACCCCTGTCCGAAAGAATTTTGCTACTACACTAGAGCGGGCACCGTCTACCGGCAATCCGAATGAGACGGAATTTTACCTCGGGATTCTAATTTTGCTCCTCTCGACTGTTCCGTCATTGATTGATAAGAAGTAGGTATCGGGTGTGACCATATAGGTTGGCTGATTTGAGCCGAAACAAGTACGCAGTTGTTTCGGCTTCGGTCGAAACTGTTTCGATGCTGATCCATAGGCACAGATCAAGCTGCGACGATTGAGCCCACAATATAACTCTAATGTAAACATTAATACAAGAAAAACAAAGATCAGGACGTGTAATAGAAGACACATAAATAATACAAACATCTTCCTAGAGTGCATAAACAAATTTAAACGGTTTTACTCAGAACTTTCATAGTAAGTAGGCGGTGTGACACTAAATAGTTTTAAAAATCAAATTAAACTAGGGGTAAAAATATCTTTACATTTCCAATAGATTACTTAAATTTTCAAATAAAACAATTAGCAGTGGTTGAATTCGAAGGGCAGGCGGTTGCGAATGCGATTTCAACGTTTAACGGGATATTTTAAGGGAACGGGCTATCGCTACATGCGCTACGGAGCACTTCTTGAGTCCGTGCGTACCGACTGCTTTAAATAGAACTCATTTTTCGTTGACACATTTTTCTGCTTTACAGCATTTACGCTATATCTGTTCAGTTAAATTTTCGTCAAAGGTCAAGCCTACATTATGTGCAAATTATTTTATCTGTATCTCAATTAAAGCACAAACAAAAATATTGCCAATAATCGAAATTCAGCACTTGCGAACGAGCCTGCGCATTCGTTTCATTGTTTGGCGCTGGTTTACGGGTAAAGATTCGAAATTCTTCGCTGCACCTATATTTAACATAACGCACTTATTTGTTGCTCCTTTTTTTCTCATACAATATTTATCCTGTATCTGTTGGGTTCTATTTTTGGCAAGAATAAAGCCTGCGCTATGTACAAAATATTTCTTCTATCCATTTCTTATTTAAAGCAAAATTATACAAAATGTTATTTTTTAAAGTGTTCACTCTCTATATATTTGTCTGATTTTTTTTCGGTTTCATGTCAGGTAGATATATAATGTGTATGCAAAATATTGTCTTCCTCCAACAAATAGTTTTTGGGCTAAACCGCCACCAGACAGACAGATATACAGACGGAATTGAGATTACCTGTTTTTCGTCATCTAGGGACCCTGAAACGTGAACATCTCTTTACTGCGTGTCATAATGGAAGATAAGAGATTGTCCCAAGCAGGGTTAAGGGATCAACAATAGACCAAACTTTGGCAATGAAGCAAATACAAGAAAAATTTGAAAGATCGAACATTCCGATTCATGCTCTTGGATTTCAAATGTGCATACGATAAAATTAACAGAACAGAAGTGTATCGGGCTACGTGTGAATTGAATTTTACAACGAAATTAATAGATTAATAAAAGATGGAAGTTGTGCTTCAAAATTGGAGAGAAACATTCCAGATGGATTATGTATCAAAAAGTGCACTTCGTAAAAACAACATATCGAGAGTCGGTAAGATAACACTACATAAGTATATCATAAAACTAATTTATGCAAGTGCAGTGTGAGTGTTACTACAAGAGAACTTGAAGAAGGTAGAAAAATACTTAGAAAAAAAATTCTCGGGGTGGAGAAGACGGACCAACATTGAACTAAAGGCAATATATATAGAACCAGACAGAACGTTTTGTCTATAAAATATGATTCTTTAGATCTATTAATTACATATTTACAATATTTTCATTCGACGTTCCCATCTGTCTCACGTCGTATTGGATTTCAGTTCTTTTTTGTATTGATGTGAGATAGGTGATTTTCTAGTTGAATACTTCTAAAATGGGTTTCTTTTGTTTTTTTTCTATTTTTATTATTAACTCCTATTTTAAATAGAACACCCGGTATATTATTACATTCTGTATTCAGCTTAAAATTTTAGAGAAATTTGTCTCTTCAATTAACGCTCTATTTTGTACCGTTTCTGTAGAATTTGTAATTTTTGAAAATTTTTGGCAAATGCTTAAAAATTAAAAATAAAATGTTTGGCTAATTATAAGGTCACTGTAAAAGGAAGTTGTGTGAGTGTATCACATCAGATTTTTATTGATTTTGATAGCTAAGAATAAAAATTAAAAACAATTATTATACTATGAAAATTGCTTATTTGACTCTGAAATGCAAATCCAATTAACTTTGTAAAATTTCTCGCTTAACTGATGACAAATTAATTGGTTTTTTATTGAAAGTGCGTCCGCCCACGACTTTATCGAAAAGGCCCACTCGAAAAGCACGCACATTAGGAAGTCGGCGCTATCAAATCGGTTATGTAAGCGGATCTATTAATAAACACGTTATCGAAATGCCACGGGTTTCTCCAAAAAAACGCCGAAGATATCAGATCAGATGCAGCACCTTGTATCAAGTGCGCCGAGATAAGCAGAGAAACAAACACCAAAAATAATTGCCGAGCGCGTAACTAGAAATCGAACTTTCTAATTGTCGCCCGTGAATCAGCACTAAAGATGAAAATTTACATTTTTCTCTGACGCAAAGTATGGCCTCCATTTCCGACTTAGGGGATTCCATTGTGGACGTCTTCTAATCCGATGGTGTCGTTTTGTAACCATGACGCGGGTGCCGCTCGCAGATTCCCTACAAAAGAATTAAATGGAAGATAAGGAGTGTTGATATTGATAGATTTTCAATCACTATCAGGAGTTTTTGTAGTTGCATGACTGCTGACTTGGTGTGGTGTTATCTAATCTCCCGTTCTAATTTGTTTGTAGATTCCTTCTTGAATAATATTTATGTTTAATGCTGTAGAACACTACTGATAATTAATTAACATTGTAACTGGATGCTTTTTGATGGAATTGAGGATACATTTGTTGAAATTAATAGACATTTTAATGTTATATGATATACATACAGGGCCGTAGCCAAGGGGAGGCTAGGGGAGGCTCAGCCTCCCCTAACCTTTTTTTAGCCTCCCCTAGCACATTAGTCGCTAATTTAATCTAACTTTTTATATTTATTTTTTCTAAAATGAATTTACAAAATCGAGCGGGATCGTAGTCTGACGTCACATCTCCACTCCAACAGCTCAGCGAATATTTTATACTTCAATTTTTACTGGTTTTAAAAAAAATACTGGAAATTTTAAAACCAGCTGATAAGGTGTTGCAAGCTCAAGAAACAAGTTTAAAAGATGCATTGGTACTAATAAACAGTTACACAAACTATAAAAGACCTAAGAAACGAAAAATCCTTTAATGACATAATAATCCAAGAAGTCCACAAAACCTATTTTAGTCTAGTTGACAAAAATCAACCGCCATCACGCCGGCGTAAGAAAGAAATTACGTTGTTAAAGGAGTTTCTCATTACCAAAAGAATTGGTGAATGGTCCTAATCTGAAGTCGATCAAAATACTGATCTGCACATGAAAACTATTTTGTATCAAAATTAATAAAAGATTTTCAACTAACGAGGATTTGCTAACAGCTATTTCTTGTGTAGAAGATGAAAATCTGGATCTTCAAAATATACAATTTTTAGAAACTCTAGGAATAACTAACTATACCATGTGCGGAAGAAATTGCGGTCGTAAAAAACTTTTTTAACGCGCAGAAACAAAGAGAGTGGCACATGCAGTGTTGACGTACTTACAGACATTGATCAGTAAAGACTTGCTTTCCCTGATACTTATCAGTTGATGGCAACTGCACATACATTTGGTTGCAACCCTGCTTTATGAATCTTCATTTTCTGTGTGGACAGGCATAAACAGAGAACAAAGAACGTCCATGCATCATCAGCGGATGGAAAATTTAATTTTGCCAGCTTTTGAGAAAGAGCGCACTGAAGACATTGATATGGATAGACTATTAGTTCAATTCAACAGTTCGAGAAGTAGAAAACTTCAACTGTTTTAAATATTTCATTTCGATTTTTTTCAGTACGAAAACTGCTCATGAACACGAAATGTTAGATGGAAGATGTATCAGTTATGAAATTTTAGAAATTTAGTACTGTCATAAAAACTCAAAATATCCAATGCGCTGTTTATCTGTCAATTCTAGAATTCACATAAATCTGCTGTAATTTTTACAGTTTTTGTTTCATAACAACCTGAATAAATATTTTTGAAAAAAGTAAAGTATGAAAAATATATGTACAAATTATTATGTTGTGTTCTTTTTAAGAAATATAAATATTTTATTGCGGCATCTTATACTATGGAAATCACTTTCTTATTTCATCAATATTTTTTATTTATAGATCAGAATATACAAATCCCACGAAAGGATTAAGTAACACAGAAAATTATGCTAGCCTCCTCAACCTTTTTTTTTTGCCTCCCCTACGTTGTCATACTGGCTACGGCCCTGTATACATAGCAGTGTATTTGATGTTTAGTATATACAGGGTGTCCTTAAAACATATGAACATGGTTTACCCAGGTAAATTACGCCAAATCCGTTTCGTCAAGGCATTATTCTGGTACAAAATTGCTTAAAACAAAAAATGTTGGTCATAACTAAAGCTGATATTATATGGCAAATGCATATTTTCTATAATTGATATGCCAGTGAAACTGTTTGCACATGTATACTAATTATGTGAAAACAAATCGTTTAAGCCAAGTTTCATTTTGCATATTTTGCATATTTATACATTTTTGAACATACTTTCTGGATTTTGCATATTTGGTTATATTTAGCAAAAATTTGTAATGTACCTATAAACTTCTTGAGATTTTTTTTTGTAAAATTTACTAGTTCATTAAATTTATTAATAAAATTTTTGTCTGCGACTTTATGCCGGTGGAGTGCAGTGCGCGTATCGAAATAGGCAGAGGAAAGAGGAAGTCACTATTAATCTTTGACTATATAAACATATACTGCCAGCAACCTTAACTTTTTCCATAGAAGCAATGTATATGTACTATAAGGAATCAGCCAACGTTTCAAGACTCGTACTTCGAGTGTTGGGTGAATAATACTCTGGCGGGGTTAGTGGAAATCACATTTTTATGTTGGCTTACAACCTGAAATTGGCGTTGCCAGTCCATGTTTGTATAGTGAAACGTGAATGACGTCTTTGAATAAAAATTAGAGAAATAAATATACTCCTACAAAATAATTAAAATTTTTACATTATTTAGAATACTTATTTTCAAAAATAATTAGAGCATATTATGTGCATATATTATAACGTTTCGTGCATATTGCCAACAAAATCTATGCATATACATGCGCATATTTTCGTACATTTGAGTGCATATAATTATCAGCTTTAGTTATAACAACACGGCACTTGGATCGATATCAATAATAGTCGATATAATATTTCGTATGGGTATGAAATAGCTATTTGTGCAACAGGTGCTAAAAGTCTCCTGTATAAACACTTTTATGAAGAGTTTTCACACAATATTTTTCTACGGCCTTAAATTTACCGTTATTAATCCATAAATCTCGATTTAAGAACACAGTTATAAATTATGTCATATTAACGAGATGGCCGTGACGTAGCAAGTGACTGTTTCTGCAGTCGGTAGCTGTCAAATTTAGTTATCAAAGGTAATTATAATAGTACACATTTTACTTTATTTATTATTTAAAATTCTAACACCCGCTGTTTACTTTTAGCACATGTGCTAAAAGTAAACACATCTAAAAGTAAACAGCTGATTTCATTTTTAATACGCTGATTTATAAATCGTCATTTTTAGTCAAACAAGCTAGTGCTGAAAGGCCTACTTTTAGTAGTGGTCGTAGAAAAAAATTGTTTCAGATGATACTGGTTATTATCGGTGGATGGAACATAAGAGTAATGACTCAAAGCAGTAATGGCAAGGCCTACAACTTTTAATTTTTTTTCGATTTACATTTTCTATTTTCTGCTTTATTAACTCATACTCACATATCCTCAGTTTCGTACACAACGTCAAAGTCAATATTAAACAGTTCACTCAAATTGAATGTAGCTAAAAACCAAATGTACTAACAATGTTTAAAATGGCCACCCCTAGCTTGAATGCATAGCTGACATTTTCTATGTTAAACGGTAGACGGTCCTCGAGCAAGAGGGTTTTTGATCCTTGCAAGTGTGTTAGAACAATTTCTCGAAGCTAGTACTTTCCATATTTTGAGCCCAAATATTAACATTTTCAAATTCAAATTCATAAGTTTAGTGATGTAATCAAACCATTATGTTGCCCGAACCTTCTTTCTGCCTAGCTCGTATATTAACACTTTGAAGTTCTTTATATTCGTCGAAATTTAATTCTCTGTGCGCTTGTTTGACAAAGCAAGTTTCGTTCTGCCTTCGCATTCTGCATGTGTGATGTCTTGACGCCGGCCAGCCGTCTGTAACCTACCTGGGAATCCCCTGCTTAAGCAAAATCATTTTGTTTCGTGGCAACCCTATGCTACGAGTGGAACAAGGATCGAGTTGAGTCACCCGTGAGCCTTATTTTTGGCTTCTGAGATCTTAGCGCGGAGGTGCACTCAACGTCCAGGCTTGAACTCGTTAAGGTGTTGGCGTTGTACCCTCGACGCCGGCTTCGTTTAGCCGAACTCCGCGTAAGTCGAAATTGTAAGTTGTGAAACACCTTGGTTGCCGTCTTCGAGCCAGTGCGTAGTAGTGGTAACGTCTAGCCAGGGTGTTCCTGTTGGGAAGTTCGGATCTTCCGTACCGCCGTAGTGGGATCTAAGTAGATACTTTGACCTTGTGCTAAACTGCCAGTGTAATAGAGCCCCGAGTCGTCATACCGAACCTGCTTATCATAAAGATGCTTCATTTGTACCCGAATGGGGATGTAACGCCGCTCTTACGCATCATGTGGTCCTTTCCGTCTTTTCGAGGCATCGTTGAGGTGCGACACGCAGCCAGAATTGGACCCCAATATGTAACGTCTGGATTTTTACAAACTCAAGGTATATGTTAGCCCATAAATTTATAGTGAAGTGTTCCCTCAAGCTACGCGTTTGTTGTTTAAAGTGTAAAATGTCAAACAGATACTAGCGTTTTAAAGTGAATCCTTAGTCTTATCGTCAAATTTTATTGTTGATAAATTCTGTTGATGTAACGTAGTTCCTTTGTGCCAAACTTACTGTTTTGAATATAACTGTGTTAATTGTTGTCGCTTTGTCACTTGTGTTTAGTTTAAACATTGCGTCGTTAACCTGACTAACCCCTTTTGCCGATTATTTTCAACTGTAACCAGTAAATATTTTTATGCTCATGGTTATTCACATATTTTATTATTTCAACAGAGTCTATTGTTAATTTTTTATTTACGTTTTTCATTGGTGTTTGCATGTGTTGCGTTTTGTTTTTACTGTACATGAAACCAGATGGGTGTAAGAGAATGTTAAGAAAGGTAGGTTCAATTCAACTGTGCACTCGCTACTTCAAATTGTGCTACGGTAGAAGTAGAAAGGTGAATCACTCGCTTCCACATTCAAAGTGCGTTCACTTATGCTGTGTGTTGCTTTTGGTATTCCCGATCTAGTCCGAATATGGTAGCGTACCATTTATTGAACATCTTTTACTTCTGGTTACCGGAGTACAGCCCTACAGGAGCAAACCTTCTTATTACCGACATCATAACAGAGTTAGGGCCGCGTATTCTAGGTATATTTTCCGATTATGTCGTAAAGTCGTGTTTGGGCGGTAACAAGTGGTGACGGATTCACGAGCTGTATAAGATCTAGCGCCATCTTGCTGAAAGAATGAGTTTTGTAGTTTCCATTGTTGCCAATATTGGTGCTTTATTGACTAAAGTTAGCCCTACGTGCTATTTCTTACCATAGCACAGTGGGTCGCTTTTAGAAATTTCTGGCCAAAAGTAGGAATGATTGAATTTTAACGACTTGCAGGAAATATCTAAATTACTGCGTAATTAGTAAGAATAAAGGTCATTATTGAAGAGAGAAATAATCATAGACCCTATACCTGGCCAATTTTCACTCTGCAACCCTTAGAACGAAGACGTGTGTAAGTCTGTAGTTGCACAGTGAAATTTTAGTGTTCTTGTGATTGTGATTTTTTAAACTTTTAGTTAAAAATTAGCCATGTCTGACACAGAACACGGTAAGAGTTATATTTTAGATAAATATTTCACTTTATATAGTAATATATGGCTTGTGACTTAAAGCATAACATAAAAAAGGGGTATTGGGCGCCGCGCCGTGAAAAACAGTTAAATTTAACTTTATTTTTTGATTTAAATTTTACTTTGGCCAACTCCGACTTTGTTAAAATAATATCTGTGTATATTAAATCGTGGACTTTAATGTTCCACAACTTTTAGCTGCGCTTTTTTAAACCATGACCTTTTAAACATAATGGTGCAGTGAAAAACCTCGCTTTTTAAGGAGTAATTGATACTCCAACGATTCATCCAATTTAATTTATAAAGTGATTTACTTTTTACTATTTAAAAGTCTAATTTATACTTATAAGCTAGACTGCGGAAGTTTAGACAAATGCCGATTTTATTTGTTAATAAATATTGATATAGGACTGATATAGGACAGAAGTACCATCAGGTACAAAAACAAAAATGGAAACCCCAATTTCATCTGATGTTGATGAATTTAGTACATACATGTTTGAAAGTGATTCTAGTGAGGCAGAAAGTGACTATGAAAGTGATTATTGATTAACAATAAAAAATTTATTTTATAAAGCCGATAACAGTCAAAAGTAAAGATTACAAAAGTACTCGGTTCTTGCACACTAATATGTCATATCGTGGCAAGGCTCTTTTCTTTTCCTGCATTCACTATTTATTTCTATTTTGATTGGTCCTCGTGCATGTGTTGCATGCGTCGGCGTCGTCCGTTGCAGAACCTGTGGGAAATCGAGGCCGCATCAATTACTTTGATCGGCATTTGAGGCGACAGATAAGTTAACACTTTACATATTCCTTAAATATTGTGCCACAACTTCAAGGGTATTATGTGATGTGAAAATCACTTTATTGAGATTCTTATTATGTTGAAATCGTGTGGTTTATGCAGGACATATTGATGCATTAATGTTCGATGCGTATTTTCCACGGACTTGGAATTTTGAATATTTGTGTATGTAAACATGTATCTACAATTACCATTTCACTGTGAGCGCAGCGTGATTACGACGCGAATTTGATATTGGAGTTTCTTTCAAATATTTACCTTTGTATGTCATAAATTTAACTTTAATATGTAGATATTGCAGTGCGAGAAACTATCTCTCTTGCATTGGATACCTGTATGTATTAAAAAAGGAAAATAATGTATATCACTTTAAATTTGTCGCATTTTTGTTTTGCTCAACTATTGTTTTTAACCATTAACCTAATGTAGCGGTCAAGATATGCCTCTTTATGTTTTTTATTACCAATTATGATGTACTAACCTCAATTCCCTTACCTTGAGAAAAGAGTAGAGCTTTCCGAAATATTGGCGAAGAAAAAAGAATTTTTTTTTGAACTGTATAAATAGTGTTGAAATTTCTTTTCTCACACATTAGATGAATCTCCTGTATGCGACAGCATCTCCACCATAATGTTCACCCTCTGTATACTTTAGAAATGTTGTCCTATCTTTAATAGGTTGGTATACTTTTCCAACCTTGACTGAAAAGCTTCTATCCTTTCCCGCAACCTAAATGTATAGGATTCTTCTACACATAAAAGCTGAATTAACCTGTCGTCATATATTCTTGTTAGAACAGATATTGTCAAACCAAACCCACCGTCCCTTTGTTAAGTTTTCCTTGGATGTATGATACCAATTCGGAAATTGCAATTTCCTCGCACATGTTTACTTTGATTCATGTCAGTCTCCTAGACCAAGTGTTCCTGGTTTTCCTGTAGTTCTAAGTTAAGGTTCCACTTCAAATGTCATCACCTTGTGCAGTGGTTTATCCCACATTGTCCCACGCCCACACAAGCTATATATATATATATTTATATATCTGCATATTGAGTTGTGGAGCAGCATGTAACTACCTTCATCACCAGTAGAACTAAAGCTGGATGTTCAAGATGGCAAAATATCTTCAACAGACTTCATCATGCCTCTTTGGTGAGTTCTCTTAAGCTGGTTGAAATTATACTTTAGTGGGCATGATTTGTACGATAGGTTATGTTTTATCATATTATACAATGAAGACCAAGAATGTACAAGAGAAGATGGGCCGACGACATACAAAATCTAGCATGGAGAAATTTGTACCAAATGGCAAGAAATCGGCAGAGTAATAAATGTGCCTGCGATTTCTTCTTCTTCATCTAGATTCTGGAAATTCCCGACTGATGGGAGCTCACCCAAATAATGAAACCCTTCGATATTCCCAGCTATTGTTTCATATCCCTTATTTCGTTGTTAAACATTCTTGTTGGGGGCTGGATGTACAACATTCTCATTTATGTCCCAATGACACAAACAACATTTCGCCCAATTAATTGGTCTTGAAAGTCATCCCAGAGGCTAGAAGTTTGGCGGTATTTTCAGCCTCTTTTTGTCGATTTTCCGGAGATGTCGAAACATTCACACTTTACACAATGTTTTACGACAGTCACAATCCATCCCAACAAAAATAAAGATTCAGCTACTGCTGTAAAGCCATTAGTTCTCAACACTCTATATCGTACACCGCCATACTGCAATTCTGAACGCTCTTTTGCACAGTTTGTTATATTTCTATAGTTTAACTTATAAATTAGAATATGAAAATTACTTGTAAAAAATGTTTTTGATTGGAGGGTAAACTAGGTTCGCACGCACTACGGCCTCAAGTGTGCTACCTCCAAGTCATGTGTGTGTGTGTGTGTGTGTGTTTGCATGTGTTGTGTGTAGTCTTGTTACTCTACCTCATAGACCAGTCTTCAGAGGGGAGCGACGTTAATTGTATCCAAATTCCGATCCAGTTAACAGCAGAAAAAGTTTCGCCTATCCATGGATTTGAATAGAGGACTTGTTTATTGCAAGACTGACAATCTATCCACTCCGCCACCAAGATGGTCTGTAAAAACTTTACTCAGATTTTGGTTGCATTTGCATTAAATTTACAAAAAAACGTATGAACGTGTCCCCTTATATTGATTTTGACTTTAGATGCGTGTTACTCTAGTTAAAAACATGTAAACAACACCAAACGCAATATGACTTGAGAATCTCTGAGAATTTTTGACCTCAAGACGCCATTTTGGAAAATAGCCATTTTCTCGAATACTAAAGGAAATTCCAATTACGTCCCCTTTTTAAAATGTTCTCTCAAGTTTCAACTGCAACTGTGTAAAGCGGCAATCCTTGTGTTGTATACATTCGTGTACCGCCTGTTCTATTAGAAAATATCTTAAAGAATACATTGCAGTAATGATTCAAGAAACAATAGAGGACAACTTAAATATGAGAAATTTAAGTCCTAAAACAGTGAAAGAAAAATCGAGAATCGCCCGAATATGAGAAGCTCAAGGAGAAATAGTAACCGCGATACCAGGTTTCTCAACGAGATAGAATCACGTGAACATAAAGCCCTCCAAAACATGAAAAACGGAAGAGCGCTGAGTGAGGATCAGAAATGTTGAAAACGAATGCATCTAAGAAGAGAAGTCCGACAGGAAGATACGGTCTCTCATGCTATTCACTCTTGCCTTGGAGGATATTTTTAAGACCTTGGCATGGAATTCTATGGGAGTGAACACTAATGGGAAATACCCAAACAATCTTTAATACGTTGACGATATTGTTCTCATAAGCAATGACGCAAAAGATCTAAAATGATTGCTGAAAAAACTATACAAAACAGCACAAACAGTTGGGCTGAACGTGAATCTCCACAAATCATAGGTCATGAGCCCAGCAAGAATTCAAGTCACCATAGACAATCAGACACTGATAAAAGTGCACGAATATGTTTATTAAAATAGGAAACGAGAATCAAACAAAGGAAGTCAGAAGTCGAATTAGACTATGTTGGACTACCTTTGAAAAATCGAGCTACAGTTTAAGAAATTCCCAATTAAATGACCTACCCCATACTAGCGGGTAATAGAGAGAACCATGGTAGGCATTAACTTAAGAGACAAAATGACAAATGAAGTTTTTCATAGAGAAACCATGGTAACTGAGGTAGTGGAATGCATTACTGCAATTAAATGGAGATGCAGGGATAACATGGATAGCTACGACCCAAACTGATCATATGCTGGAGATCGATAACAAGTCGGAGCAATGAGGAAAAAACATTCGAAGGCTTGCTGTGGAAAACTGGCAACGCCAGAGGTAGAGTGACGTGAAAGAATTTACATAACCGGAAAGATAGAAACATGGTTCATTTATGAAGAAAGTTCTATTCAAAATAATAGAGCAGTCAGGTGTCGTAAGTTCAAGCTGGTCGATCTGTCAGTAACAGTAATAAGTATATGAAAAAACGCAATCATGCTAAAGACAATATAATCATAATTCCGTAGAAAACCTATCTAAACTGTAAAACACGAAACATTCTTTATATTGCCTTATTCTTTCGACAAGATTGTAATTTTATTTAACAGAGCGCAATGAGATAATACACAAATAATAGTTTTATCAACGAGGCTAATTTTATTTAATTAACTCAATGATTACAGGTGTTAAAATGTCTTGACAGTTATCATTTTCGAATAAAACCCTCTTGACATGTTCTTCTGCTGCATGAAGATGTTATTTAAACTAATAAAGTTATCTAAAGTGCTTATTTTGTCTAGGACTTGTAGGTTCTGATTAAATAAACCACTATTTTACAGAAATGAGATTTCATCGCTGTCTTTATAACAGTAGTCTAATTATTGGGAAAAATTTACAATAGGTGCGCTAATTTTTCTAATATTCAATTTAAATTGAATAAAAATTTGTTTTTATAAATATTTTATTTAATAAAACAAAAAAATGGACGTACGTGTTTGCAAAACTAATTTGATTAGTAGTATGTTAAATAATTAGTTAACACAACGAATGAAGATATTACCTATCAATCGTGTTTAGTTAAAGAATACTCTAGATATTCTTATACGCAGAAGTATTTTTTTCTTAATTTTTCTCCTGTACATTTTATATTAGCCAACACTGTGACCTCCAGAAGTCAACTTTTTGCGTAATTTTATTCATTGAGCTGGGAGAGTAGACCTACAAACTTTATAAAAATTTAATTTGAAATATTATCTATCGTTAAACGATTTCTTGTAGGGGTTAGTAAATTATTTATCGTACTGAATTATCGTTCATATTCGATAATTAACGCAATTATGATACTAACTGCAGTCTTTTAAATCTCTCCTTTTGTTTTAATATACTCCCTAATCGCTCACATTGCTTCGATTTTACTAGTGCTACGTTTAAAGAGATCTACCGACAGTCACCGGAATTAGTTTATGAGGCAACACATCTTCTAGAAGAACAGGAAACGAACTACCCTTTTTACTGATATTATAAACTATTCTAAAAATATTAGTGGTAGTTCTACCGGCTTTTGTGTAAACGGTATTCACCGACAGTTCAATTGCTCTTCTTCAAGATTCTTCTCCGTGCAAGTGCGCTTCGCTACTTTTATGCTTATGTATATTTTTTCCTTAGAGATTGTCGTTTTTTAAATATTTTTATCAGTGGCACTTACCGATGCACTGCACCATTCTAAAGAAATATGTGTACTCTGGAAATGCCACGTATGCATGTGTAGCTTTTATGCATTTGCATGCACTGAACTATCTATGTTTTTATTTGTAACGGTTGTAATGTTACTTTTTCCACGCCCTATACTCTACCTTACTATTAATTTAGATTTCCCTTTGTTTGCTAGTTATCTCAGTCGTAGAAGCACAAGACCTACTCTTACCTCAGTGCAGTTAAGGGATTTTGTCGGTATGGATAATTCCGGCCTGCCCCGTGCCACCTATAATGCTGTAATTATACATGCAAATTCTGACAGAAATGAAAACGAACCAGTTTAGATTAAATTACATTTACACTGTAAAAGGAACATACATGCATGGAAATACATAAAAATAATACACAACGGTAACAAATTAATGTTATATGCGCTATTAATAGTAGCACGGAACAGTCCCCGAGCTTAATGCTGAATGTATATGCTTGAATACACTCCTTAAGTGTAGGTATGACTTATTAATTATCAACGTTAAGTCAAAAAACCCACAGTGTTGATAATGTTTAAATTCCGCACACGAATCCACTTAATGCGGCCCTGACTCCAGTAGCTTGAAATCAGCTGACACGATATGTTCACGAAATGATGCAAGCGCCTTGTTCTGACGTGATGACTCAGCAGGTTGTGGTTGCTTTTGGGGAGCGTAATTTTTTCATTGAAACGATTGCATAATTTGTTGCAATCGCAGGCGATTTCCAATTACGACTTTGGTTTTACCCAATCTTCCGAGGCCGTACATTCACTAGTAAAACGTATAATTATAACAACTAAACTTATCTTTATTTCGTAACAAGATGGCCAAGAGATCAGCTCCAAGGCTTCGGTAGATCCTTTCACAAAGACTTCGTATGTTGGCAAGGTCGATTGGCTCCCTTGAAGCCCGACTGGCAGCTGAAATAGCAGCCTCTTGCTATGAAGAGGATACTGCCCCAAGATGGCATTTTATAATACTTCGCGCTGCGTCCCTATTGCTAGTACACAAGCACAGGTCGGTTATTGGCCTCTAAGCCCGCACATAACTTGCTTTGTTCTATTAATAACCTCACTCAACGACCAAATCTGCTGGTTTGGGCGCACAAACTCACGTTCGACACTTGTAGGTTTTAAATGCATAATACGTTTTAATCTAATTACTACAATGTAATAAATACAGTTTAGTCCTATACCTGGCAGAATAATGGTTAAATACCAAGGTGATTAACTACTAAGGTGACACGAACCAGCCCGTTACACGGTTAACCATCGATATTTTTTTTTCTTCATCAGACGTTTCATAGTTTCAGTAGGTAGGAAGTAATAGTTTTAATTTTTCACCACATGGATTCGGTACTGCCGCACTGCTTGAACACGCATTATTTTTAGAAATTTCTTGATTATACTACTATACTAATAAAATGTTTAACGTTTTTTAAGGCTATAGTTTCTCTTGAGCTTTACTGTTTTTGCCATCACCTTCGACAGGTTTACATTTTCTATATTCGAAAAAGCGCGTTTCGTTTGAAATAGGTAAGAGCAACAGCATTCATGTATGTGCTTGCTTGTGATAAGAGTTTTAAAAGCATTCTCCTCTCAACCCTCCCCGCATTTAAACAAACTTTATTTGAGGTAAAAATCTTTATTTTCGTTACTTTATTCACCTTTGTTTGAAATGTTTGAGATGCCCCACGCCAGCTGCTTCAAGTATACAGTCACCACCGAAGGAGCTTGCATATCATTGCTTAAAGTGCTTCTAGCTGTAGTTGAACGGCTTGCCGTACGCCTTCGATTTGTGACGCGAAATGTTTTGTTTCCCCAAGAAAACTTTTATGTACATAATGTACATTTTATCATCGTTGGTATCCCCAAGTTGTGATTTTCGACCACCTACTGTGACCAGTTTAAACGCAGCTAAAAATATTCATTTAAAGCACAATTTTATTTTTTACCAACAATCAGAAGTAGTTCAGGGTACGACGGAAATGCATCCAACCCCTAACTAATGACCATCTACCACAGTTTTTCTATTTATTCTGGTGGCTTCTACATGGTCGTTTTGTCTATGGTTTTTGGGTAATTACCCTCTTTCCAAATCCGTTATTATCTATTCTCTCCCCGTGATTTAGCCAGAATTGTCGTCTTTATCTGTTCCATCTGACTACATTGATACGACAGCGGGACGTCAGGTTTACACGACAACAATGTTATGTTTTGTACAATGAACATAGATTCTTGATTCTTAATTGAACTCCGCCACCGACTAACTGTATGTGCCCCAAAGTTTTGCATCAAATTAAGTTATCTATAGTCTCCATTTGCACAGATTGCTGGTTGTATACACTTTGTACTTTACATGCACTAATCCTTTTTAATGTCTTTTGTGAACCTGCTAACTCTAAACCTCAATAAAAGTATGTAGAACTCAAATAGTGACATAATCTCCATGTCTTTGAAGTAGAACCAAAATATATTCAATATTAATCTTCAAATATATAAATTAATTCAAATTTTACTTTTGTGCTCCATCTTGTAATATTTTGCAGCCATGGACATACTCTGTGGTTTACTTATCATCTACTATCCTTTATATTTTTTATTTATTATTGAACTCATCTCAAATTTTGCAAAATTACAAAACCCTATAAAGTCAGTGTCTTCTATTTATAGTATTTCCTAAACTGTACATTTGTAGTTTACTAAGTTATATGGGGAAATTTCTATAAATATAGAAGATAGCTGTTTCCTGTCGCCATTTTGGGCAGATTAGTGATTACTGCTGGTGCCTTGGTGTAGATGTTTTCGCAGATGCACTTTGTGATTTCTTTAATTCTTCGAACATCTTGAAATTTACCATACAGCATTGAGGTGTGATACATGCAGCCGCTGAAATATGTCTACCAGTGCCAGGCTTCAAGAATATTCAGAATCAAACTAACCCGAGGCAACCTTTCACCCTTTTTCTTTACACCACCCGCTTAGCGTATGCATTTTCGTCTTGGGGATCTGATGCCATCTCATGAGAAACACTTTGAGAAAGGATTCATTAGTAGTTGAAAGTGCCGTTTAATTACCCTGGGCAAAATTGCTACTTTAAAAGCCCTTTTAGTCTTACGATTCTGAGCAACGATACTAAGTAAAATCCTTCTACTCCAATTATGCAGCCTTGATCAGTCAGGTTCATCTCCGAACCACGGATCAGCACTTCCTGTGTTCTTCTTTTGTGATTAGCCGCCTGCACCCTGGCACATGCCAGGTACCTTATTTGCGATTTTAATCTGGTCGAGGCATTTCGAAAAGTGCGCCTTATGCGCTAAAAACTCGGTTTCTATAGTAAATTAACTTCACATGCGAATGTCAGCACCCGCACTCCGTTTTCGTCCGGTTTTCATGTATGGTTGGGAGACGTGGACTTGTGTAAGCACTTGTGAGAAAGATCGTACACCAATTTACTCCCTAGCCAGTTTATTTACATTCCATTTTGACAGAAGGAATGTGTACATACACAAATAAATTTGATAGTCACAACTAGTGCAACACAAAATGACAATACTACAAATGCATTCAAATATATCCTCTTAACAATATGATACTTTTGATATAATACTTTTGCTATTTACATAGGTGTGAACATTCACCATTCTCTTTTGCCCCTTTTGAACATTTCCGCAAATATTATGTCATGTTTTGGATCTGATTGTATATAGTGTAAATATACATTGCTTTCGGACAACCCCCACGCTCAGGAACTAGCTGGAAAAACATTGCTGCACCATACGACAATTCTTGGATCACATTGTCTTGGTTTCATAAAGAATTATTGAGCATTAATTTCTAATTAATAGAAATTCCTCGTCTAACAGTTGAAAACTGCTGCATCTTTCAGCATTATCTATTAAAAGTTAAGATTTAGAATCATCAGAAAACACCATCAAATATAATTTGTCAACGAGCAACTATTTGGATATTATTTTAGTTATTTTACTTAGCACACGAATTTTCTGGCAACTAAAGAAGTATTTGTTGTAAACAATCACATTGTGTGCCAAAGCATGAAAATGTTTCTGCTACTCTGGTGTGGAAAGTAACCATTTTCTTGTTTGAAATATTCAACCTAACATAGAAATTCAAACTTTCATGTTTTTCTCTGTAATATTCTTTCAGGATGCTGATTTTCTACTAGTAATTAAAATGTATTATAAACTCATGTAAATGAGAGTGATGATAAAATTATGAAAATTTATTATTATACCCGTAACTATTCCTGTCACATAATGTGTGTTGCTTCGACAAAATATTTACTCCTATAATAGTGTACAAGGCCTTCCAGTAATAACGTAAACATTTTTGTAATGACGCAAACATTAAACGCTAATCAAAATTATCGTTCAAAAACATATCTGTCACTAAACATCAACAGTAAAATGACATAACTTAAAACGTAAATATGGCTTTAATTGTTTCTCAGTATTTAACGATAGTTTATTTGTATTGTTTATTACAGTACTCAACGTGAATAGAAATATTTGTACCTATTACAACCGTTACCTTTGCAAAACCATGAGCATAGGCCGTTTTCTTAGAACATATAAGTGGTTCTAGCTAGAGTAATCAATATTCTATAACAGACATTGTATTGTTTTTTTCTCTAAAATTATGATTATTGCAAAGGTAGCTTTCCTCGTTTCCTTGATGTGAACAATTTTAAATGATAACCTATTCCTCCAAAGGTTTGGCAAATACACATAGCAATGTGCAGATGATAGGTTATGTCTATATGATGAACAATTTTTAATGGTCTTTAGCATTTGAAAAAACAGAATGGATATTAAATATAGTTTCTTTGATTTTAATTTACCATTTTTGTTTTCAATGGAGACACGAAACTCATTTTTTAAAGAAAAAATAAAATAAGAGCTAGACAACGGTTCGATGCATAAACTGTAAAAATTTTAAAATGGTCACATAAATGTATTTATTTATTATCGTGTCGATGCTGCATATACAACAGAGAGATACAAATATAGGTATAAATGCGGATACACAAGTATGTGTAAATATAAAATATAGATATTTGTAAGTAGATAACATATAACATCTACAAAAACATATGCGCCATTGACCTTATCTAGTTAAAAGTCACAGATCCAGGTCTAGTGATGTCGCCCATTGGATGGCTTCTTCCGTGGCTTTCCATAGATCCTTGTAACACGGCATTTTTTAAACAGCCCTTTACTCTACTGCACTATTAATTTATATTGTCCTGGATTTACTATCTAAATCAGTCATAGTGGTATAAGACTCTATTAACATCGTCAGCGCGGTTAAGAGATAGCTAATATTGTTTTGGGGTAGCTCGTTGTCACCTGGAATGCAGGATTTATACATGCAAAAACTACCAGCAATATAAACCCAACAGTTTACATAAAAACATATAATCTGTAAGGAAAGCACAATCACAAAAAAATACATGTAAAAAACTCTAGCGCTCCACTAGCGCGAAATGTATTTAACTTTCTCGAACAAATAAACTCGGCGAAGCTGTCTATTCTTGAAATGCGCTCATACTAGGAGCGCTGTAAAATACGAGTTAGCGTGTGCTCGTTCAAATCAAGAGCGCCCGCTGCTTCAACAATGACGTAACCGCGAGGTTCTGTTTGCATGGGATTCCCCGTGCTCTCAAACACGACAACGATATCCCCAGATGTTGCAATAATATCTCATCTTGCACAGCGGTTCTAACTAGCAACCAACCTGGCTTTTGGTTTCTCCCCGGCGCTCTCGTGGTAGGACAAAAACGACGCTACTCCTGTGGCGTCAGAATATCTGCTTACGGCGGTCACGGAAGCGGAAGCCCCTCGGCGATCATCCCCCAGTATATCGATGCTTTCTTAGGCTCTGTTTCCACGTAGGAAACTCTTGGCGTCGGTGGCGAATTATGCAAGCCACAACACACTGCACAAAGCACTGCAAGCTTCGTACCTTTGTTAATTGGTACGCACGAGTCGCTTGCCTGCTTACGACACGCACATTTTACTGGTTTGGGTACGAATGAATCTCCCGAGGGTCCTTACGGCATTGTTGCCATTCTACTTCTCACTCCGCTACCTGGAATTATGCTGCTGTATACGCAAATTTACTCACATTCGCACTCGCGATCTCGCATACAGATACTTATCATGCGTGGCTGCTTATCACATAATGCGACATATAAAGAATACGGTTAGGCTTGTTGCTAGTAATGTATATAAGAAAAATGAATGAACTATATGAATACAGATGGCACGAATTGACCCATTTCATCCTGTAGGGTACCATTACATTTTCTGATTGGGCATTCTTCTATTATATGTGACATGATTTTTTTGGCTACACCGCAGTCGCAGCTTGGTTCATTGACAATACCCTATTTGGTCATGACTGCCTTACATCTAGCATGTCCTGTTCCATCCTGTTTAATGTAGTCCAGGTTTTGCAGGGTAAATTGGACCAGGGAGGATTTTTGGTTGGGTTTAATTCGACTCTCTGGGCTTCGTTACTTTCTTCCCATTGGGCTTTCCATTTGCTATTTAGGTCAAAGTTATTTAGTCGATGTCGATTCACTTCCTTCCATATGGAATTTCTGGATTTTAGTCTGCTTCTCGGAGAATCATTCACTAATTGATGTAGTAGAAAGTTGTTTCTATCCCTGTGCTCACTAATCTTTTCCCACTCTTTTTTAACAGTTCGCAGACGCTTTAGTTTTGGTACCGCTATGTTAGCTAAAACAGTAATCCCATTGGAAACTCTCAGGATAAAAATAACCAACGGTTGAATGCTGATAGAGTGAAAAGAGGACGTCAAAATGGTAACCAACATGGATCAGCACAATCGCTACAAGAAAAGATGAAATAAAATACCAGTCGCAAATGGGAATTTTGAATTCTGGTGACGTTTGAGTCTGTTTAATGACTAGCCATATATTAGCCACTACAGAGAAAACTGCACACAAATTTCAATCTATTCATCTGATTAAATTATTAATTCTGACACAATCGGACATCCTAAGTATTGCTTTTGAACTGCTAACCTCATGCACCAAATGAGATATCTGGTTATTGTTCTGTATTATAAAGCACTAACCTCAACCGTCTGTAAGTGAAACCTGATTTTTTTAGATTATTTCTCTATAACTGTAAATGCCATTGTAGTGGCCTTGATAAAATAATAAAGCTTTCCGAAATGTTGGTCTTGACAAAAGAGTTTTCTGTTGATTTGCTTCCCTGAAAAACGAATCCTAATTACTGAATTAAATCGTTTTATCAACCATTCGCTTATTACTGTCTTGCAACGTTACGTAATAACGGCAATAACTGCTACATAAAGCTGTAATTTATTATTAAAATATGAGAAAACAGGAGGAGCTAGCTGTAAATACGAAGAGCACCCAGTCATATAAAAATATTTCTATTGCAATTCTAATTTTTTTGCAGATATAAGATTTAATAAAAACTACTAAAAGAGGTATATTACACAATATTTTGAAAAATATATAAAATTCAGTAGCGAAAATAAAATTCTGACAGTTTCCTTAATATTGATTGTTGACATTGCAACAAAATGGTAAATCTCCTAAATTCTTTCAAAATCTGAAAATTATATAAAATATATCACAATGTTAACCATGATCATGTCGTGGTATATCCAAGAAGCAATTCTACAATAAAAAGCATATATTAAATTATGAAGACGATGAGTGACTAAGTGAGGCTACAAAAATATAAGAAATGTTACAAATCGCAGGTAATATAGAAGACGTTGACGGCTTTCAAAAATTATGAAAACTCATGCTCAAGGAATCGAGGAGATACAGGAATTTAATAGTCCTGTAGAGTAAGTGTATATGTTTTCTAACAAACTAATGCTAGTAATAAAGAGCTGTGGCCAGCCATACCGCTTTTAGACTCAGTTAGTAATGTAACGTTAACTCCTGTAACAAATTTATCTAAAGCGTTAATATTATGCCAGAAATTTGTACGGCGCATATTCCATCACAATCTGCTTTTACATCGCTCTAGCGCTCAAACATAAGATAAGAAGATGTCCACCAGCGTTGGTCAGAGTCTCGTACAAGCACAGCGCCGCTCCCACTCAAGCGTACCTTGAGCGACTACACCAGTTACGAGAACCAAAAAGTATAAAAGGAAATTCCGCACCCATTTCAATCACTTGAAACTTAAGTACCTGACTCCCCCGATCCTGACGACCCCCTAACTCCCTCCTTTCCCTGGGCCTAACCAATTCTTCTGATATCAGACCTAGTTCTACTTTGCGACGGGAGCCCATCTCGTAGGAGGATCCTCCTAACCTGAACCCGACAGAGTTCTAGCTTGTGCTCCTTTAACCTAAACCCCACATCCGACGTCCACTCAATGTGACCATAAATAACCAGATTCACCGCCGTTATTATAACCTAAAAGCTCATTAAAATACTAGCATACCTGTAGCAACAACATTATTAGACCAACGACGCCACCCTGGTAGTCCACTACGGTCAGGTTGCACCTTGCCGGTCGGCTCACTAAATGGCGCAAGCAATCATTCAGCGACTCCCGCAAAACCAGGTCGGACTTTGCTCCAGGTGAAAATTTCAGGTTATTTCGGGTAACCCAATCTTGCGTATCAAAGAAGCTCCTCGACCTGCCTGGCTTAATACACTAAATACGCACGTCACTAACATCGTGACACCTCTAATTACCTGGAATTTGTCCGCCCACTCAAAATGCACAGAACGCCATCTTGGTGACATTACTAGCGCTTGTTTTAAACCGATCGTTTCTAGTTCAAGTACACTGGAGTTACGTCACCCGAGCCTGCAAGCGCCAATTTTTACCACATCCGAACTTACTTTGAGATGATCCAGGGAGCAACCGGGCAGAACCGACGTGTATAGTGCCAAGTAGCATCGAAACAGACCATTTGCTAGAGCAAATCTTCTGTTATAATTTTATGTACATATCAATCTAAATTAAGATTTATTCTATACTTAGTTAAAAACATTATAGGATTTATTTCTAAACTCTATATTTGAGAGAACGTGCCCGTGGGCATCTGAGCATACCCGAGGCAAAAGTAAAGTAATTAAATTAAATTAAAAATTCCGGAACAATTCGTCTTCATTACAGTGTAAAGGGTATCGTTTGTAAAAATTACCGATTAATAAAAATGCAATCAAATATTATTATAACAATAAGACTACGGTGCGGAGAGACTTTTATAGCAAAACATAAGAAAACTGACAAAACTTCATTTGGAACTAAATTGGGAACAAATTGAGCTTATGTTACAGTTTAAGTAGTACGTCTCGTTTATTTATAGTTAAGTTTTTGTAGTTTTTGTCTTTTTAAATGATTTCTAAGTAGAAAAGTGCTTTTAGTCTAGATTTCAAATGTAATGAAGTAGAATTAGTGATTTATAATTATTTCACAAAGTTTATCGAAACGAATCAATTACTTTAAAATTAGATGTCATACGTTGAAAATCGCTGCAGTACTAGAATCTGAAGATAGCTTCAAGTAGTTTCACATGTCGACCAAATTGATTTTTATGCATCTAATGAAATAAAAATGAAACTAAGCTTTCTTAAGAAAATTTCACAAAGTACTGTAAAACGAACATTCTGATTATCAATATTCTTTAGTGACTAAGTGGCAGAAGTAAGACTTTTTGTTATTATTACTATTAGTTTTTTCCAACTTAATCAATATTGTATTCCTTAACGAGGTTTGTTACGCTTAAAAAGCGTAGTTACCGTAAAAATTTATTTTGTTGCATAAATCTTGGTCGTATAAACGTTTTCTTATTTTTCGCGTATTCTAATGCGACCTGAATAACTTTCCTTTTTCCTTTTTCGTACGTGCCCTTGACTTAGCAAGGCGCATGTAACGGTCGTTTTCCAGAAAAGCGTGTAATACAGGGTGAGTGGTTACTGCGTCCGGCATTTCTAGCTTTTCTTCAGAGCTTCTAGTTCACCAGGGAGTTTTGAAACTGCATCGACTGAGCTTACTTTGTGGAGGCGCACTGGAAACCGCTGATGATCTCTGCCAGCACCCTCAACTTGCCGCAGCATAGCTGTAAGAGCCAATTTGGAGGCTATTTAATCAACCACTTCAGAAACCCAATCTCTCAGATAAGTAACTTACGGCCTAATAAATTGCGTTTCCGCAGCCTTATAGAAGCTGTGAAATGATATCTTTTTGGTCTAGCACTCTGAACTTCGTGTTGTGCCATTTAATCTGGGCACCTGGCTGGATTTCCTTCAGAACTCTGTTGATGCTAAACTGGGTTAATGATATTCATACTGCAAGCTTCAGATGTATTAATGTAGATCAATTAAAGCTATTCTCGGTCCGTAATTTACATTTTACTGGTTTGGTCATGTATGAAATACCAATTGGGGTTGCACATTCCGCGTAAGTAATGCCGGTAAGACCTGTTGTACTGACTATTATATACATATGTTTGCCTAACAAATTCAATGCACTGTTTATGTCATTTATGTGTCTGATTTCTTTATTGCTACCTTTTGTATTTTAGATATTACCTATCTGAGTATATTTGTTGTAATTAAAGACTTAACGCATCATTCCAGTCGAGTCGAGCTGGCGAAACGTTCGAAACGAACGGGAATATGAAAGTGCTACGGAAACAACTATGGCCTAATCTATTACGCCAAAAGCTAAAACACATATAACTACCAGTGTGTTCGTCAGAAATGTTAACTCTGAAATCTGTGAAAACGAAATCATATTGGCATTGACAAAGATGAGAAACAATAAAACAGCTGATGTAATAACTAAAGAAATGCTTACCTTCCGAGAAAACTCTAATACAAGCGATAGAACTGTTGCTACCTTCAAGAAGATGCAATTCTCCTAGCTTGGAAAAACAGTGAAGTAATCTTAATATATAAAAAGATTGCCAAACTGATGTAGGTGATTACATATCAATCAACCTTTTTCTCAGTTATTTAAAGTAGAATCATCGTCACATGATTAACAAATAAGTTAGACTTTTACCAGTCGGTTGAGCAGGCAGGGTTCAGAAAAGATTAATTCAGCACCCTAGATCATCTACAAGTGCTAAGACACCTAGATAAATGCGAAGAATACAATATCAGCCTACATCTAGCATTTATCGATTTTCAAATAAAATATGGTCAATATTAAAATGTCTAAACTACACCAAAATCGACTCCTGCTATACATTCCTAATAAGAGACATCTACAATGACGACGACAGTATTCAGGTAAAACTTGATGAAAATAAACAGAAAAATATTACTAAGAAAAAGAGTACGACAGGGAGAAACTATGTCATCCAAACTATTTACTTTCTCTTTATAGAACTTCTTTAAAATTTAAATTAGTGCCACAAAGATAAAAACAACAAAATTGAGGCATTAGTGTACTACGAACGCGGATGTGCCTCAAAACTTATTTCACAACATGCAACTTACTTGCTAAAACACTTAAAAAATTACGATAATTTACACATACAAGACCTTAACTTAGCTGCATACGATAGTTCTAAAATTGACAGTAAAATACACCGAAACCCAAAGGCAGTCACAAACCTGAAACGAAAGCCAAAATGAACATAACAAGAATGTCGAAAGGCAAAATCTGTGTAATCCTACAAGCGATGAACAGAAGGTTTTCCAGGGCAGCATCAGCGTCCAGTCTATTTTACAGGCTGGTTGAGAAACAGCAGATAGCGGCACAAGCTCAAAACCAGACTAAATTTGGAATCTCCTATATCTCGGACAATCGTTGTAGATTCGCCAGAGCTGCACGGTAAGAGGTTCCCAAACAGATGTATTTATGGAACTGATAACACACCACATACAACTCTGCTCGGTTATATCTGGACAACCACTCAACTAACCCGACGGAAAAGCTTCAAACATATCTAAAGAGTATCAGATTACAGGTAGCATAATAGAGATTGATCAGCCTCAAGAAAATTGTTTGTAATAAACAAATAGTTATTGAAAATCTTCTCGAAGAGTTTTCTCATTTTAGAGCCACATTTAATGTCCTGAATATGGTATTGATCTCTTAAGTTGTCGTTTCTAACGTGGTCCAGTCTTGTTTTTCCTACAGTCTTTCTTAAAATTGTCGTTATTTGCATTGTTAGTGTTGCTTCCGATTTTGTTTCAATTATAAACGTTAACATAGGACTCAAGAGGTTGTTGCAGATGCTCACTTTCGACTTCTGACGTAAGACACGATTGCAGCAAGTTAAGTCGTTTTGTTTCGTTTTTTATTAAAATCTTTACTCTATTCAATTTCAGCAATAGAAATCTTTAATTTAAATGTTTGGCAATTGCCACTCAACTAAAATAAGGTCGTTATCCGCCAGTAGAACTGCCTTTGACATCTCTTATATTTCGTTCATAACACACTTACACGGCATGGGACTTAATGAATCACCCTGTCGTATTCTTTTAGTTGCTGGTATTTGTTCAAACTGTGTCGTTCGCACAACGAAATTCAATTAAGGCATAAATAATATGCTTCTAATTTGTACACCGGTAATATAGTAGAATCGGCACTTGAATCTGCCACACGCGCGGATTGAAGATAAGCGAAACCACCCAGAAATGTGTGTCGCCGCTTGACGCAGTGCTCGGCCCATTCCCACTCAGCCTCCCTCCAGAATTTTGAAACCAACCCTGTATCCTCTTCGGGCCAAGACTCCAACACGAAGCGATAACGAATTCGCCTCCAGAGAGATTACCACAAAATCGCAGAAAGCTACAACCTAGGGGTTCCCAGGTCCTTTCCCTGCCAGAAATACCTAAGGACGCGACTCATCTGTGAGAAAGTTAATCCTCATAGTGCCGTAAATCGGAAACCCAAAGTAAGCTTGATACGGCATATCACGAACTGCACTAAGGAAGAACTTTGTAATATAAACAAACGCAGCCATTACGTGTCGTCAATATTAATCGTGTAGTTACAGAAGCGACCGCGAAAAGCAGGCCGCCGTCCTAGGCGAATTTCCACCAACATCTCGTCGATATACCAATCCTGGTCTATGTATGGGGGGTTGAAGACCTCCGAGGACCGGTTCCCCGAATCAATTTTTATTTTCCCGGTTTATCCGGTTGTACATATAATACTAAATTAATTTGTGTTTAAGGCCTAACTTATAATTTACAGCAAAATGCAAATTTTGTATTTAATTTCTTCTCTGTCTATATATTTGAGTATGAATCGGACCATGGCATTCTGACTACTGTTATGGTAAAATTAAATAAATGACAAAAATAATTGTGTAAAAATTCTCCAGTCTAGAGTCTACATTTCAAAATAATCTACTATTTGTCGTTCACTGCCCAGGCTAACTCGAATTTTCGGCAATTATTTAGTGGTGCGCAAGCATTTGGGGCTCTTATAGCTACCAACAACGATAAACTCAATCTAACAGTCAAACATACTCCACTTACCGTTTATGGGTTCTACCTTACGCAAACCAAAGCGCAAAAAAACGAGCATGTATCAGCAGATCGTATGAAACAAAAACCGTTGTTGCCGTTTAAGAATAAGAACGTACATACTACTACGTTTGTTAAATTCAAAACAATGCCGAAATGCATAGCTAGCCACGTTTATAAAGCAAGAAACAGTTAAAAGTTAAAATGTATTAATTATTAATGAAAATGGAGTGAATAAAAAGTCATTACTCGAAATAGTATGCAGGTTATATAAGCAAATAATAGATTTGAATTAGTTGTTCGCCTGGGTGCGAAAAGCAAAGAGCAATAAAAAAGTAATTTGTGGAAGCGACGCTTATCATAAAGGCCTTTGGCAGACGAAGGACTTTATAAGTACAAACAATCAATGCTTAGTAAAAAACAAAAATGCCCTCGCTTAATTCTATAGGTGCGAAAATGATATTAGTGTTGTATACCACCTTAACAAACAATAAATGAATTAGAAAATTAATTGATGTGTGAGAAAAATCTAAAATTAAATAATGTGTTAAACTAATCGCAGGCAGCAAAGGTCGTTGACTATAAAGAAATGAATTACAAATTTAACGTTTGAAAATATTAATAAAATTCAACGAGTTATTACTGGAACCCTGTTATTTTTAAATTATTACGAGCTCGTGCGCGAGTGTCTTCCTTGCAACTGATAGTTTCGATGAAGCAGGCAAAGTTAGTGACTCTTACCACTACGTTACAGCGACTCCATGCGAATGTAGGGTGGTAAAACAAAACTACTGAGTTTGTGTTATCCAAGAGTTTAGGTCGGACAGCGGCGCCGTGGCCGTAAATATGTCTCGAAGTAGGCGGATGCAAGTCCACAAGACTGATGTGAAATACTTAGAAGGTGGCCCCAAATAAAGGTTTGATCGCTGAAGAAGGCACAAAACCGGAAGAACCGAAACGGTCTGTAGCTGGAAAACAGTTGTGGAAAACTGCGGGCAACTACGCAAAATCTACACTCCACGAATTCACTCTTAAATTAAAGTAAATACGCCATAACAATTGCTACCAAAGAGAGAATAGTGACGGCTTAAGGGGTAAATCCCCTGTCAGCGGCTAAGATGACAGGAAAACAAGTCCCAAATCGGAAGAAGCCATCATCATCAAATTAAAGGCGCATGCCCACAACCTATGAGGTACCAAAATTGGAAAATTTGCCAAAAAATAACCCATATAAAAATAGGCAACTTGCTCCTCACACAGGCGCTTGAAGAAATCTACGTCCGAAAAAAAGCTTCTTTATATTTGAAAGGAAACTTGCGAAGGCGTTGAAACGAGCTACAGCATAAGAGCAAAACATTTTTTGAACCGTTGCACTGTTATACCGTACTCCGCTGCAGATTTTATGTTTTTCTGTGCTTTTAGTAATTTTATCGATCACTTTCTTATTGCCTTCTTATTTGTCAGTTTTTTGGTAGAAAATTATACCGCAAAAGAGAAATTTAAATATCGAATTAGGAGCAGAATCAAACTAAATATTGTTTTGTATGTTGCATAAGCAATCAATGCAATGTTTAAAGAAATTGTCATAAAATGCGATTTTACGGACTCTGAAAATTAACTTTCAGTATTTCCTTATCGAAAGGTATGAAATTACCCGTAATTTAATACAAATTGACGAATCTGAAGAGTAATTTTTGCTTATTACGTATGCAATGAAAATATTTACTGAGATGATTGGATTTTTTCTGTACCAACTGATGCAAGAAGTACTAGTTATGGCACTAGAATTGAAAAAAAATATAATCAGCAAAATTAGATTGATTTCAAAAATATAGCAGAACTGTTGACATTTTAAGATTTTATTTATAAAGTGGTTGTGAACTAAAGGTCAGTGTCAGATCGAATGATTTTCTGGCAATTTATTAAAAATAATATAAAATACACATAGATAAAAACGGGATTACAATTCCTTCAAGTCGACTAACGCAAGTAGTAGCGATTACTGATACCAGAAAATCAACCAAGTTGCAAAAGTCTATTTTCGTTGCTGAATCTTCCCGTTTGCACACAGCCAGGAATAGAAGCAAATCTAAAACAGTGAGAGAGAATGGGTGTGCATGCAAAACGCTTCCGAATAGCAACGCGAAATTCAAGCATTACGTGATGTACGTATGTCATACACGAGCTTGACCCGATGCACAAGTGGGATTATCGTTGGGGCCATGCAAACGCAACAGAATCAGTTTTTGGTAGAGCAACGAAACTTACCGGTCATCGCAGGCGGCCCCGGAGGGTTAATTCTCCAAAGTAAAAAACGCAAAGGGTTGCTAGCTTTGTGAGAGGTTAATTGCTCGAATGCATGGTGCAATACAAAGGTAGATTTTTTACGCAAATTTTACCTGCCCGGGCCAACTGGCCAGGTAAAAACCGATTAAATGATGCGCCACCCAAATCTAACAGCTGTCCCCGACTCAACCCCGATTCCTTCCATGCAGCGCCTGCTAGGAATCAGTTTGTTCGAAGGACACAAAGATCGGGAAACGTGTTTGGAAAAAGACAAAAATTAGCTCCCTTGAAATTGCAGCAAAGTTCTAGAAACATTTTGCTGTAGCCAATTACCACATTTTTACAGTTGCTTATCGTGGGTTATAAACATGTTATTGCGGTTTTCTCAGCTGCTGATTCAGGTGTTTTGGTAGAATTTTAATGAGTAAGGAGTTATCTATCTGCTTGGTGCTGGAATTTGATATAGCCCTTTGTCCCCTACTATAAAAGGACAATGAATGTCAGTTAGGATCGTCCACACTTGAAAGTGGTTATTTGAATTCAAGAAAAATAATGTTTTAACTTTATTTCAATAGAAAATGTATCAACTCCAATGAAAACTTTAAAGTATTGCAGGAAATGCACTACTTGTAATCCTCAATCTAGAAAAACATTGGTTTGAATCTTAGCCTTTACTCAAATACAATTTGTGTTTTAAAAATTTTTTCTGTGATAAAAATTGCATAAAGAATCCCTCTCATTTCGTTAATTGCAAATAATACCCTCAATACTGGTCTTCTTTGTAAAATAACGACCAAGTTTCTTTCTGTTAGAACAAAATAAGCAGTTCAATTATTATTACTGATAAAATCGAAAATTTGAAAATTGGTGTCAAGGTGATCAATGAAGAAGGTAGTGCCTTTACTCGCTATTAGTGAAGTAGAACATCGATGTAAAAAAATATGTTAATTGTATGACTTAACGTTAAAAGAAAGTCAACAGGGCATCAATCCTGCAAATTTCGTATTCTAACAAAATTAGAGGTGAAAAGTTTTTAAAAGATGCCACTAATTTGATTATGAAGGTAACACTTAAATTTAAAATATAACATCAAAAATTCTAATTGTTGTTTTACGTAACGTTGATTGTTGTGATCAGTGTAGCGTCTTGACCGGAATAATTGACTTTTCTTTAGCTTGAAAACATTAAAGACATGGAGTAAATTATACTTATTAAGATTTTTAACACAAAAAGCAATGTTATGCATTAAAATTCTCCTCTCAAAAATTATTATACTTAAAAACTGTTTAATAGTATTATAAAAATTATTTAAAATAAATGGCAGTTCTCAATTGGCAATGTTAAATCACCCATATACAAGATCAGCTGAATTACTATCTGTACAATACGTATTATTTTAAAATGTTAATAAAAGTAAGTACTTATGTAAATATCTTATTCGTGTACTATTAAACTTGTTTACTGTTTATTTTACATATACCTGATTACCTTCACTTAATTGAGTCAATCCAATATTCCTGTCCAGTCATGCAAATGCAACCAGCTTATTCAAGCGCTTCCGTTTGTAACCACATCGAAGATCCCTGCTCTGCAATTAGCTGCCCTTAAGAACCACTTTACCTAAATCCGCTACTTGCTCAATCGGGAACCCAAACTGTTACAATAGATAGAACAGTGATGAAGACTCACACAGCGACCCAAAACCAATCCATCTCCTCGATAGTAAATCCTTTACGGCTCATTCAAAATTTAAATAGTACAGATGTATTCACTTCAACAGCAACTCCAACAAAGCTATTCCAAATGAAGCTGATGCAGATGTATTTACCCAAAAATAATTCCAGTGAAGATCATCCAAACCAATACAGTTGAATATGGATCCCCGTCAACAGTGATAATAACTTGATCACAGCATATTCAAATCAAACCTAGTTACAGATGTATCTACCTCGAAAATGATTCAAAATGCAGCTCACCCAATCAAATCAGGTTCAGATGAATTTACCTCACCAATCCCATTATTCTTAATTCTTCTTTAAGTAGTAAAATGGTATCTTTCTTCATGCTATAGTTTGTTTTAAAAAAATTTCTATTCCTTTACTTTATATAAACGGGGCTGCGCGCGCTATTGCGCGGTCTATTCTATTTAATGTACCACCATTATTAGGCCTATTACGTTGGGCCATTCCGTTCTGTTACACGCCCCTCCCCTGCCTCCCCCTGCCGACCACCTAATCAAAAAAGGAGGCTCCGACCCTCTCCAAGGAAGCCCTCGAGGCTCCGGGGGTTTCGCCCCTCTCCAAGGGAGCCCTCGAGGCTTCGCTTTTCTCCAGGGGGGCCCAAGGGGCTTCACCCCTCTCCAAGGGGGCCCTCAAAGCTCCGCCTTTTTCCAAGGGGCCTTCGGGGCTTTACCCCTCTCCAAGGAAGCCCTCGGAGCTCCGCCCCTTTCCAAGGGAGCCCTCGGGGCTTCGCCCCTCTCAAAAAGGCCCTCGGGGCTCCGCCCCGGTCACGAAATCGAGGCGACAGCGAAATGCATGCAAACGCAAATGGTGGACATCGCGTCTGCAATTGTCGTGACGGACACACACGTTTGGATCGTTTTCCTTTATTTATATGATTTAATTTTCTCCTATGCACCCCTTTACGTTATTCCAATAATAAATTAGCGTTTATAAAAAGGTTTTATCTACTCCCGTGGGATAAGTAACTCATTACGTCACTCATTTGACACTATTTAAGTTAGGTAATGAAGCTCATTACACCACTCAGTTATGTAATGGTTTCATTACGCAACTGGGTTGTGTAATGACTTCATTACATAATTGAAATAGTATCAAATGAATGACATTTGCCTACTAAAATATTTTTGAAAATGACCGATCTGACATTTTAGAACCGAAAATTTTTATAAATTCCCATTTACCATAGTAATACATATTTATACCAATTTTTTTAAACTAACACCTTGGATTACATTTCAATACAGATTATTTTATTATGACATTTTTTATTAGTGACTACTTCAAATATTAGCTCAGCTTAGAACTTTTACATTAATTTAAACTATCTTATAATTTGTCCTATTTATTATTTAACTTTTAATTATGAATCGCTTTCTGATAACCCCAAACAGCCATCCATATAACTCCAAAGATTATATTTTTAATTGATATGTTAGAATCTTTTCTGAATATTAAATGCATTACTGGATTTGAATTCAATCTGCATCTTATTAAATAAATTTTGAGTAATTATGCTATTCTTTTTCTACTTTTTAATATTTAAGTATTTATCCTTCCATAAATAATTTCATAACTTAAGTGCAACCATTACAATATAATACTCAAATGACGTTCCACAAAATAATATATACATGGGATACCAAATCTCTGTCTAGACGTAGGTGCTAAGCAGAAGACTGGACTAAATACATATTATTGGCATGGGTACTAGAGAGTCTAGCGGACAGTAACATGTACAGCGGCAATGAATAACCAGTGGTCTTGCCATAGGGTATACTCCACATACGCCATATACTCTCAGGATTTTCTGGCCACACTGGGTATACTCTTAAACAATTTTGTGAAAACTCGTTGAATGTGCTTACAAGTCAGGCCTAACGTCAAGTCGACTACTTGAGAACAATTGTCTGCATTAAGGCTGCCAGTGTTTGTAGGATTTATCCCACCACTCTCCCGTTCGAGTAGCAGTGAAGGTTGTATTCCGTGACCATACGTGAAGGTTTGGCTGCGAGACCATCGATCTTCGGCACTTTCAACTCTTCGTGGTCAAGTTAAAGAACGTCAAAAAACAGACAAGGCAGAAGATGCATTACGAAAACAAATTTTTGTCAATACATTTAATTAGATTGATTGATTTTTTTTCAATTTTATATGAAAAAAGATTAACATTTTAAGCTCATTTGTTGTAATCCCCCCCACCCCCGCCAAACAACCATATAAGGAAGTCAAGCACACATTGGGTTACCAATAGTACAGTATAGGTACCTTCAAAAATGTATGGGAACTTCACTGTGAATAACCTTTGCAAAACGCATAAAGAGCATAAATTCTGGTTGAGCAAATTCCGTTGGATACACAATCATCCTACGCCAGCAGGAGGTGCGCCTGAAATCACCAAAGGGCGAGAGTGATTGACAAGCTTCAAGAAAGTAACGCGAATTAACGCAAGAACTAGAAATTAACACGTCTTGCAGAACTGCAGGAGTATCAAACACGCTCTGCAGGGTATTTCACCTTGCCAGACGGGTTATTACCTAAAGAGAGTCGACGCCATAAAAGCCTCGAAGAGACAATGGCTGCGATGGCCCAATCAAAAGGATGAAGCAATTTCGGATTACACGGGTAGACGAATCGGAGGCCATAAATCTGCTGGTTGACGCAAATCCCTCGAACACACAATAACCGTTAGCACATCCGAAAGCAGGAAATTAGGCCTCCGTCTGCGATGGCAAATACGTAAATTGAAGCCCGGATAAAGAAGGAAGGTTGGGCAATAGGCTAACTAGAGAGCCTCGGAACAACGGACGAGTTTTAAGAAACGACTTACACAAAGAAACTAAGACTTCTCTTTTAAAACCTGAAACGTACGGATCCTAAGCAAACTAGTTGCCTAACTTTCCTTAACAGAGGAAATCAAAAAGTATAAATCAATGGTGATGAGACCAGTTAGAGGCCATGGCATCTGGAGACTTAAATACAACAATGAATTAAATAGACTTTTTAAAGAATTCCCACTTTCAAAATTTATTAGACTGCAACGGCTATAGTGGGCTGGACATGTTATCAGAGTGGAAAGTAAAAGGCTACCAAATAGAACCAAATAGAAACAGCCAAATTCACAGTAGAAGGCCAGTGGGAGACCATGAAGACCATGGAAAAATTAAATACAAAAAAATACACGTGATCTTTTAGGAGTCCGAGTTTGGAAGAGAGCGACAGGAGACAGCTATGAAAGCAATAATTACAGGAGGCTAAAGCCAAATTTGGGCAATAGAAGAAAAAGGCGGATTACTATCTAGAGAGTGTCGAGACCATAAAAGCCTTAAAGCCACAATGGCTCCGATGTCCTAATCAAAGGAACAAAGCAATTCCTGTTTACAGGAGAGTTGGAGGCCATAAACTTCCTCACTGACGCAAAACCCCCGAAGACACATCCGAAGACAGGGTATTTAGAACATCTCAATTCTAAGAGGCAATAAGAGAGTATAACAACTTAAAACATAACTAAACAAAATCTTAAAAACCACTGAAACTACTGTAAAACCCTAAAACAAAGATGGACGACGCAGAAAATACTGCAGATTATGAAGGAAAGCAGAGAACACAAGAACAAAGATACAAGGAAATAATCATTCTCGTTAGATAAGAAAATATTGACACCACAGAAAATTGTATGTTGAATAAATGCAAAGAAATTGAAGACCTTCAGCAGAAGTAACGATCATTTTAAAATTCACATTAATATTAAAAATGTAACAAGAATTGACAAAAAGAAACACATCAATACATCTTAACATAACAAAGGCAGGATTGTATTATAACTAGCGGACAAACATAAAAAATGGAAGAGTATTTGCTAACACTGGACCACCTCTGAAAAATGAGGATGATTTTGGTTAACGCCTGAATGTCACATAGGAGAAACTCAAATATCCACTCGAAACAATTAATGCTAAGCTTTAGATGAAGATTCACCATATATACTTGGTAATGATGAAAAAGTTAACAGCATTCATTACTCTGGCGAGGGCGGTAAAAGATCTGCAACAGTTATTATATAATATCAATAAGATTAAAAACCTGCTAATAATCAAACGACCCGCCGCTACGCAAAATTTTCTAGTAAATAACGAGACTGTTGAAGGTATTAAAAAAATACAAATGTATGATCTGTATCAATTAAAACCAAGATCAGACGATTAAAATTAGTAGTAGGATAGAATTAGTCAGAATGAAATAATTACTTTGTAATCGCAGCTTAGATAGTTTCTTAAGGTGTCAAATAGTGCAATGCTATATTTTCCCTGTTCTTCTCTATGGAATGGAGGCATGAACTCCAAAGAAAAGTAATATCAATAGGGTAGAAGCCTTTGGGCTCTGAATATACTGCAGAACAGAAAATTTCTAGGACGGGCAGACTAAGAAATTAAGAAGTTCTAAACCATAAACCAATAACTAGAGTTAGTAATGACCGTCATGAAGAGAAAATTAGAATATTTTGGCCATATTGTTAGAGGCGACAGATATCAGCGATTACACTCAATAATACCAGGCAAAATAAAGGGGAAAAGATATGTCGGAAAAAGAAGAAGATCGAGTAGGAAGCTACTTCCACTGAATTTCGAAATCCAGCACAAGCATGTGAATAAACAGTGTTGGAATAAATTGTATAATGTGTTTAAGTATATGCAAAACAATTCTTAATTAATGAAATACTGTGTACCTATACCCATATTATGAAATTAAATTACTTCGGTGTTCGGTTATTTTGAGGATGTTCGGCAACCCACACTGCACGCTGGCTTGATCCGGTTGCTGTGATCTGTAGCTCTGATGTACTGGGGCCAACAAATCTAAAACAGACTATATTTGCGCAGCCAAAAATGCGTTTTTGTTATTTATAGTTGGTGAGCGGACAAATTCAATGGAATAAAATATTTTGCGGTGTGAGTGAGGTTTACCGCGAGTGCATAAAACCTGACTGGACGTGGCACGTCCTTTGTGAATAAGTTTGGACCACTCGGAATAATATAAATTGGACATTTTACCTTTTACAAAATCTGGCTCTTTGTAGCTAGAATCGCCGATGAGCGCTGGAGGTTTTCCGTCGGTCCGGACTCACTGCAGGCGGACCTGGTACGTAGGTAAGTCGGGTTTAAGGTTAAATTTATGAAAAGGTTATGATAATTAAGGCCTGCGAAAACCAGCTGGTGCCGGAACAGGGTTTCTAACAATACCGGGGCCGACCGGTGCTAGCGGGTCAGGGTGGGGATCAGGATTAGGATCGGGTTTCAAGACTCAAGTGTCTTTAACTGGTTGCAGATTCCCTTTTTATACTTCTTGGCCACCCCGATATCGCGCCATTTCTAGAGGCAACTGGAGAAGAACTGCATGGCGTACCGATTTACGCTACGTCCGCGCATAGCGGCTAAAATCGCCTTATCGAAAACCCGAACGTTATGGAGATGTGAGTGAATATTGTAACGGGAATTAACGCCATTCAAATTTTATTTGCGCCTTATGTAAATTTGACGTGTGGGTTAACGGTACAAATATGAAAACATACAAATGTTAAAAAATTCAGAAAAATAATATAAATATTGAAGAAATAATAGATGTCTTGTCACATACTCATTACTCTTGCCGTTATTGCGACTCAAGGGTTGCTTCTAGTGTTAAGATAATATTTTTTACCTGAATAAATCGTTATTTTAAAATAGTTTTGTCAAAACGTGGCGATATACATTTCTCTCTGTAGTTTTTTATTGCATGATCTTTGCAAATATCTACATTATATTCTAATTTATCAGATTTCTTCTGATATTAACTTTCCCATATTCAACATATTACTATTATTTTTCTTGTAAAGTTTTCCTGATGACTTGACGGTGAAATCCGCCTTTGACTAATTGCTCCAATACTAGAACTGTCCAGTGACGCGTGCATTAGAGATTAGACAATACGAAAACAATATCTTCACAGAAGAATAAGACATAGATAAACTAAAGAATGAAAATATCGTAAATCAATAAATATCAGCAGATAGTAAGAAGAAAACTAAACGGAGAGAGAAAATTTTGAGATCTTAGAGCCAGTTATGAAGATTTTGAATTTATTAAAGGGGCTGCGAATGAAGCAATTGGATACAAAAAATAATACAAAAACACGATGGTGCGAAGATAAATGCACAAAAATAATTGACAATAAAAATAAGACCAGAAGGAAAATTTTGCAAGGGCTAACCAGGGGAAGAAGAGAATAATACGAAGAACTTAGAAAAGCAAAGAAAATAATAATAATAAGAAGAGAGAAAATAAGAGAAAGAGTCGCAATAATTAACTACAAGGAATGTAAGCAAGCTAGAACAATTTACAACTAAACAAAACTTCCATTAGTTTGGCTTAGACCGCGTAGTCTTTCTGGATAAACATGCAGCATTCTCTGGTTTAACGTATCTTGCACCTTGTGAACTCGAGCGTCGTTTCTTCTCCTTCCGAAAAAGTTATCGATCTTCAGTCACAGGTGCAACGATCTGTCATTGATCACTGCTTAAATTCTTGCCAAACTAGTCCTCAATTGGTTGCATACATGTTAATCTGGCAATTCTTGAATATTTTAATCAAAATTGCCTCTCCTACAGAGTTAGTTCCATTGTCAAGGAAAATACTGCCTGGTAGCCATAATTTATGAATAAATAGCAGCAATGCCTTAATGAGGGCTTCAGTTGATTGAAAATTGACGATGTCAAAATAAACGACACGGTAAAGTAAAAACAACCGTCCATATTTTTCAGTTACACTTGAGGTGAAATGGTTTCCTCCACTTATAACTTTCCTCTCTTGAGTTAATTTCATCCTTCTCGTTGACTATGTGCGACAAGTCATACATTTGTGAATGACACTGCTGATGGCTCTTCCCCAATGATTAATTCAATATTTTTCCCTTAATGTACCTATTAGAAATTGAGAACTGATATGAACTTCCATAATGAGTTGGCGAACAAGATTATGAGAATTTAGGAGCAACTATGACAATTGATTCGTCGTTTAATTGGTATTCAAACACTGTTTAACCCATCCTTTTCTTAACCCTTTCACTCACCGTGTCCACATTTAGGGACAACCTATTTTGATTTTTTCCTATAGAGATCGGTTTGATTTTACCTTTCACTGTTCTCAGTTGTGGATACCATATTATTTCATGAGTAGATATGCTGCCGTTTACAGACTTCTAAAAAAATAAATTTGATATGCCGATTGCCCTAAAATTGTGAGGAACGTAGAGCATAAGTGTGCTAGACAGGAATGGTCATATATTTTACCAAGAGAAAACAAGATAGTATAACAAACAATACAAACATGTACTATTGTACTTGTTGCCTAGCTACCAAAGTAATCACATCGGACGTGTTTAATATTGTATTATTAACATATAGTGGAAGTGCTAGGTATAAAAAAACTGCAAATTGTGATAAGAAGATACCCTTTGGCAGAAATGTAGTTTATGACTATACAATTCATTTGAGAAGAGGAGGCATCTCAAAAAGTCGTTAGAATTCAAGATAGCGGCTGAAATTCAAAATGGCGTCATGCAATGGAATTATTTGCAATTTTCTTACTAACCATCGCACAAAAGTGTGTTTGGTGTAAATTTATATGTTGTTGATAAGGATATCAGTGCATCTATTTATTTAGCTGAGTCAACTGGTATTGCACAGTTCCACAGTTTCATTGAGCAACGTCTGGTACAAAGTTCCTCAACACTATTTCTTTAGCCTGTGAGAAAGAATAAACTCCCCTTCTTCAGTACTCCAACAAAAAGCATAAGCAAGAAAAATGAAACTTTGAAGATTTTAAAAACAAACATCCAGCTGTTTTCCAGGCTCCTAATAGTTGCACAGAATCGTCAGCTAGATATGTAGAACTATTTCAAACACGAAAATCAGCCATTTCCGCTTGCGTTTTCCAGTAATGGAGAATTTCGACCCAGTCATAAAAGTGTCTAGCACATATTTTAGAGGAAATTGTTGAAAAGAGTGACAATGTCTTTCCAGGAATCTGTGATGCTGTAACTTATTATAGTGCAGTTTTTTCCAACATTTTAAAGCCTCATCAGTCTTCAAAGACGTTTAATGGTTATTACATTATCACATTTCATCCTCACCTAAGTAACGACATTGAGAGTTTTGGCTGCCGTAGAATTGATTTGATTTGGGACAGATACATTAATCCGAGCATTAAAGGTGAAACCAGACAGAAGAGGGTACAGGAACAAGGAGACAAGTGCTATCTCATGTCAAATTACCTACAAATTCGCAAGAATGTTTAAGAAATTCAAATAACAAAAAGAGCTATTTTCTCTACTCTGATCATTAGCCATAAATAACAGAAACAAAACACAAGTTCTTACTACTTGAGGTGATAAAGTTGAAGGAAATGTCAGTGCTTTAAGTTCCTTAATTGGAGTGACTTGCCCTGGTCATGAAGAAGCAGCTTCAAGGATAATACTTCACCTCAAAGATATGGTAGAAAATTGAATGAAAAATATTGTTATCCGCTCGGTAGATACGGATGTATTAAAAGCGTGGAAACACATTGGGTTGCATTTGAAACAGGAAAGAAATATAGATTTATTCCCGTTTATGCCATAGCTGCATCAATTGGAAGACAAAAGGCTAATGTTTTACTTGGGTTCCACGCTTTCACAGGCTGTGACAGTAATTCTGGTTTCAGGGGAAAGTAAAAAAAGTCAACTTGCAGGAGATGGATTCTCTATAAAGAAGCTACTACTGCATTTTCATTTATATCAAAACCGCAAACATCCATTCCTGACAATATATTAAATATTTTAGAAAAATTTGTAGTATTGTTGTACTGTTCAACAATTAACAGCCAAAGTGTCAATGATGCCAGACAAGAACTGTTCATGACAAAAAATCTTGAAAATCTGCCACCAACAAAGGGTGCACTACAACAACATGTTCAACGGAGTGCTTTCCAAGCTGGGCACATTTGAGGACATGCAGACCATCAAGAAATAAGGACACTTACTCAAACTGAATGGGGTTGGTGGTTGGATGATGTATCATGGAAAATAAAATCTGTAAAAATAAGTGTGGCTGTAGAAAAGTTGGACTATCTTGTAGTTTGTTATGCAGCTGCAAAACTGAGTGTGACAAATGATATGATAAAACCTGAAGTTTATAAAGTATGTAACTTTAAATGTAAGAGTCTATTTTTGTAAAATCTTGTATAAGTAGGTATTAATAAAAACAGATCTTTGGTATTCATTCTTCTTTAATTTTACTCTATAAATGTGACTTCACGACTTTACAACAAGTATGTTGATTTTATCCATATTTCTAATATTACAAATGAAATTGTTGGCCTAAAAAACACTATAAATTGACACCAAACACTATTTTGTGCGATGAATAGTAAGAAAATTTCAAACAATCCCTAGTATCACGCCATTTTAAATTACCGCCGCCATCTTAAATTCTAACGACTTTTCGAGATGCCTCCCCTTCTTCAATGAATTGTATAGTCATACACTACATTTTTACCAAAGGAAATTTTCTTACCACAATTGGCAGTTTCTTTATTAAATGAGCCATGTAGCACCTCCACTAGTGAAATTTCTAAAATTAGTGCGAAAATGAAAGGAAAGTGTTTGATTTGTTGTAATCCTGTATCAGATAGTGAAACTGTTGTAACTGCGAGTACAGAAAGACGCAATAATATATTCGTGATGTTATTTCCATTGAAGTTCACATTGATTGCTGTTGACACTATGTCCGAAAGAGTAGCATTGCTGCCTTTGTATTAAAAAGAGCCCATGAAGAGGCTGGTTCTAGTACATTTTCAAGTTCAAATCCGCCTCGGACTAGATTACGTCTAGTGCAATGACTGTCGTCGAATGAATAATTCGGATGATGCCTTAGTGCTTGCTCTGATCGTGTTTATATTGGCTGTCTGATTGCATCAATGGATTGCTTTATTTGCACCTTCTGCCTGAATTGCAACTCTTTGCTAGTGAAATTATTAACTAGTTTGTTCCAAGGTTTTGCGTCAGTAAGATTTTAACCTTCTTGCTGGTGAAAGTGCTAACTGCCATTGACCCAAGGTTTTGCGTCAACCAGAGAATTTATGACGCATTTGCTTATCTGCCCGAATGTTTTTGGAGTTTCCTTGTCCTTGATGTTCCGACTTCTATTATATTCAAAAGAGTTTTACTACCTCGACCCTCGTAGGGTAATTTCCTGTCTGACTATCAGATTTTTCACAATCACGAATCTTGTTTCTACCATTTATTCACCAACCAGCCAGTAATTATAATACTATACTTGCTGCATTACATTGTGCTCTTGAACATTGTAATAAAGATGGTCACAACGCATATGTTATTACATCTGACCAACCATTATATACTCGTATTAAATCACGGGAAATAGTAGCATGTTCAATTGAAACCTTTGATTTTTCAAAAATAAAGTGTAACTTGGTGACTTCCATTTGGTCCTTAGATCAATCGCGTATATAATGGGAGGAAGAAGTTTTAACCATTATTTATGCGCCAATTCTGTTGAAAAAATGTTAAACGAACACGCCTATGCACGAACAATTAGAGGGCATACCCTTCTTCATCAGGCTTTATGTTTAATAATAGTTATTTAATGATATAGATATTGTTGAGGTTCCACTTGTTTGTGTATGCGTAAATTGTAATATCAGTACCTACACAATGCAATGTATTTAATAATTATAATTATTTTCAAACTTTTATAAAGATCAATATCGCCTTGAGACTCTTATTAATGGTGGTTCGATAATCTAGTAATTTGTTAATTGAAATTTTATTTTTATAGTGACTTTTGATTGTGTTCTGACACTAACTGTCACATTGCACTTCAAACAATGCTCCAACAATATTCTCAATTAAAATGACAAATATTCTTTCTACTCACATGTAATTGACTAAATGCCCTAAGGTAAGTACTTGATTATATTAATTACACTCTTTTAACTGTCTTTTATTTAATACAGCTTCAATAGGATAAACTTAAAAACCCACCTGAACAACTTTCCTTTTTGCTGCTGGAATGTCACGTCCAAAAACAACACTCCTCCTGACGTCCACAGCCTGGATCCTATAGGTAGTCCTGTATTGGTGTGCTGCTTAATGACAAATATGCACCGATCTGTCAAAACCCTCGCTGCTAACAGGAAAGGTCCCGTTCCACCTCAGCAAAGCTTCTGTCACCTTCCAGACGTTCCCTCGTTCCAACTGGTTCACGGCAAGTTTGCTATTCTAGATGATCTTTGATTAATATTCTTCTTTTATAGCTCCAACTGTAGCAATATCTGTCGTGAGTAACCAACAGTACTACCAAGTCCTGAAGTCACTCTGCTGTCCTCCGTAGTCAGATCCTCACGTCCTCAGTACTCCATCGACATCTCCCGCAATGTGCAACTTTTATTAATGTATCTTCTTATAACTTGTATTAATGAAATTAAATAACTCGATTCAAATCTAATTCTCTTCTTGTTGCGTCTACTTGCTTGTATCTATTTGAATAACCTTCTAATAATCTTCAATAACTGCATCTTCATCTATAATATAATTTTCTTTAATGTGTGTCCGTGTGTCCGTGAGTCCGTGGCACATCTCAAGTTCCGGCTTCACAGATGTTTATATTTGTTTAGGTTCTGTTTTTCTTATCTTAGCGCTCGGCTCGGAGCTTATCGCGTATCCTATTTCACGTGCGCGTAGCGCGCAGTTTGCTTGTAACTAATAATCTTCTTTTATGTTTCCATTTATATTTCACACATCAATTTAGTAATCACCCTTTTTAATGCATTTTACTACCTTACAAATTAAAATTGGGGTAAATGTCTATATTTTTATTGTACTCGAAAATTCATATCAAAATTACATATTATATTTTTTTAGTTGTTGATTTTCTAATAATGGTAACAAAAACTGCTTAGCTTCTAAGTTCCAATTATTTATGCCCTCTACAAAATTAAATAATTTGTGTTCTACCTACTCATCTTATTATTTCAATAGAAATTATATTTGTCATATGTAATCTGCGCATATGTATATATCTTATACTTTTTAAAACCATTAAAGAATACTCAAGTGCTATAAATATCATCTTAGTTTGCATCAAAATTAAATTCTATTAATAACTTTCAATTAAACAGATATTTAAATTAATCTTCAACATAGACTGCCCTTTAGGTATCATAGCAATATAGATATTGACTCTCAAAATAATCTTAGGGAGCTCATAACTGACATCGATAGATACATAATAACATACGAACGCAAACAATTCTGAAGATAAAGTGAAAGATTTTGGTGTCAAAAGAAACAATGCTGATGTTCAAAAAATAATATAATGGTTTTCAACTCATGATCCTTTTCCTCATATTTCACAAATAATGTCTATAGCTACTGGTATTGTCGGTGATGATAAAATTAATTGCTTCAATTGGAGCACTGTTAAAAGTTGATTGCATTATAACTAAGCGAGTTACGATGCAAAAACGGTGGGTCACTCGAATTTTTGAAAAAAAATGAGAGATAAAACCCCAGCCATTCCACCAAAATTGATATTGACCATTATCCCTTTACAAATTACTTTATTTTAGTATTTCTCATGCAATCCAAAAGTTTTTCGACATGCTCAGACTTTGCATATTCAAAAAGAAAAGGGTTACAGGGGTCGGGAGGGGTCGGGAGGGGTGGTCCGCGCACTATAATGCAAACTTCTAACATTTATATCTCCGTTATTTTTTTTCCTACAGAAATAAAAAAAACTTAAAATGTTCGTTAAGAAAAAATCCACATTTTTGTACTATATTATTTTTTACGTTTTTTTCTTTAGTTTTAGGTATTTTCAAAATACGTTTTCCGTTTTCATCATATTTTTTTCGAAAAATACGCATTCTAACCCAACCAAACTTTTGGATTACATAAGTAATACTAAAATAAAGTAATTTGTAAAGGGATAATGGCCAATATCAATTCTAGTGGAATGGATGGTGTTTTATAGCTCATTTTTTTTCTTCAAAAATTGGAGTGGCCCACCGTTTATGCATCGTAATTCGCTTAGTTATAATGCAATCGACTTTTAACAGTGCTTATTTTGAAGGTCTTTTCAATCACTACAAAAAATGTTCTATACGTTTTTCCCGAAAAATGCATCGGTTTTTCGTTAATTAACGTTGATTACTTCGGACCAAGTTGTTGCAAAAAAAATCTTCTTCAACGAGCTATAACTTCTTTTATTTTGGAACTTGAGCATTCATAAAAAACCTATCTCTTTCCTGTTTTCTAAGCTTCATTTTTGGTTATTACAACCTATTTGATAGAACGCGAAGTTTTTGACTTATTCGCGAAAAACCGTCCAAAAACATACATTTTTATCACGAAAAATTTAAGTTTTCAATTGCGAATAGCTCGAAAAATATCGATCTATCAAAAAAACTATATAGAACATTTTTTACTTAGAATTTGACCCTCTATCTATTTCCGGAGTTATTTTGAGCGAACACATTTCCACCCCTGAGAAGAGGTGGCATCCACTCTCAGGGTAAAAGCGCACCTCGGCGCTATATCACTTTTGCTCCTTGAGCCATCCCCTAACCACTCACCAAATTTCACGTCAATCGGTCAAGGTTCAAAGAATTCGGAGCGGAAAACCTTCAACGACTGGACTAATTATACACTCTATTTTTTTGAAAATGGACTCTAGAAAACCTTTATCTTATGAGGAGCTCTAGCTATCGAATATTAACTAGTCCTTCGATGAAAATGAGGATTATGGTTGGGGAGTGGTGTCTTTTGCCAAGGATTTTTAAGATATCACTCATCTGAATTAAAAATGTACATTTTTTTACTGCATTTTCTCATGATGCGCTCAATTGGAAACACCCTGCAGTGCCCACATGGATCATTTTAAAAATGTCAAATTTACATCAAAAATTAGCAAAAAAGTCATAAGTACATTATATTAGTTACTTTCAAATGTTTCCCTCCAAGCGTTTTAATTCGTGAGCGAAAAGATTAAATTGAATATTTCGAAGTTGTTGTGTAATAAAGTCTACCTGTCAATGTTTTCTACTTTTAGGCAACAAGTCTTAATGCGCTTTTATTAATAAATTTTGCTACAGTTGAGCAAGCGAGTCTAGTTAAATATTAAGAATTGGGCCGATTCAATAAAAGTCGGAGGCTTTTCAACTTAAAACTTAAAAATAATATGGTTAATAACAAAAATAGTTCATGATAACATAGTGAACTACGAATAATCTGAGAAAATCCCCTTATTATCTTTAACCAACAACAAAAACGTAAGCTATATCTAAATTATGATTAGCTCATGGCTACTAATCTAATCTATTATATAATTTTTGGGGTATCCCATGAAGTGAGATACGAATTGCAGGCTATACCAAGATATGGTAAAAATAATAATAATGGTGAGGCACTAACACCCCATGAAGGAGCTTGGCCTGCAAGACGGAAGGTCAGAGCTTCCGTATCCTCGCTCTCACACCCGGCTGTCGCATGTCAAATTCATGACACGTGGTGATGTGGTGAGCATCACGCATTAGACCTGCATGATTACCCCTTATTCTTTCGAACGCAGGTTTCCAATTATTTAAAGCGACTGGGTAGGCCGCTCGCCAGGTATCGATCTGGAATTTGAACTCCAGACTTCCGCGTTCAATGTTCTAACCACCGAGCCACGCTGGCGCTATGGTAAAAATAGATTAAAAAAACAACAAACCTTTGGCTGTTCAAACGAGAAAAGATAAGTGTACCATTCTGTCAGGTACGAACGCAAAACAGCTGGTTAAAATAGTCAGAAAAATAAGTTAATAATTTCAAAGTTTACAATTTAGGATACCGCAACGCCTCGTTTCAACAGCGCGTTCTAACAATTCGCATCTCCTTAAGGACCACCTTAAATTTAAATAATGTAGCAAAGGAATTCAGATTTATCACGTAAAGAGCCTGACTTTAGAAATAAGGCACCTGCAAGGCTTTTCTGGTCGAAGCGCGCTCACTTGGGTTTTCCTGAGTAGGCTCGCTGGCAAGCAGTCGAATTTTTCAATTATTGATTTTTCACGGAGCGTCTTTGCGGGATTTGAAATTAAAGGAGCAGGCCAAACCCGTTCTTGTTTAAACAAATGAAAACCGCTAGCGGAGTTGTTTTCTCCACGAACGGCAGCAAACAGCTTTGGTAAGAATGCCCCTTCTAGTTAAATTTTGCATACTAATTTCGATATTTAGGCCGGTTCCCAGGCGGCTTTCTTAAGGTTGTTCTACAGTTACTCAAGGAATAACTGAGCCTCTCATTTTTCGCTTCCACGTGCGAACTAGCTAGGATCTCCAAATTGGATGAGGCCTCTTTTTTCCGCAGTTAACTGCTCTCCTTGCTCGTGGCGTCCTTAGGTTTTACGAAATCGAGCAGCTAAATCCTGCTTAGAGTCTTATTTATCAAGATGCAACATACCAGAATCTTCCCCCTCACAATCGCTGGACGTAACATCAAATCAAACTGTAGGCATATGCATCGTTTTTATCGACAAAGGCAGTAGCCGCAAATATACTCAGTTCTTGTTAAGGCCTTTAGAATATCCAACTGAAGCGTGTTTAATTAATCCTTTTAAACAATCTGTTTATAACGCTAAAAGCGTGAGTAATTAATCGTTTCAAAATTGCTGAAATACGCATGTAGGTACTCAAAACTCACTTTCGCCGCATCTTTTGGACGTAGGGCCCACATGTGCGATATCTTGTGATTAAAGTAATTGAAAGTTGATTTCTAAATGTTGTTTCTATTTGGCATTATTTTACAAATTTGAGACGTCTGGCTCGAAAAGCTCTTAATATGTTTGTGTTGTTTGTATTGTCCAGTTTTTTAAATATTTCAAATTAAATGTGCGTGTAGGTTGAGTGACTCCAAATGATTTAATTGTATTCATTGCTGAATATTAAATATTTTCTGAAACCTTCTGGTGTTCTTTTGAAATTTAGATTGAGGTAAGAAGCTTACAAGGTAGGTGTTGATTTGTTTTACTAGCTAGGTTTATTTTTATGTTGTGAGTAACGACAAGCCGCCCATATTTTCATAATTCTACTGTTCAATTTTAAAGCCTGAAGGATATTTGAACTAGGTTAGAAAATTGCAATTCAGACGAAATAAAAATAAAATCAAGTTCAGGCAGTTCTTCTGACCCTGACACTGAAAACATGTCTGAGAAATTTGATCTGAAGACTGCAGCAACTTTGTTGCCGGTAATGGATAATACTGAGAATACGACGAAACAATTAATTGATGCAATTGAGTTATATCATAATATGTTTGCTGATGATAATAGCAAAAAGTTGTTAACTTCATATGTATTAAAAACTAGGTTATCACAAAATGCGAAAAGTCAAAATTATGACTCTATCAAAACACTACTTGGGGATTTACGTAAACATTTTATTGCACGAAAAGCAGCTGTTGCGATTTCTGTAATACTACACAATTCCAACCAGTTAGGAAAATCTATAGAGCAATTTGGAAAATCAATCTAAGAATTATTTGTTGAATTAACGATAGCCCAAACGCAAGATGAACCTAAAAATTGCTATCAACGTTTTAACGAAAGAATTGCGAAACGACGAAATAAAAACTATAATAAAAGCTAGAAATTATTCAAAATTAAGTGACGCTATTCGAGCAGCTCAGGACGAACAAATTTACGTGCAGGCAGATGGTCCAAAAGTTCTTCATATGAGTATCAGAGGAATAACCGTAGGTACCAAAATAACTATGTTGGAAATTCACGTGAAAGGTTTAGTTACCAAAATAAAGGCAGAAATTATAATAATAATTCATATACAGGAAACGAGAATAGGTTTAACAATTTTCGAGAAAGAAATAGAGGAAATTTTAATCAAAAACGTAATTTCAGCAATAATGCTAAAGTAAACGTAATCCACCCAAGACAAGTAGGTCAACCTAGTGCAGGTACGAGCGAAATGCAAGCACTGACAAATAATGTAAATTTATCAAAAAAATTTCGAGAACCCTCCAGCAATATTTAACGTAGATGGTTTAAATTGTATTCGTTTTATATATAATTGTCAAGATATGTTATTTTTAATCGACACGGGCTCATCGGTCAGCGTTATTTTTCAAAATTATTTAGCAACAAATGAAGTAATCGACCCGTCGACAAGAATTCAAGTTAATGGTATTTAAGGTTCAATTTATACAGTAGGATCAGCAAACATTTTTTAAAAATAGAAAATGTAGAAGTATACCACAAATGTTTAGTAATTGATAAATTTCAAAACGGTATACATGGAGTGATTGGTTCAGATGTTTTACAAAAATATAGAGCACAAATAAATTTCGAAAAATTTAATTTAACCCTGTCAATACAAAATTTTAATGTAACACTACCAATGGAAACAAAATATGATTTTTCAATAATTATACCCGCCCGATGTGAAGTTATAAAATATATTTGGACGAATTTAAATGAAGACGGTGTAATTTTAGCGGACGAGATAGGAAAAGGTGTTTACATAGCAAGTACTATCGTTAGGTCACATCGTAATTTGATACCAGTAAGAATTTTAAATGTTAATGATAGGGAAATAAAAGTAGAACGGTTTCAACCACAAGTAACAAAACTAAGCGAGTACAATATGTGCAATTTTAGCACTTCTCAAATATCGTCTGTTTAAAGAGTTACAAAATGATTAGATTTAATAAAAACTGAGTCTTTAAATGAAGAAGAGAAATGTTCAATTTTAAAAATATGTGCAAAATATGCTGATGTCTTTCATTTTGAGAGAGACCCTTTGACAGTAACGAATATTTATAAACAAACAATTCGCATACGTGACGACGCAAACCTGCATACGTCAAATCATATAGGTTGCCACAAGCACAAAAACAAGAAATACATAGACAAATTGATTCGATGTTAGAAAACGGTATAATTGAAGAAACTAGATCGGAATGGTCAGCACCACTATTAATAGTACCAAATAAGAAAGATCAAAACGGTAATCAAAAATGGCGCGTTGTTATAGATTATAGACTATTAAATTAGCAAGTAGTAGAGGACAAATTTTCTCTACCATGCATAACTGAAATTTTAGATTCACTATCAGGAGCAGTTTATTTTTCTCGTTTAGATTTATCTCAAGGTTATTATCAAATTGAGCTTGATAAGGAAAGTAGGAATTATACAAGTTTTACAACAGATAGAGGATAGTATCAAGTGACTAGATTTCCCCAAGAGTTAAAAATTATTCCTCCGGCATTTTCACGTGCTATAACAATTGCTATGGCAGGTCTAAATTATGAAAGTTGTTTTATTTGTCTAGATGATTTAATTGTTTTTGTAAATAATTTAATTACTCATAATCTAAATCTTACGAAAGTATTACAAGACGTTAATTTAAAATTAAATCCCTATAAATGTGAATTTTTAAGGAAAGAGATTGCTTACTTAGGTCGTGTAATTTCAGAAAAAGGTGTTTCACCGGATCCAGAAAAAATTGAAGCAATTAAAAATTATCCAATTTCTCAAAGACGCTAATCAGACAAAAAGATTCGTAGATTTTGCAAATTTTTATAGAAAGTACATTATAAAATTTGCCCACATTGCGGCACCATTAAACGCGTTACAGAGGAAAGGTGTACTATTTAATTGGGATAAGAATTGTCAAAATTCGTTTGAAATATTAAAAAATGCTTTAATAAGCCCACCAATTTTGCAATACCCAGATTTTCAGAAAATAATTATTTTATTTTAAAGACCAATGCTTCAGGAGTAGAATTAGGAGCTGTATTGTTGAATAAAGATGATAGACTAATAGCATATGCAAGCAGATCTTTAAATAAAGCAAAAAGACGTTATTCTACGATAGAGAAAGAATTAGCAGTCCTAGTTTTTGGAGTAAAACATTTTAGACCGTACTTGTATGGGAGATCATTTGAAATTTTTAGCGATCATAAGCCCTTAGTATATTTATTTGGTATGACAAATCCATCTAGTATGTTAATAAAATTTAGGTTAGCATTTGAAGAGTATGATTTAACGGTAAAGTATATAAAAGGAAAAGATAATGTAGCAGCAGACGTTTTATCTAGAGTAGAAATTTCTTTAGAGGAACTTAAAAACATGAATAACGTGGTAGATAGTACGGTTTTTGCAATAAAACGTGCACAAACAAAGAATTTAATTCAGGATGAAAGCGACGACATTGATACAATTCAAAAGAAACGGATTGATCACCCGGGTCTTGTGGAGTTGTTGAAATGCCCTCATGATTCATTCGAATTACGACTTATAACAGAACGAGAGTTTTGAAATATATTAGTACACGAGGAAATTGTATATCATAATAAATATTTACTATGTAATGTGGGATTGCAAACAATTTATTTAAAACAGAACCCTCGATTATCGTGTTCACTACGTGAAACGGTGAGAGCTCTGAAAAATATATGTAGGGAATATAAAATTCCAGAATTAGTAATCGTAAAGAATGAAAAAGGTGCCTCATCATTATTAAACCGCATATTAAAAGAGCATAATGAAATAAAAAGTGCAGGTATCAAAATATCTGATATAACGAGTGTACAAAAAATTATTGATTAACGCGACAAGTAATTTTAAATGATTTTCATTTATTACCAACAGAAGGTCATGCAGGTATAAATCGTATGTATAATAATATAAAAAAATATTATTTTTGGTCAGGTTTAAGAAATGACGTAATAAAATTTGTTAAAAGGTGTGACGAGTGTCAAAATATAAACATTCGAAATTAAATGTAAAACCAATGTCAATAACTACAACATCGTCACATGCTTTTCAGAGAATTTTTCTAGATAATGTAGGACTGTTACCAGAAAATTTAGAAGAAAATCGATATATTTTAGCTTGACAATGCGATCTTAGTAAATTTGTTGAATGTTACGCTTTACCAAATAAAGAAGATGAAACAGTTGCTTTTGTAGAAAATTTTATATTGCGTTATGGTATTCCAGAAGAAATTATCACAGATCAAGGTAGAGAATTTTTAGCTTCAGTTTTTACAAACATTTGCAAAATTTTTAAAATTAATAAATTACAGTCTACAGCATACCACTATCAAACATTAAGTGCTCCTGAAAATTCTCATAAAAATTTAGGTAACTATTTACGAATTCAAATTTCAAAATATCCAGAAAGTTGGAGTTCTTGGATTTCATTTTGGAGGTTTGTTTATAATACGACAGTTCACACAGAAACACAATACACACCTTATGAATTAGTTTTTGGAAAATTATGTAAATTGCCTTCAAATGTTTCAAATCAGTTAGATCCATTAGATAATTTCGATGATTATTCGTTAGAATTAAAATATAGATTACAACAAGCATGCCACGATGTAAAAGATAAATTAATTAAAGCTAAGATGAAAAGGAAAGTTAAATATGATGAGAAATGTAATATTGTAAATTATAGAATAGGAGATAGGATTTTATTAAAAAATGAGACAGTAAATAAAATGGAACCTTTATTCAAAGGACCTTATGAAATAATAGATGTTAAGTCTACAAATCTTGTAATTAAAATAGATAGTAAAATGATAGAAGTACATAAGAATAGAGTTAAGTTGTATAATTCTTAGTTGTACGTATAAGCAATAATTTAAAAAAATTTATATTTTCATAGGAAAATATTTTTTTTCTTCCCCCAAGGGAGATGTAGTGTGACTAGCATAAATATTATTAATCACACTGTATATAGAATATTAATATTATAGTTGCTTAGTAATAAGTTGCGTAATGAGTTGTTTGAAAGGCTGTGTTTCCGCGGAATGTGCGCAATGTGATGACTGGTAATGATTGTGAAATGTATGTCAATTGTGTGAATGCATTAGTTATTTAAGGATAGATTAACTTTGTACTTCGAACATGTAACATCTATATTATACATTAAATGTCTAAAATTCAGCTATGGTTTGTTGTTGTAATCTCGATTTAACAAAATCGAATCTAAAGTGATTGCGATCACAGCACAGCATCTTGATAAAGGTAAATGAGCTTAATTTACTGTTGATGAAATATGTTTCGATTGTGAAGCTTCTGTCAGTGTTTATATGGTTATAAACCCTCCTAATAAAGTATACAATAGTTTTCAAATAAAATAATTAATGGCAAGGGAAACTACACTTTATAAATTGTGTTAGATTAAATTACGAACCCGCCTGTCAAACTCAGGGCAAATTAAAAGAGTGTAATAAAAGTTACGACAAATAAATGGTTTATTGCTCTTTTGCTTCTTTATCTATCCGCAATAAATTCTGGGTTTAGCTTCGTAGAACATGAGACAAACTTGGTTCAGGGTGTAGGTTCCTAAAATTAAGAAAAACTTGGTATTACAAATAACTCGTTGTATGACAAATACTCTCAAATATTTCGGACAAATGCACAATTTCTATGTGACTTATAGCTAACTTCTAAATTTGACTCAGTTAACACGATGATCTGCTAGTGCAAAAACAGCGTTAAATTTAATTTTAAAAACACCAAAATGGCAAAGACGCATCAGGTAAATATTAATACTGTGACGTAGCAACTGCTAAACTCGTTTTTTTCTAATGTGACGTCGCAACCAAAGCGCGATTGCTTTTTGTTCAATATCTGGCCAAAAGTGAAAAATTCCGCGTCATCCCGCATTTTCAAAGGACGCTAACTGAATTTCTCGAAGTTGGACGGATCTGGATAACTGGAATATGCCTCTCCACTTCGTATACAGTCTAATCTTGACGATCCCTGCGAATTGTGGAGCTGCAGCAAAGGGTTCCTGCGAAATCCTACCTTAATCGGAGGCTTCTCGAATGCTGGATACACTCCCCAATGACGGCACGGAAATTATGCACTTGGGAATGGCTTGTTGGTTGGAATTTCTGCACGTACTAGTTCCTGAATATCCCCACTACACACAGCAAACGCTATTTTTGAGGGGCAAAACTGCTTGCTTAATAAAATATCCCCCCCCCCCCGAAGTCACTCGCACTTGGACGAATTTTTCTGCTGGCTTATCTACTTCACTTGGACCTCTTAGCACAACTAAGAACTTTTTTATTTATAATTTCATGTGATAAACTGCGGAGCTCAATCTGGCCCCAACACAAATTTTACAAGCTTGTTTGGCTTTTTCAAAAAAGACTGTCATGTATCTTAGCAACTAGATTTTCAATTTTTTTTAAGGAAATTAGGATTGCTAACATGTTTAACCTTATGGACTACAGTTTTGATATCATGTCTTTGCCTAACCACTAAAATTGTCTTTTTTTTTAATAATAAAACTGATACACTTGGAGTTCATTTAACGTCTCACTAATTATCTTTCGGTCGGTTACCTTCCATTTTCATTGCTCTTTGCAATTATTATTTTGCTGGCACTGTTTCGTTTACCTTTCAGCTAATTTGCATTTTGCTGGGTTGTACATTTTTAATACATAACGCTCATATTCTTTCTGTACTTAACAAATCAGTCTATATTATTTTATTCCCATCATGTCTGATATTAATAAGCTCAAATCCGTCAGTTACAAATTAAATTGCATTGACCCTTCCGAACATTTATCATATCTGAAACTCTGAAGGTAACCCCTGGAACCTGCTTTATTTCATGCTAACTTTTATACCTCAAATTATTAGTTACTGCTGCTCACATCAAGTGCACTTATTAATGTAAAGTATTGATTATCTTGCAATAGATACAATATTTAATTCTGTGCTCATATTGACCTTATTCATTTAGTTAATTCGGCAATCAGAATTGCTATGGGCAGTGAACCATTACAATATATGCTTCACTCGCTTTTCAACAAACATCCCCCAGTTATTATTACTTAATCCAAGCTATAGCTACTGTAGAACCTTGATATTGTAAGACATGCCAAAGGTGCCAATGTAGGAAGTGTCTAATTGCTAATGGGCGTAGGTCGACCTGTTGCTTGAATCGAGTGGACTACAATTTGGGGGCGACACCCGATTAAGCTAAGATTTTTACATTCCAAAATCGTTTGCTTCCCGCGTGGAAGCATTCCAATCTGAAGTAATAAGGGTGGAAAGTTAACATGGGAAAAAGGTAAACATATCGATATTTATTTTAAAATTATAAACGAGTAAGAGATACTGAGTTTAGGAGAAGCTAACATTGCGACTTCCACCTAAGCTGTTCCAATCATCTTTAGACCAACTTCTATCGGTTGGTGTCCATTTATTTCTTTTTTGGTCTTCTTCTTTCACTTCTCTCCCAAGAACATCATTTCTTATAGAAAGCTATGGGTACAAATTACGATTTTGCCAAAACTTCTAGTCTGCGTCACAGCAGTTACAATAATGATGTCTAACCAGTAAAATAGAATGAAATTTGAAAGCGACAGCTTTTAAATGTTGAAAATATATTCTTCTTCAGAGCAATGATTAACCTGCACATAATGTTCTTTCCTTCGCTCAGAATATATTAAATGTACTTAGTTCGATGATAAATATGTATGGAGCGACATGCATTATAAATTATTCTGGCATTAAGAGTAATGTAAGTGCAAAAACATTGAGATTTAGCAATTGCCATTTGAATAACAAATCTCTTATTTCCTGTATGCCATGCAAATCCCTCTAAAGTTGCTTCAATTGATATATCGACGTCAGGTGCCATCAAATTAGCATATCGCCATGATATGTGCCTTTGCAACAAGCCAATTTCCACATCCCATTAAGCTAAATAAGACGACCTCTGCAGTGGAACCCAAAAACCATTAACCCCGCCTGGCCGTGCACCCCCTGCGACCGATCAAGCACATCGCAGGATATCCTTGATTATCAGCCACTGCTGTTTTACTTAAAGTTTGCATGTTCAAGAGCAAGTAAGCGTCAAGCTCCTTGAAATTATGCACGTAACCCAGGACTGTCCATGCGGTCAGATTTCGGAATTTCGAACTATCCTTGACTCCTGATGGCGTTCACCCCGCAGGACCATCCGGCCTTGGTTCCCGCTCAAGACTTCACATCACTCTCATGACATACTTTATTTTCAGCGAAAAAAAGAACTAAAGCAAACGCCATCCAGGTATACAGGTATACAATCCGGTTTTTTGGCAAATGAAATTCAGAGGCGGCCAAATTCGCCAGGGCGGCTCCAGAACGAGGCGATTCTGGCGAGTCGCCTGGCCGACTGCAATGCACCTTGCTGCATTTAACGACATAGTATCATTAATATGGAACGTGCATAATTTTAAAACGGATAAATACCCGATCCTTTGAAACCGCCGACGTATTATTATCACATTAACTTTTTCTTAACATATGCGAATAATAACATCTTGCCTTTTCTTCGTTTTGGGGATCTGCGGTTGCATGAAAAATGCAGTTGTGCACAATCAGCGCCAACTTGAATTTTGAGTTAATCTGCATCTTTTTTTCTATTAACATGTAAAGTGCCTGGGCTGTTAGCGGTTTATGGCGCGGTGTCTCAGCTTGTCTGCATCCATCTGAAAGTGGTTATAATTAGCAACAGCAGACTTTTTAATAATGTTAGGGCAAACCCATTATCTTGCAATCTGAATGGCAGTTTCTTCGATAAATAAAAAAATGTTAAATTTAAGAAATTATGTTAGAAATATGCAAATGCCGAATGGACCATATGAATTTGAATTGAAGACTGAGAGCTTAAACTTTAGAAAATTAAAACAGTTACCTGCATACGATACATTTATCATCTACTGTTTAATAACTGAAGGTAATAATATTCCATAAAATAGATCAACGTCAGGAAGAAAGCTAAAACATTTTTTATTAATTTATAAATCGCAAAACATTTTCACTCGAAGAAGAGAATGAGAAAATTGCAAGAGAAACTGATTGTTGGAGTGACAGTCAAAAAAGGAAGTAAAGGAAAAAACGATCTACAATGGGAATATGATTTAATTTTATACTTCAACTTTGTCTGTTACCAAATTGGTTTAAACATAACCTCGCTTAAATGTTTGCTTTTTTTAATGTCAGATTGACTTAACCTCAAATATTGATGGTTATATATTTGTTTCATTTTATTAAATAACTCATTTTTAATATGTAATTTTATATACTTGCTCAGTAATTAATTTGATTTGTATTTGTGAAAATAATTTATCATCTTACTTCAGGTAGTTAATTAATTACTAGGAATTACATAGTTTAACTTATTGATCATAAAGTATTTTTTAATTCAGTATCCAATATTCAGTATTGGTCTCTTTTTATGACTTATGACGTTCTCTGTTACGCTGAAGTTCTCCAATACAGCTAAGGGATAAACGTCTACACGTTCACAGCATCTACTTCCCTTATCGGCACCCTAGTCGAGGATGCTGACACTCCCATTTTCGAATATGTGCTAAATAACAACACGTTAATTATTGGACCTCACTTTATTAGGCAAATGTTGAATCACTTATGCTCTTGTACAATTTAATTTATTAGAGCATAACAAAATTGTGTGTATATGCCTTAATTATGGAAAATATACTGTTCATCAGGGCCGTAACTAGGTATAGGCCGAGTAGGCACCCGCCTACAGGCAAGCAGCAAGGGGCGCCAAAATGGCACTGAAAAAAATTCTTTCGTACTAATTAAAAAAAAATAAGCAAGTGGCCAATTTTGCAAATAAATTAATAAATATTAACGATTTACGTCCGAATAATGCTAATTACAGATATAATAATACGAATTGCACCAAATCTGGTCGATACATTACTTTACCTTGTACAATTTGCAAAGGAAATGTTATGTGCTTACCAGATTTATTTTATAGTTCTCATCTATATCAATCAAAACATTAGAATTATTAGCTTGTTAGCCCACCGCATAGATGGCCTTATTCTAATTATAAAAATGTTTCCATTTTTAAAACAATGTAATACAGCAGTGGCGACAAACTAACTTAAATTTTTAACAACTGTTGGAACAGGTCCACTGATATTACATATACAGTGTGATTTTTTTAAAACTTAATTGCAGCAGAGCCTGGATAGTCTGAATCAGTTGGCAATACTGAAATATATTGTTGGTGACACTGTAAGTCTATGTCAAATTCGAGGTTAACAGGTTAGGTTTTGCGTTAGTTTTGACACAGACTGACGCAAAACCTAACCTGCTAACCTCAAATTTGACATATACATACAATACATTTCAGTATTGCCAACTGATTCACGCTATCCAGGGCCTGAGTTTTTTAAAAATCACTCGGTGCATTCACTGCTTTGGGCTCATTGCTGATACAGTTGTCCATTGCAACAATCAGCAGAATACCACAGAGCGATTTTGAAAGCTTACGCGTTCCACTACTGTGGTATTTTTCGCTACAATCAATTTCCCGGTAGAATTTCTTTAAATTAAATACTTCTGCGATCCTACCCGATGGTAGCTTTTATAAAAAAAAGAATTATCGAAATTGGCCTGATGCAAGGGTTATACTACGAGCTGACAAAAAAGCTTCGCGTTTTAAATATATTGATTATTACAAAACAGTGTGACAGTGACCTTATTCTACGTTCACATGTTACTACGCATAATAATATGTAATTATTTGTTTATATTGTATGATTTTAACATATTGATATGTCTTTACTAGTTTTTGAACGCACCACATAGGTGGTCTTATTCTAATTAAAATAATTTTTGCATTTTTAAAATAAAAAAGTTATAAAAGAAAATGTTTTCAACGTCTTTAATACAGAAAGCGCGCTGCACGAAAAACAACTTTTGCTAGATCGAATTATGGTTGAAGTCTTCAAAATTCTCTACAAAATAAGTAAAAAATACCTTAATGCTGCTAATAATAGAAACACTTAATAAAGCGAATTACATGAACTTGGAAAATAAAAAAAACATTGCAGCCTGTGGGATTTGAAACCGTGTTCACTGATAAATGCATATGCTTATCGCTGCGCTATAAATGACGCAGTGGCGTTCGGATTTTGGGTACTCCATATGTTTATATATAGGGATTTGCAAAATGTTCTGCTGACTACATAATAATATGTACTTTTTTTTAAATTAGAGTTGTGTTTTCTAATCTTGTTTTCTGTTCTCATTTTATTTGTGTTGTATTATTCTTATTTTAACATTTAGTTGTTTATTTTTAAAATGTTTCAATAAAAAATTTCGGATTTATTTGTGAATACCTACCTGTTTGTTTGAATACATTACATCATTTATATCCGGAGATAAATGTAGAAGTCATACAGTATCATTAGTATTTTTTGTCACATATCGTTTTTGTACTGAGGGGCGCAAAAATGTTGCCTTACCTACAATAAAAGTTTGCTTAGTTACGGCCCTGCTGTTCATTATTCTAAAAACATAAATTTCCCTAAGTCGCCAGCTTAGTTATAATACTAGAGTGCTTTACAGAGGAGGCAAGCTTATCCCACTAGATATTGTGTCACAGGGACTTTAGCGCCAAGCCGAACACTGCACGCTGATTTAAATCTTGGTACATTCCATTACGATGCTAATTATAAGTACAGTCTTCATCTAAGTGTGGTTATTTAAATCTATATACAGTGTGTAGGTATTGTTCTGTGTTGTCAACTGTATCGGTCAGTTCTGTTGAGTTCTGACACTCGTCACTGTTGTTTGAACTAAGTAAAGTTCTCTAGTTTGAACCACGTGCGTGTTAGTTAACAGTGTTTTCGTTTAATTTTTTCTGCTTTCTTTTTATTTGTTTAAAAACCAGACACAATTAAATGACATGATCGTTGTTTTTCCGACTTACCGTATGCTAATTGAAAAGTAACTAGAATTTGAATTTGTCGCCACTTTTAGTAACTCAAAATGGCGGACAAGCTTACTAGTATAAATATACCTTATATACTCGTAATACTATTCTTAATTACTGCTAAATTTTGACACTCTTTATATTGATTTGAGGTGTTAAATAAAATAAAATTAACTTATTGCGTATTTTAGAGTAGAGAGGTAACGAACAATTTTTTATAGAACCAAAAATAAAACTAATTAATTGCCAAAACGGTGGTATAATAACAGATAAAGACAAAATTGTGAGTAGATGGCGCGAACACTTTTGTGAAGTATTAAATGAGGAAGGACAGAACATATTGAAGAAACCCTTAATAATGAAACAGTGACTCAGGACGGTGAAAGCGTTAATGACAAGATTATTATGGAAGCAGTAGTCGAAGCTCTGCATAGACTAAATGTGGGGAAAGCGCCAGGATGTGACGACATAGCACCGGATGCAAGCATGTGGGACAAAGTGGAATTAGAGAATTGCAGTGAATCCTTAATCAAGTTTGGAAAAGCAAAAAGATCCCAGAAGTGTGAAACAGAAAAAATATACTGCCTATGCATAGGAAAGGGGACAACAAAGATTGTACTATAAAAATACATCGAATATGTCAATAAAATAATAACACTTAATGTTATGTGCGATGATTTTCTAAATTAATCACTATGAAAACATGACTGTACTAATTACAGAAAAATATCCTTTTTACATGTTACGCTCACAGTTTATGAAAGCATATTGGAAAAGTGTTTAACCAAATACAAAGTTGCTTTAGACCAGCACACAGTGTCGAGAATCATTTATTAACATTGCAACAAGTGACGAAAAGATGATTAAAAAGAAAGGTATTAAAAAACCTTGTGATAAAATTAGTATAGCCGGTGTATGGGAAGGATTAAAAACATAGAAGTGAAACATGTGGCCGACTGACAAAACGTTTGAGTTTGCAGTCGACAGGTAGTGGGTTCAAACCCCACACCCACAACTGTCAAAATATTTACTAAAGGTTCAATTCGTCGAAGTTCATTATATCTCTAGCACATAACCCTGTAGGGATAAATATTGCTCATGCAGAAGTGTACAATAACGACCAAATAAATCTACTGGTACAGGAATGTCAATCATATCAAATGGCTCACGGAAAAATACTACGTCCATTGTATTAGACTGCCATAAAAAGCCTCCATATTTGAGTGCCTTAAAAAATTTGTTATATAATCTTAATCAAACTGTGCCAATTTTCTTACACAAAAGATGTCATTCGGCTATTTTGTGATAGTAAACAGTATCTGCCTTACAGAACACCAAAATGGGGTCTCGACCCTTCAGCAAGTATTTTGCTAAAAATAGCGTTTTTGTACACAAATATTTACCTTTGTTATATTTCAAATCTGCATCTCTCTTGTTTCACTATGGAAACGAAATAAGTTGCCAACCCCGTTAGAATGGCTTACACGTAAATATTAACCAGACGAATTGCCAAACAGACACATTCACAATATACTTGTCGTCTACATTAGTTGCCTAATGAGAAGACGCAAAATTTCTATTGTGATATTTTTAAACGTAAGAATTGGTAACATCGAATGCTTTCCGGTCATCATACTAATGCCTTTGATCGTCGCGGCCCCTAACAAGGGCATTCTTCCTACTAATTCACCTTTCCGGGCCGCTGCCGTGCAGTAGTAACAAACTATTAGCCTATATTAAGATGAAGAAGAAGTGGACGAACGTTTCATAGAAACTATAAAAAATGTATACATGAAAATCAATAATCAAATAAAAATTCACAACAAAACGTCAGAGAAGTTGCTTTTAACCTCTATCATTTTACATAAATTTAAATTATTTTTGAAAAGCTCTCATTATTAATCCCGACCAACCCAAATTTTCATGAAACATGTCTCGTTAAGGAAAAGTCAAAAAATGAAAAAAAGTAGAGTATGACACGCTAGATGTGCAACTTAGATTCGGTACTTTGTGCAATTTTAGCGGCAAATAAGTACTCAACTCCGGGGGCACAATCGGCAACACGAATTGTAATAACTCGTACTTCCAAAAATGCAGTCTGCAGTCTTATAATTTCCTTTTACACAAAAAATCTGTATATAATGTATGCTACACATAATATATTTAATTTTCAAGTTCACATGAGTTGCACTATTTGATATAGCCATCACGTTTGCTTCTTCCTTATTCACTTTCTAATTTACATTTGGTAAGTACTTCCACCCATATTTATGTTTTCTTTTAAATCTTCTGCAGTCTTAGCGAGTAGGGCAAAATCGTTTGCAAAAGCACAGGCTCCCACGTTTACTGGTAGTATGTTTTTATACCCTAATATATCGGCATTCCCGTTACACACTTTGGATTACATGCATCCATACCGCATAGTATAATAGTAAACATGTCACTCCTAATTGCTTACTCATGCACCATGTTGTAATAAAACGTAAAGTTCTTCTTCTATTCGTATTTTTTCAAATTGTTTTGTGTTTGAGAGTTTAGCACCAATTATTCTTGAAACATATCTAAATCTATTTCGAAGGCAATCTATATTTCCACTATTCGAAAACTAGTTCAGAAACTGCACTTTTTTCTAATACGATGGTAGCACCGTAATTTTCTGAAATATAATAAAACAAAGTTTTGTAGTCAAAAATACTTTTTACAATTGTTTTTCAAAATGTATCTCACAGAGATCTCCCAACGTCCAGACAAATCCCAGCACGAACTCAACCAAAACACCAGGAACCGCATAGACTTCCCAGCCAAACACGACAAGGCACCTACCACCTTTCTCCAACAGAACTGCCAAAAACTGATCAGCAGCAAACGCCTTCCACGTCTTCCTTCCAAAATTCGCAAGGCACCGACGACCTTTACGAACCTCGACTAGATGCAAGTTACAAGATGTCACTTCAATAACAAACTTGGCGAATTAGAACTCCAGTAGCTGAACAACCTTCTATCCACACCATATGACGCTCACTCTGCCAACAAACTCTATGTAAACCACTTCCAGAAAAACCATTCCCAGCTATCCAATTCTTATGATGTAATTGATTGACAATAAACTTAGTTCGGCATCCAACTCCAGAAATTGCTTTTGTAGATTATAACTGTATTACTTAGGGCATTGTCACCACATCCATTTTCTTCCTTATTACCATCTTCACATCTTTAAATCTTTTAAACTTTTATGTCAATTCTGTTCTCGCCAATTTTAGTTTAATTCACAACCCTTTTATATTCCAAACAGATTATAACTTTTATAAAGAGTTTATTTGAGTAATTAGCCAAAATAAAAACTGTTATTTCCACCCCCCGCTGTCAAGAAGTCATGAATATCTTCATCTTCAGTTTGGGGAGACAGCGGTTCTTGTCGAAGAGCGGTCTTCCTTTCTATGTGGTGAAATTGGTTTTCTTGGTCGGTTCAGATTTCTCGTAGCATTCCACAATAAGTAGTCAGTGTCTGCTTAGGTTTTCAAGGTAATTTTAAAATGATTCATTTTTAAGCATGTATATATAGTAGCCATTTTAAATAGCGGGTTGCTTGGTCTAATCGCAGTTTGTGGGATGAATCTCTAATTTGACACCATATTCTTCTTAAGCGTCTCTTTTCTGCCGCCACTTGTTTTATTACTATTGGACAGTTCTGTACCTGTTTTGGTCTTCTATTTCTTAGCGTTGATTCTAAAGCAGCTTCGTGGATGTACTTTGTAAGAGCGTCTACTGCATTTTCCACGTCTTCTGTATTTTAAGTGGAACTTTCAAATTCAAATGGTTATTTATAATTATTCTGAAGAGATCCCAATCTGTTTCTTTATAACGATGGGAGTTCCTCCTTCGCAACGATTGTGGATATTATTGAAGTAAGATCTGATGTTGAGGCTAAGCTAGGTTTAATATCGAGATAATCGCTTGGTATTCCTTTTGTTACAAGAAAGTCCAGAAGATCAGGTGTTTTTTGTTTATATCGGTTAGTAGCACTTTTCTTCTGTCAGGTGAAGAAAGACGTGAACCCCACAGGGTGTTTTTGGCATTATATTCTCCACCGGCTAGAAAACTTCCTCCAAGTGATGCGAAATATTCTAAAAAACCTTCTTTGTTTTGTCGGTAATTGGGGTGACAGTGCACAGTTGAGACTCCCAAAGACCCTTGCTAATAGTTGATCATTACACTTGTCGTTTGCAAGTCATCCTTGTCGTATTTTCGTAGTGTTTAATTTGGCTCCTAATTATTACCGCTGAACCACCTCTTACCCATCTGTCAGCAGTAGAGTGTTTAGTGTCGTAAATAAGATAGTTGCGTATTTTCAGGTGAGTTCTTTGAGTAAAGTGGGTTTCGCTTATTAGTAGGATGTCTATTTAATTTAGTTCACTATCGGTTTTCTTTTTTGCACATGATCATTGGAAATTGTTGTACATTTGCTAGTACATCATTTTAAACAAGCAAATTGGCACTAATAAATAATTATTATGAACCAATATTTTATAATGAAGATATTTGTTGTGAATTGATAAGCAAAAAAATATATCTGCACTTACTGCAGACATATTTTTCGCTTCTTACACAATAATTATTCGCAAGCTGCAATACTACATACTGCACAGCCTACACTACACAAAACACAACACATGTACATCGCATCTACAATCATAGGCGCATGCGCCAACTACCTCTGTGCTTGTGCACAAAACAAGCTGTTATCCGACTAGTCATAAGAATAGGAAATCATAAATTATGGTTATATTGCTCCAGGAATACCCAATCGTCATTTTCTTAACATAAAACTTAGTAAGGCGTTATGTTATTCTTTACATTCTGGACATTTGATGCCCTATCGAGGCCAGTAATTTAATTCATTTACCGCAAATAATTTTAATTACCACAAGTAATTTAAACACTTACAAAGGACTTTAAATACTTTAGAGTAATGTAATTACTCAAATGTAATTGAATAATTGAATGTAGTAATGAATTATTGAGAAGGGCTGATTTTTGTACGTCTTCTTCACGTTCACTCGTTCCTACCCCGGGGTTTGAACCAGGGACCGGGACCAATGGAACACCAGTGATCACCAATCAATATCAGTCTGTCACTCTTATCACTATTAATGCTTAAGCCTCAATAGCCGTTAGGTCCTATTTGAAAACCTGAAAGTTATTCTTTAATCGAGTTGTCAAAATTGTGTTGAAACGCATCGACGAAAGTAATGAGACTTGTAAATTAAACTTAGTGTCGTTCACATTCATTTCATGTAATACATATAGGTCCATTATGATTTGCCTAAAGTGCGTGCCTCACTGACGACTAGCTTAAAGAAAAGGTGACGTACGCTTTTATTAGATTTGCTATTATTAGTCAGACCAGCTTTTTCCTAGTTCTTTCCTTCGGGGATTAAACAGATGAATGGAACAACGCGAGCGGCCCAATTACCTAATAAATCCCTTTCAGCCGATTCTTGTTTTCCAAAATTCCTTCTAAATAGGAACTTGTTATTCAGATAAAAATAGCGGCAATTTTTCCTCCGCAATTGCGTAGTCGCAACATGGAACCTACAACCGCCTATTTAGGCCGGCGCGTAATTCGTGAATATCCACGTAATAGGGATGTGGGAGACAGCGTCACACTGAGGGCGCGTTTTCGGCATTGAGCCGATATTCGAGGGAGACTCGTAGACGGCGGCCACCTCTGGGATGCACCAAGGGCGGCGACGGCCCCCCGGTGCCAGACGTCGGGACCGCCACACTTAGCGTACTCAGCCTTAATTGACCTTTTGAATAAAGTTCCTCCTATAAAATTCACTCGCATGCGTCAGAAATTACGCGGACCGGAATTTGATTGCAAAAATCGAGAGCGAAAAATCGACTGCTGCCATTTTTATGGGGCGAGATATCAAGAATTGCACATAATTAGGTCTAAATGGACGTTATTTTAACAGATTTCCTAACACAGTGTCTTTGTAAATAGCATCCTAATTTTGTTCTGTCAAGAATCTGCTAAAGTTGTCTTTTTCATGAGATTAGCAAAAATAAAAGGTAGAAACGCTAAGGTAACAGCAGTGTTGTGAAAGTTGTTACTTTTGTAACAAAATTGTTACTTTTCCATTTAGTTGGTTACTTTGTTACTATAAGTATCATTTTTGTTACTTTTCCCTTTAAACTAAAAACTTGGAAATTTGGTACTGATTTACCGACTGGAGTGGCGCTTTCTATACTTACTCTAATATCAACAGGATTAAATCAGTGAAATGTTTACAGTTACAGTTACAATTTAGTTATTTACCGAGCTGTGTAGAGTAGTGGTTATCACATCTGCTTAGTATTCGGGAGGTCGCGGGTTCGATTCCCCTGGCCGTCTGCTCTGATTCAGGATAGGTGGTTTTCCTGAGTCAACAGAGTACCTTCTCTGAGGAGAATGCCGGGGCAGTACTTCTCCAGCTTTCCTGGCCTCTCTTCCATTCTCCACCCCTCCTTTCTCTCACCCATCCTATAATTCCCGTTCTTGGCTGAAGAGAGACGGAAGGTTCCTATATCAGCCCGCCCCTAGTTCGGGGAATTGAAATAACCCTGAACCTTTACCTTTTTAGTTATTTGACCGCAGAGGGCGTTTAAGACAGTTGACAGTTTTGACAGTATTCACTTATATAAATAATATTCAATTAAGGGGGAAAAGCTGAAAGAAAGTCATGGACAGGTATTATTTTGTGTTTTCTAAATTTAACAGCAACTTGTTCCATTTATTTTGAAAGTTTTACAATGTTTTTTCAGATAATAAATTTTGCTATAAAAGTTTTAATCTTTCATTCCAATTCAACTCCTTACACTACAAACTTGAATTTTGCTAGGAATTTTGTTACTAACATGTTTAGTTTTGTTACGTTGGCACTGTTAGCAGTGTTACTAAAAATTATTCTCAAATCACAACACTGGGTAACAGTGACAACGAATAATGTATTAGGGGTATGGATGAATCACTATGAGAGTAAATTTGACATAGAAAGTGGCGAAGATTACATGAACTATATAGTGGACCAACAAGGAAACAACAATCACATGACAGAAATCAGTACAGAAGAGACAAAAGAGACATTATCACAAATCCAGCAAGTGGCGAAGAAAATATAGTCCCTGAATTGATACAATGAATGAAGGGGTGGGGGAAAGAAGACATGTTATAGATAATCTGTAGTGAGACATGGAAACAAACAGAATACCAAAGAACTATAAAAACGACCTACTTATATCAATCTACAGTAAAGGCGATCAAATGGAGTATAAAAACTATACAGCGACATTTATCGACAACGAATTTCAAAATGTACAAAAAAATAATTACAAAATACTTTCTTTCGTTCTTTATTTTCCTATTTTTCCTATACGATGTCGACTTTTCAACATCGGCGCCTCCGCCTTTTCTTGTCTTTTGCATATTCGCTTTCTGACATTTTCTATGTTAATTTTTACAACGCCTGACGTTCTTGGAATACCTTTCCCGTTTTTTCTTTTCTCCAGGCAAAATTTCAAGATGGCTCAGGTAATGCCACAAGTCCAACAAATCTATTGAAATTACTACTTCTATTTACTTACGGAAGAATGCAACAGTATCCATTTCAGCACGCAGCAAATGTTATATATGTTCTTTCACGTTCCTAAGCTAATTACATACTGCCTCCATTTTCAAATATAGAAAAAAAATGGGAATTTACTGAACCAGGAATAGAGCATGGGCAACATACAGAGCCAACAGACAAACATATATCATAGAAAAAGCAATGTTAAAAGGAGAAGATGTACATAAAGCTTTCACTGATTTAATTTTGAAATGTTTGTAACAACTAAAATTACCAAAGAAACTGACTGAACTCATAAAAAGCTTATACAAAGATTTTATATGTACGGTAGAAATAAATAGAGAAAGACTCGAACAATTGATAATGAAAAGAGTCAAACAAGGATGCAGATTAATCATGGTACTTTTCATATTAGTAATAAAAAAATTGAATGACAATACGAAAAACACAACAAGAAGTACAATCACTAATATGATTCACAAATCTACTGTAGATAAAAATGGAAAATTTAGTGCAGATGTCAGTGTACCGGTATGTGAAGTTTAGTCTCTCACGTCGTGCTTTAAATTGGAATAAAACGTCTTGTACGCCTTAATATTTGAATAATTATTTGTCACTTTGGTTACCTTGCTAATTTAGGCAGCTGGTACCCCCTGCAGTGTTCTCGGGCGGAAACTGACTTCAAACAGTACACGAAAGAGCCAAATTGTTTACATAATCTATTGACTTCAAAATACTGTAATGGTTGAAAATAATTCGCATATATTCAGGTATAAGGTGGAAATCTGAATGGATATTATGTAATTACAAAGTGAAAGAGAATTTATAGTTGAATGGAAAATAGCTATTTGAAAAACAGATGGATTCGAAAATAATATAATAATTTAAAAATTGCAGTTTGAAACGAATGACAAATACTTAATTAAAATAAAATAGAAATTTAGTAGGTTTAAATCAAATATATTAAAACTAGAGTGTATAAAAAGGGATTTGATATCGTTATGTAATTTTGTTTCAATTATTAAAAAATAACAAATTTAAAAATGTAGCAAAAGAATTGTGTGTGATTAAAAATATTTAAAATAACCCTGTTTTTATTAAAAAAATGTGTTGAATAATAAAAGGGGGAGTAATTGAAATCTAGGAGATGAAGTAAAATGGAAATTTAAAATAACAAGAATAAGTGAGGACATGGACTAACGAAGAACACAAGTATGTGGTAAGACTAATGGATAGCAGAATTAATCTACAAAAGTGAATCATTGGAGAAACATAATAGGTCAAGTTTATTGGAAAAGTCTATATAACATATTACATTAATCAAATTGGATTACGTCAGGCTGTTTGGTACTGAGTGAGACTTTCAGAAGAGGATCATCGGATAAGGGAAGCACATACCAGGGGGTTTGCAGATGCGGTAGCAAGTAGGTGTCTGCAGAATTTGGTATGTTGGCTGCGTACTGTGGAGAAGGTGGAGTTGCTGATGTTGGACGATTAGGACGTCTTGTCTATCCGTGGACTATACATTGCGGGAAGGTGATTGAAAGAGTCGAGTAAAAGGCAGAGAAGAGCAGTTTGGTTGGCATCCGGAACGTTGTGCGGACCAAGTGAAAGGTGGGTGAATTTATTATTAAAGTCTTAACTAGAAAACGAAATAAAGACAATAAGAAAGTAAACTATTTATAAAAGAATTTCTTACTGATTTAAATATTGTTGTGTACCATTGTAATTATCGGGTATTTGTCATTTGAATTTCAAATCTATTTTGACATTTGGTTGACATAAGTTATGGTGACTTATGCGAATGAGATTAAATATATTAGAACATCAATTCTTCAGAAACAGTTAACTAGATAAAGGAATCCACCCCTGATTTTCAGGAGCTATCTCAAATAAGAATTAGTTATATTTTATACATAAAAGGGCAATTTATAAGTTGAAAAAAAAAACAGATTAAAATAACTATACTTGAAGGTTCATAGCATATTAAAGGCGCTGCAATGACGACCTTAACAAATTTATGACTGTCCAATGTGTTGAAAATTAATAAACAAATATATTCGCTTATTAAAAAGTTAATAAAGGCAACACGTTGTAAGGGTCAGTTCAATACATATAAAAGAACAGGTAATTCAAAGAAAACTAAGATTAGCTTCTAAAAAAACGTACGTGAGGAATAGCTGGCGCCACTCACATTTAAGTACATAATGTCGATGAACAACTTTTTAAAGAAGCGTTAAAATATTTGTATTTAAACGCAAACATCAAAGTGTCTTAAAAGACAACCCTGTCCTAACGCCAGCCATGGCCCACAGGCGAAGGATATAGCAATTCCCATTTCAACACACAATTAGTTGATATATGAAAGGTGGATATAGAGGAAAAACATAAAAATAAATATAATAAATAAAACGGCGATATAAAAAGACGTACATAACACCTTACCCGTACTAATATTAATTTACGCAAGTAAAGTTTTGTTACTCCCAAAGAAACACAAAAGCTGATTGCAGAAAGTATTGAAGAAGAATATCATCCAAATAAGAAATGATGTCTTTGGATGAATAATATTCGACAATAGAGAACATATACAGTGTAAACAGTAGACAGGAACAGCAGAGTAAACGGGCAAGGTCAAGAACAACACGCACAGATATGGTAGCAAAATTGAAAAGGGGAAAAGCAAATTGGCACAGGAAGACCTCAAGAACCAAAAGGAGTAGAGGGAGTGGGTGCAGAGTTAAGTCATGGCCAAAAATATATGAAACGATAACAACTGAGCTAAAAGCGAATCAAATAGATTTATGCGCGATAGGTGAGCAAAATATAAAAGGACGGAAAAATTAAACAAGTAACTTTCTGATACAAGGTGGGGCATCAAAAAACCAAGACGCTAAGGAGGGAGTAGCAAGTTTTATACATGAAAAGTATAAATCCAATATAGAAAATGAAATCTACATTAATGTAGAGATTGTAAAAGTTGTACTGAAAGCAGAAGATTAGCAGATTCATATAATAAGCTTATATTTATTTATTTATTTATTTATTTATTTATTTATTTATTTATTTAATTCGCACTCAGCCAACAGCCGTTAGGCCAATTATAGGCGTCGCTGTGCAGTTATGAGGACTTCCAACCCCACTAACGACTGTCATGATGTTGTATGACCGCCGGGACCAACTTTTTTCCGTGATAGCCGTACCACGAGGCGCCGAGAGATGCAGCCGTGGAACTTCCATCCAAGTTCTGACCAGAGACAGCGTTGCTTAACTCTGCTGATCGAACGTGGACGCTTGTTCAAGCTACACCACTCGGGACCCTATATGTACCAAACATGTCAAGAACCCGAAAATAAAAACCACAATTCTACGAAGAAATGCAATAATTAATAAACACAATATCTGTAGGAGTGAAAATAATTATATTTGGGAATCTTAAGGCAAGCATGGAATACCAACCACCAAAAACATGTTAAGAATTAACAATAATTTTTTTAACATAACATGAAATTAATAAATAAATACTTTTTCCAAAATTTTTTATTTCTAAATTTTCACTTGCAAGGGAAGCTTCGTGTAAAACCCTTTACAGACGTTTTAATTTGGTTGGTTTACTTCTTAAGTCATCTTCGTGTATCTATCGTCGAATACTATTTTGGCTGCAAGAACATGTTTCTGCTCACATACAATTTGACGTCTGTCTGTACCATTATCTTATTAGAATAATGTAGGTCATCCTCTTTCCTATGCAATTCCTTGAGAGTCGGCCAATAGCCTTCATAAAGTGGAGTGTTTATTTTCTGAATTGTATTGTCAAGAGAGTATACTAGTCAGTGATAAAGCCTGTTGCGATGTACACAACCAAAACGTGGAGTTTAACCAAAACTGATAAAAAAATGTTGAACAACTGGGTGAGACAAATTCTGAGAAAAATATGAAGCCAAAAACGCGACATGGAGGGTGCTAACAAACCAAGAACTAAGAGCACAATATGGATGCCTAAATAGCTATATCAGCGGAGATAAAAAGTAAGCGAATCCGTTGGCTAGCCACCGAGCTTTGTCGAGCAGTGGTTAACACGTCTGCTTAGCATTCGGGAGGTCGCGGATTCGATTCCCCTGGCTGTCTGCTCTGATTCAGGTTTTTAGGTGATTTTCCTTAATCAACAGAGTGCCTTCTCTGAGGCGAATGCCGACGCAGTACTTCTCCATCTTTCCTGGCCTCTCTTTCATTCTCAACCACTTCTGTCTCTCGCCCATCCTTAAATTCCCGTTCCTGGCTGAAGAGGGACGCAAGGTCCCTACAGCAGCCCGCCCCCAGTTGAGGGAATTGAAATAACCCTGAACCTTTCCTTTCCTTTGGCTAGCTCATGTGGAACGCATGCAGCTCGAGAGAGTAGTGAAAAATGTTTGGAGAATAAACCTGAAGGGAGAAGAAGGCCACGACTGAGGTGGTCAGAGGAAGCAAAGAAGGATCTGACAGAAACGGGAGTGATAGTATGGAAAGAAAAAGTAAAAAATCGGAAGAGCTGGAGAAGAATCGTAAAGGATGCTGAAAAGCTGAAGAGTGAACAATAAACAAATGACTACAAACAGCAAAACCGAACAACGCAAAAACACGTCCTCTCCTGAATATGACTTGGGGCGCGAATGACGACCGCGCCCAATAAAACAACAATCTTGAAACCCGAACGGGAGGTCAGGGCCCTTCATCGACTGGCGAACTCGGGACTATGTAATTAAGTATTGCCAAATTTGCTGTTGCAAGTTTTCTCTAAAACCATTATTTAGATATAGGACTGCGTTTACCACAAAAGGAGGTTTTCAATTTGTTTTGGCGCTTGCCAGGACAAATTGATCTATTGCAGAATTCTGTGAAATTTGAAATTTAGTGATTATGTAAAAATAGAATAGACAGCATTGCTTCCTTGCTAAATTCTGGCAGTTGACGTAACGATTCCGAAGCAGGTTACCAAGCAGCAATGTTCTCGACAGGGGACCCAGGTCTCCTCGAGTTTTCTTTAGGTTGTTTTAACATTAGTTACCGTTTGTTATTTACATTTAGTTAGTATTCAGTGTGACTGGTTCTTGTTCGTTCTTTCCTTAACTTCTATCAACTAGTTCTGGTAATCTTCCACTTAGGGCTATAGATCTCTGTTGGTGTTATTATCATTGCTTGGACCATATCTTTGGCATCTGATTTGTTTTTTTTTTCCAGCATTGTCCAGATTTTCTTCTGTTGTCCGAGCAGATCTTTCTCCATATCTGTCAAAAACTTCTACCAATATTCTGTTTTAGTTTCTCTTACCCTTGTATTAATTGTGTTTAATTCGCTCCCATTTTTTTTCCAATTTTTCTCGCACGTATTTTGTGTACGCCCTTTTCTCGCCTTTGATTGATGCTTATTTTTTCTTTTTCTATAGCTTTGTTTGCTTTTTCTATAATACTTTTTTGAGTTTGAGTACTGTTGCTGTACATTGTTATGATGAAATATACAGTTGTTTTGTGTGCAAGTCTATTTTTGTAGAGTTATTTAGTATAGTCTTTGTTACATTTTGTGATACACTGCGGTTTTATTGGTCTAAAGGCTAATTTCACGTTTGTTTCAATTTTCCACAATATCGTTACGTTTTACGTTCTCGAGCTATTAAAAAATTATACGACGCTTCGTGTATTAAACATTTATTTACAACAATTTATCTTAACTATTTACAAAGCAACTATTAATCGCGGAACACAGATTATTTTTAAATACAGGAATTAATTCTAACAACAGATATACTTTATTTATTTATTTACGATTTAACATTAATGATTTATATGGTTATATTTATTTGTTATATACACACGGTTTCATTTATATTGCAGTTTAAGCGCTTCGAGTTTGGATGAGAACTGCCCGCTATTCCTGCGGGCGTGTATTTATATTGCCGGATAGTTCCTTCTGGAAAACGTCTCGAGTTCGCTCGACTCTGGCAACTCTGATGTGTCACGCGCAAGGTCGTTGCTGGAATGTTCTGAAAGGCTGACTCACGCCGTCTCATGCAGCCGGCTCCAAGGTCGTTCTGCAATGCTGTCGCACGGGAGGCTGAGTCATATATCAGGGGCAACGGCCTGGCCCCAGGATTGTTACAATATTATCTTTGTCGTCGTTCCTTATGTTAAGTCAGTTAAGGGCTCTAACTTCCAATATTTGATTAGGATATCATCCTATGTTAGTCATAATATAATAGATTATTGTCCTTTTGTATTTTGTCAGATATATTTGTGTTCTCCCTGTACCTTTTTGGTCCAAAATATCCATATTTTAGTCAAAGGTAAAAATCTAAGCTATATGCAAATATGATTTTTGTTTGACCAATAGTTTTGGAGTTAAATCAGAAAAGATAGAAACTTGGACAAATTACAAGGTAAATGTGTTGTACTTGCGGACAATGTACAATAACATTCAATACAAGTCGATAAACCACCCAAATTGTGTTGACAAAAAGAATCCAAGAATGGTTGACTAATCATAAAGTCAAAATTAAGGGTAAAATTACAGAAAATACCATTCAGGGAATTAATAAAACCATATAATACAGACGAATATAATCGGTATATTATGAAAATTATTTTAAAAGATAAGGGTTATGAGATCTCAATTGAAATGGCGTGGGATTCTATTACAAGCACATAGATTTATAACCTTCATCCAAGACTGGAGTTGAAAATTTATGGCGCAGCTCTTTCAAAGTACACCCCTGACATGTTGCAGAATTACTGCAGGCATGGTGAAGAAAATATTTGGGCAAACTGGACAAGACATGAGAGACTATTCGCTATAAAATAATTCAACTTGCATTGACCAAATCTGTAAAATTGAAGCGTTCAGCTTAAGTTTTATTGTGATATTCTATATCTTCTATATTTTACATCTTTTTATAAGATATATTATATAATAAATGAAAATGTTAAATTTGTATGTCAATAAACAGAAAAACATTTTCATAAATCAAAAGCGTATTCTTTTGACACTTTCCGGGTGCAGCCTTCAGAGTTGCGGTTAAAGCGTACAGGGAGACATATTTTTGTTTGTTGTCTAGTAGACATTATGAATATCGATTTTCTACAATTATGAAAAAAGATTGACATGACCAGTCACCAAAATTTAGTGAAGGCTTTTGACGACCATGGTCGTTCCTTATCCCCAGTTAGTTACTAATTCCGTGAATTTAAATGTCGAAACTGTAAGTTAAAAACTGAAACAAGAACTGAACGACCTCCAGCAGATGTTTCTACTGAACACGTCGCCGTCGGAAGTATTAAACTGCTGCTTAAGGAAAATATAAATAATTGCCTACTAAATTTTTTCTACGAGCAAATTGACCAACATAAAAACTTATTGCTTTCTAACAATAGTAATTTATTTCACATTATAACTTCTAAATTTAAAATTAAGAGATACTATGAAATAGTTGCAGTAATACAACTACAATGTAAGTGACAAAAAGTAATTCAGCAATAACACAATAGCTATTTGTGCAATGCAAAAGTGGATGTTTATGCACGAGACATGCAAATTATGAAACGAAGCCGAAGGCTGAGTTTATTAACATGTCTCATGCATAAACACTCTTAGCACGAGTTTGCACACAATATTTTTTACGGCCTTAAATTTACTGTTATTAATCCATAAATGTCGATTTAACAAAGGTTTGCATTTATGACAGTTATAATTTATGTCATAGTAAATAGATGGCCTTTACGTAACAGGTGAGTGTTTCTGCAGCCGGTAGCTGTCAAAGTTAGTTACGAAAAAGGTAATTATAATACTACACATTTTACTTTATTCATTACATAATGCTTTAATTATTTAAAAAATACTTTACCTCTAACGAAAGAAGTAACTAGAATATTTAGTATATGTGCTGCGGGACAAACCCGAAATCGGGAATTTCCAGTTTAGACTTGGGCCATTCATGCTCATTGCTCTGGAAACACGCGAAATGCCTACGGCCAATACTAATAAAGATAAATTTCGGGCTTGGGCCGCAGCATATACTTATACCCTTAGTCATTTTTCCTATTGTGTTTACTGGACTATTTTGCATTATTTTTTTTTTGTATCTTTTAGGCTGCCAAAGGATTTATGTCCTCAGCCTTTATCCAAATATAATAATAATAATAATAATAATAATAACTTTATAACCTCACTTCCAGTTCAAAATTCTAAATTCCACACCGGCTGTTTACTTTATAACAGATGTGCTAAAAGTAAACAGCTGATTTCACTTTTAACACGCTGATTTATAAAACGTCATTTTTAGTGAAATAAGCTAGTGGTAAAAGGCTTACTTTTAGTAGTGGTTGTAGAAAAAAAATTGTTATTAAAATATATAACACATGAAATAATTAGAGCACGATGGGTATACTTCTCGCGTGTGCTGACAAACTGAGCATTAAACTGCTGCCTACATCATATATCTGCAATATTTATCAACTTTATCAAACTTTTACATTGAATGATGACACAAATAAACAGATGAAGAAGAAGAATAACGATTTCAATGTTAGATTTATATTGCATAAAGAAATTTAACTGAACTTGTAGCGCTTTTGAAGGACAGATTACAGCCAAGTAACACAACCACGGATATAATTCATATTACCAAAGCTCCAATTTGCTATATTTTCTTTGAACAAGGAAAATAAGGTTATGCTTTTTATAGAACAAGCTAACAAATTAAATAGTTTGTTACAAAGATAGAACGGGCCATGCTGACTGAGGGATTTATGAGTTTCAATTGGTAGCAATGCAAAATTGGCCATACCCCTGGTATAGTGCGGATGACTTGCATACATTTTTAAAAGGTAAAGGTTCAGGGTCATTTCAGTTCCCCCAACTTGCGTCCCTTTTCAGCCAAGTACGGGAATTATAGGATGAGTGAGAGAAAGGAGGGTGGAGAATGGAAGAGAGGCCAAGAAAGGTGGAGAAGTGCCCCGACATTCGCCTCAGAAAAAGTACTCTGTTAACTTAGGAAAACCACCTAAAAACCTGAATCAGAGCAGACGGCCATGGGAATCAAATCCACGACCTCCCGAATGCTAAGCAGACGTGGATAAGTTTTTAATTTAGAGTTTCTATAAATAACATATTCTTTTTCCATCCAGATCAAAAATTATTTGAGTTGTGAGTTTTCTACAGTATTTTATAGTTTCACTGGTAGTAAATTGTTACTATACAGTGTGTCCAAGATAAGGAGGGCCAGTATGGGGATCTCGGTAATGGTAAGAGATACAAATTTGGTTAAATGGGAAGAAAGTTGCGCAATTAAAGGAGTAAAAAAATGACGTCTAGAAATCCTTGGTATGATTTTTCGTTTTTGAATTATCTAAAAAAAACCGAATTTTTGGATTTTATTTTTTATTTTTTTCTGGCGTTAATATTAAAGTTAGATCGAAACTGATTAAACTTCTTTATATCAACTTTTAGTGGACTTAATGATTACGTTATCAATTTTTTTATCCGACGTTTCGTCTTCAAGAAACCATCATCAACTTCATTTTTTTAAATACGGTCCTGGTATTTTTATGCCAAATTTGCAAAGCCCTTGTTACTCTGAATTCAACAATGTGCCACATATTATTGTTTAATTACGTTTCGAGCTTTTTTCTGATCATCATCAGAAATTTTTTTAGATACGGACCTGCATTTCTCATAATTTTGTAAAAATAAGTTCATACAGTAAGATAGGCGTTTTTAGATGCCGTTAAAATATTAAAATGCACATCATAATGTCATAATTCTGATACATTAATTTAATAAGCAACCAATAACTATTAACAATAAACAACAAATAAATGAACAAAAGATAGGCAGAAAGAATGAGAAAACGAGCCTTGAAACAATGTAATAGGTATTTAACGTTTTGAAATAGAAGAAGAACTTAGAAGATTGGTTCTTGAAGCTTTTCAAAGTATAACGCCAGTATTGCTGAATAATGTTTTAGATTCTACAGTTAGATGTTACCTATTTATGCATGGAGAATGATGGCAACCTTTTTGAATACCTTCTGTAAATTTAATACCTATTAAATGGTTTCGATGTTCGTTTTGTTATTCTTTCTGTCTATCTTTTGTTCATTTCTTTTTTGTTTATTGTTAATAGTTATTGGTTGCTTATTAAATTAATGTATCAGAATTATGACATTATGATGTGCATTTTAATATTTTAACGGCATCTAAAAACGCCTATCTTACTGTATGAACTTATTTTTACAAAATTATGAGAAATGCAGGTCCGTATCTAAAAAATTTTCTGATGATGATCAGAAAAAAGCTCGAAACGTAATTAAATCATAATATGTGGTACATTGTTGAATTTAGAGTAACAAGGGCTTTGCAAATTTGGCATAAAAAAACCAGGACCGTATTTAAAAAAATGAAGTTGATGATGGTTTCTCGAAGACGAAACGTTGGATAAAAAAATTGATAACGTAATCATTAAGTCCACTAAAAGTTGCTATAAAGAAGTTTAATCAGTTTCGCTCTAACTTTAATATTAACGCCAGAAAAAAATTAAAAAGAAAATCCAAAAATTCGGTTTTTTTGAGATAATTCAAAAACGAAAAATCATATCAAGGATTTCTAGACGTCATTTTTTTAGTCCTTTAATTGCGCAACTTTCTTCCCATTTAACCAAATTTGTATCTCTTACCATTACCGAGATCCCCATACTGGCCCTCCTTATCTTGGACACACTGTATACTACTTTATCCGCAAACGTATTCAGATAAATTTCATTAATATAAATTTAAAAAAAGAGGGATGTATCGGCCGGGAATCGAACCCGGTCGAACATCGGTTGTTTAAATAACGCGCTACTATAATGATATACGAAGATACTGAATCACCCGAGCTAATAGCATACGGCCACAGCAGCTGTCACACCATAACCCACGGCGACAGATGCTCCGCTCCGCTGCTTTAAGGATTTAATCAAATTAAAACTTTTTCGTACTCTTTTTAAAATAAAAAACCGGCCTACGATCTAAGTCTAGAAATTAGCAAAATTTTAAGCCATCATACAATTTAATCGGTCCAGTATCTTCGGAGGAGATAGCGAACAAACATATAAAGAAAGAAAGAGAGCAACGATTTTATGTGATTAGGCACATAAAGTACGCAAAAGTTGCTATTTTGTCTGCTTAATCAGATAAAGTGACACTTTTACCTTGTCTATAAAGACACATAAGTTGTCACTTTTATGACGTTTGCCGATAAAATTTATTACACAATCATAACAAATGTCAAATGACAGCTTCTAATTTTCTGATGTTAGGATACACATGACTTAAAAATTCCAAAGTTATCTTTGATGGAGTTACTTTTTGCTCATACTGTAGTTTAACAAGAGGGCCTATTGTAGCACGAGTGAATTTGGGGCACGAGCGTAGCGGGTGCTAAAGGGTGTTTTAGATATAGCGCCGAATTTGAATTTGGTGGCATTTTTTCCAACGACGCTTGGTTACCGTGGTTTTATCATTTTCGTCGCTCCGATTTCTTTACGTAATAAGCGACGTGTAACACCTCCCGCTATACGATGGCTTTATTGTACAAAAAGTTTCCTGAACGCATCATCTCTTTGCGTGGCGACCGGGATTAGCCTGCCAGATCATGCGATCTTGCGACATGCGATTTCTTTTTGTAAGGATTTGTTAAATCAAAAGTCTACGTAAACAAACCCCAAACTATTCCGGAATTAAAGGCACAGATCCGAAAAGTAATCCACGACATTCAGCCGGACGTTTGTGAGCGGGTCATTGTAAACTTCAACGATCGCATAATTCAATGCCGCGCCGCCGTGGGAGGCCATTTGCCAGATGCTATTTTTCATACATAAATCGGAGATGTTTCTGAATACGATGATAATAAAAAAATCAGATTTCATTAAAATTTATGTATTTTATTGCATTTGCAAATTCGGCGCTATATCTGAAACACCCTATACAATGCGTCTTCTTAAAACGAGTATAATATCCCAGCAAACACAGTTAAAAGTAATTTATTATACAGGACGATAAAGTAAAATTTTATCCACGAGTGAATCATTCAACGTCGAGACGAAGTCGAGACGTTAATGATTCAAGAGTGAATAGTAATAACTCTATCGTCGTGTACAATACAATTTTTTTCTATAGCAAGAACTTTAACAATTCCAAAAGAAAATAAGGAAAGTCAATCACATTTAAAATTTGAGTAGGTAGATTGGGTTGCTAGGATAATACGAAGCTGTAATATTTAATTTAAATAAAAGTTAGAAAATTAAATTACTTTTTCCGCTGCTGATCATGTAAGTCAGTGATACAGCCTTAGTTACAAAACATGTAAGTCGGTGATTATATTTGTTTGCTTCTTTCTCTTGACAACGGATCTTAATATTATTATTAAGTTCCTGGGATAATAAAATTAGCAAGGCAAGATGCAGACTTGGACGTTTTGCTTATAATTGCAAGTGTTAATGTGACATGTTACACTCACAGGTAACACGACCCACGAAAATTAATCCTGGTGACAGGTGACGAACCTAACGATTTTTTAAAAATCTAGGAAAATTTCGATAAGCAGCGGCAGACAACAAGTCGCGGCTTTGCCTTGGCTTGTACTTACCTACCTCAAATGTTAATAGGCCCTTACATTCCTTGTTACTGAAATAGCTATTATCTACCCTTGATGTTAAAGTGCTACTTTATCTACCCTTGCTGTTAAAGTAACACTTGACCTTTTGTTTTGAGTTGATTAAAGCACAATTTAATATTTGCTATAGAAAAAAATTACATTTACATATACACTATACATATAACATTCATCTTTCCAATATTAAGTGTAACATTACCAGGTTATTCATGTTTCTTACATGTAAGTTTCAGTTCCTCACTCAGGGTATTGTAATACCTACAATGTAACGACTTCAAAATTTTGTTATACAGGGTGTTATGGAAATAAGTGCAAATATTTTAACCCGTAATGGAACTCGCTAAACGGAAAATTTTCTCCCTTTATCATTTTTTCGAAAACGCCCTCAGAACTGACATAAAATTCAAAACAAGCGGCTCGTAAAATTTAGGGGAGATAACCCAAGTAGCACATAATCTGTAACCAATATATATGCAAGGTTTATTTTATGCTGTATGTTGGCTCAATCGTTCAACTTATATATTATAAGGGTTAATTATTGGCAACACAAAGTATAATTTGCAATATTGGCAAAATCTTAAAAACAACCTGAAACAGCCAACAATTGTCTTCGAGGGTAAAAACCTAGATATAACCAATGCATGGAATCCCGCACTAAAGCTATGTTGGTTAACCAATATAAAACAAATGTACAACCAACACATCATTTGCAATATGGTCTTACAAGGTAAAACCTATATTTAATCAATGTAGTTAATCTCGAGTTAAAACTATATTGGTTAACCAATATAAAATAGATATATAACCAATAATCTATTTGCAATATAAACTTACAATGCTCCAATATTTCAAGATTTTTATTTAAATTATACTAGGTGAGTTTTTTTTAAATGTTGCAAGGCATTATCTCGAAAACCGTTTCAAATATTTTCATTAAATTTTGGTGAGGTAATAGGAAGATGGGGGGAGATATTTAAACGTATGTTTTATAACTAACCCCATTCTCTATTTTTAGCGGTATGGGGTAACTGTGAAATTTTAAATAGTATCTTTGTTTATATATACTTTTATATTTTTACGAAAGAAAATTATGTTTATATTGTAATTTTATATATTAATTTTTTATTAACGATTTATTAGCATTATTTCTAAAGTATGATAAAAAATTATTTTCATCTAGTATGGCCATGGAATACTTCCTAATTTGTGAATGGAACTAAATTTAGTTAAATGTCAAACGTGACATTTGCTTTTTAATAGAGATCCACCGATACGGGTTTTTTGGCCGATACCGATATAATCGAGGCCGATACGCCGATATATCGGCCGATATATTCTCACTGCTCTCGCCACTACTTTTTGACTACATGCAAGCACGTGTGCGCCGCTGCTTGCTTGATTCGGGCGGGGTAATCCCCTAAATACGAACTCTAGCTTAGGTTTGCTTATGGAGGTGTCTTGTTGTCATTTCGTTTTAATAACGCAATTTAACACAGTCATTTTCTTCTTGACCTATTAGTTAGTATTGTTAACAATTTCTGATGGTCCAAGACCTTGAAATGGCATCGCCTGATCGAATGTTTTTGCTGATGGACCGAGCTCTGTGGACTAGTGGTTACCACGTCTGCTTAGTATTCGAGAGGTCGTGGGTTCGATTCCCTTGGCCGCCTTCTTTGATTCAGGTTTTTAGGTGGTTTTCCTGAGTCAACAGAGTACCTTCTCTGAAGCGAATGTCGGGGCAGTACTTCTCCACCTTTCCTGGTCTCTCTTGCATTCTCCACCCATTCTGAAATATTCCCGTTATTGGCTGAAGAGGGACGCAAGGGGCCCCCAGCTGGGGGAATTTAAATGACCCTGAACCTTTACCTTTTTCTTTTTTGCTGATGCAGTGCATTCCAGAAGCTGGAAGATATTTCGCTGCGTGGTGCAACACACTGGATGGAGAGCCTAATGTTTTTACATAATAATTTACAAAATAGATATTTATGTATTTAGTGTGTAAAGAGAGCCATTTTGGTATGAGGATGCTAGTTTCGTGCCGAGCGGTAGCGAGGCGCGAAAAAGCAACCGAATACCAAAATGGCTCTTTACACTCGAAATACATACAAAACTTTTTCTACGGTCCTAAATAAATGACAAAATTGTTAAATAATTGAAATTTCGATTCACACCATTTGATGAAGTCGTTGTTCCGCCGTTCATAAAGACCGCACGATTTGGCCGGCAACAACTCATTGGTTGCTGTATTGGCGGCTTCAAACACTACAGTTGGTTGCAATTATCTTCAGATTCCATCTTCAACTTCACAAAAACTCTCAAACTCAATAAAACTGTTGCGTGATGATGGACGCGCGATGATGCAATTGTCAATAATTTTAGCCAGTTCCAGAAAAATGAAGAATTACAATAATAATCAGGTTAGCCATGGCGATGCGTAAAGTAAATTGAAGTGACGCGATTATTTCATTAAGACATTGTTTACGTGGTTGCGATGTTAAAATGGTTACTAGGGAAAAAATGTGTGAATCGCTAACTTTTCGCATTGACAGTGAGCTTTTAATAGTCGGTTTTAGAGGTGACCGTAGGAAAAATGAATTTTCAATAGTAGATAGTAGTTATATTTTATACTCCACAATGATTATTTACATTTTATTGATCATTTCTTATAATAAATATTAAAATATTAAATATTGAAAGGAAATTCACTTTTGCCGATATATCGGCAAAAAGGAAGGCCGATATGACCGATACCGATATATCCCTAATTTGGCCGATATGGCCGATATGCCGATACCGAGTATCGGTATCGGTGCATCCCTACTTTTTAAGTGATTTATAGTTGCATTAATCAATTACGATGTATTCCATGGTTATACCAGATGAAAACAAACTCCTTAGAAATCAAATAAAAATCATTTATACAATTATTATAATTAACGATTAACTGAGTTCCTTTGCTATCTGCAAGTTACGATGCCGATGCAGATGACGCTGAACCGCGTAAAAGGCAAACCGGCGAAATCGAAACGAATCGAGAGCCAACATTTATTTGAATGATTCTTCAAATAATCATTCGGTTATTAATATCATTCGAATGCAAATAATTCGGTTATGAAAATTGTCCGGTTCTGCCCATCACTAATTCGCATATTTTAATAATAACCCTGTTTCCGTTGTTCCGCTGTTTCTCGTTCTTCGTTCCCTATCCATTTTAGATCCTTTCTTAATAACTGTACCAAAGGTAACGTCAACTCTGAGTAGTTATTTATAAACATTTTATAATAATTGAAAACACCTAATAAACCTCTTAATTTCTTTAGATTCTTCGGACGAGATAAATTCTTAATTTCCTCAAGACGTTTCTCATTTATAGTGACTCCATTTTTACTTATTTCATATCCTAAGTATGTTACATTTTCTTGTATAAATTCAGATTTTGAAAGATTCAATTTTAACCCATTTTTATTTAATATTTCTATCATAATTTCTAAATGTTTTAAGTGTTGTTCGTTTTCGAAAACAATAAGATATCATCAACATAATGCACACAAAAGTCTTCAAATTGATTTAAAATCTTCTGCATTGCTCTTACAAGTGCAGCACATGATGTAGAAAGGCCAAATAGTACCATTTTAAAATGAAAAATCCTTATGTATCATAACAATATATGTTTAATTTTTTAGTAATAAAGTACGTTGTATACAATTTATTTTTGTGTTTCAAGTATTTATAAACATAGCTACTGAAGATATAATCGAATTGGTTTTGCTATTATGTTGCGCTAGGAAAATATTTACGTTCAAACCAATCTTGGTCGCATTTTAGCTGATGTTTTTGGGGCAGGTCGTGGCACCCCGGATTGTTTACGTTGGGGTAGTCATAAATTTTCAACAGAACGTTAGTGTTCCCGTCGCAAGTGTGTATATTGTTAAAGAATATGCTAGCTCCTCGTCGGCTGCATAGTCATCAATTATGTATTACAATTGCACCACGTTGGGTGACCTTATGTTATATATTGGAATTATCTCATATATTTGAAATAGTCATATAATTTATGTATTCAATATTTTACTTTAAGCTTGCCCTTAATTAATACAATGCCCCGTTAGTTACACTATAATTACTTTCAAATCAAGTATTCTTATCTCATCGGTGGTTCGCCAAATCTAGATCTCTATTAGTTGAAGTTTAAATTTTTAAATTGATTCTTAATTATTCAATGACATCAAACGTCAACCCAACTTCTACACCTTCTTAAACCAGATATTGACAAATCAATTTTTTTACATTGACATAATTATTAATTAATTTATTAAAATAATTACTGTTTTGTATTTTACTTTTTTCCTTATTGCTCGTTATTTAAAATGTTTTGATATTAATTACTAACACAAACCTTATCACTTCTTAAGCTCACTCTGCAAATATCCAAAAACTACTGCTCGTTCCCTCAAGAAATCCCGATGTTCACCTTGTGTGACACCTACAGCCTGTTCCTGTTAACCAATTCCAAGAATCCGCCGAATCCAACTTCAATCCCCTCATCAAACGTCAACTTCAACTCCAATAGACTCCTGGTAAGTTTCAGCTTTATAAATGAATATGATCTTATCTTGTTTATTCCTTAGATAGTCCTCTGCACTCAGCAATCCCCTCAGAAGCCTTCTAATTCTGTTAGCACTCCTGCTAACCTCCTTCTAGATGAATGATCTTACTTCCATACAACCACCAATGTCAATAATAAATATTTAATTGTGTCACGTTCACCAATAAATCTAATCTTCTCCAATCCAGTAGTTCTCTGGTTCCTTCTTATAATAGGTACACTGTGTTCGATAATCTCTTCACAGATTGTCCAGTCCCAATAACATTAATATTTCACTTTCATTTTGTTGTACCTCGTAGATTTGTTAACAGCATTACTATTTGTATATAACCAAACAACTATACAAATAATGCATAAATTTCTAGTTTTATTTGCTCAAAATTATAACATTGCAAGATTAATTGTACATTTTTCGATGAGTTTATTTATGTAACTAAACTAAACAAAAATTTCATTCTTATTAGATACTATTCTTATGACACTCTTTTCAATTTTAAATATTATATTATTACAGGAGGTTAAGAAGGTTAAGAAGTAGTAGCAACAAGTAAACAGAGTGCAAAACGTGCGGCGAATCGTAAAGGCATAATTTTCCGGTATTTTAAAGCGGTTGCAGAATCGTAATAAATAAGAACAAGCAGTCTCGATCGGCGAAAATCTCAAGGTCGCCCGTGTTAACGGCGCGTATCAACAAGGTCGGGGCAACAGCCTAAACTGAGATTAGACGGAGCGCGATAAGAAACGGTTACTTATTATTAACTCGCCCTAAAATAACAAACAACAACATAAACAGAAAATATAATTAATTTAATGTCAGAAGGGCGTAATAGCGATTACAGTGTAGGGGAAATAGCTGATCCCAGTAAAAGGAAAAGACAACAAAAAGAAAACCAACCCGAAAAAGAAGCAGACACATTAAAGAGGAGTAGATATATACAGAGTACCCCAAAAATAAAGATCGCAACTACGGAGAAAAAAGGAGAAGAGGAGAAGACAAACATGGATAATTTGGAAAAACTAATAAAAGCGTTACCTACCCAGATTCAAGAAATAAAGTCAGATACCAGTAGCACAAATAAGGCCATAAAAAGCATCAATGGCCAGCTGAAAAAGTACGGAGAGGAAATAAGAGCCTTAAAAGGAGAGGCCCTGAAGAAAGAAGTCGAATGGGAGAAGGAAAAATCAGAACTCAGATGCGAAATTGGACTACTGAGGAAAAATATGGAAAATCAAGAAAGAAACGAAAAGAGAAATAACATAATCGTCAGGGGTGCAGATTTCAGCAAAGTAAACACCAAACAAGAAGTAAAGGAATTTATCAGGAAAGAACTAGGAGTATCCACAGACATAGCTGAAGCATACCTGGTAGGAAAAGGAGAAAGGAAGGTGACGGTAGTAAAGTTGGAGAACTTTGAACAAAAAATAGAGGTTCTAAAACAAAAAAGAAGGCTGGGACAACAGGAAGTATACATAGATTGTGACCTAACACAGGAAGAGCGGAAGATCCAGGCAGCAATAAGAAAGGTTGCCAGAGATGAGAAGACCAAAGGAAAGAAGACCAAAGTGGGGTACAGAAAAATAGAAATTAACGATACAAAATATGAATGGTCCGAAAAAGAAGGAGGAAGCCTGATTAAGATAGAAGCTCGGGCCCAAAAAAAACTGTTAAGGACTAAAGCGGAAGGAAAAACGGTAACAAATCGGGCTATGAATACGGATACGAAATGTAATCACTACACACAATTAAAGCAAAGGAACAGGGAATGGAAACTGGGAACATGGAATGTTAGAGGAATTAACGGAAAGGAACAAGAATTGATTGAAGAATTTAAAAAAGCACAACTGACACTGTTAGCAGTGACTGAAACAAAAAAGAAAGGAAAAGGGTATGTTGAAATGGAAGAGGGCCATGCAATGTATTACAGCGGGGTAGAAGAAAATGATTGGGCGAGCGCAGGGGTAGCTTGCATTGTTAAAAAGGAATGGATAGATAAAATCACAGACTGTAAATACATTTCAGAAAGACTCCTACGACTAGAAATAAACACTGAGGAAGAAGGAGGGTATACAGTAATAATAGCATATGGTCCAAACGAAAACGACCCCAAGCAAACAAAGGACCAGTTTTGGGAAGCGGTACAAGTAGAAGTAGATAACAAAAGAGGCAAATTAGTAGTAGTGGGAGACCTAAATGGACGAGTCGGCAACAACACAGAGGAGTCGGAAAATGTAGTAGGAAAGTTCGGAGAAGACAAACTGAATAGAAACGGACAAAGAATCATATATTTCTGTATCCTTAATGAACTAATGGTGGCACAAAGACATTCATAAATTCACACGAGAAGTAAAGAGCAGGGGAGAAAAATCAATCATCGATTTAGTGCTGATGGAAAAAGAGAACAGAAAGTCAATAATCAACGTAAGAGTTAAAAGAGGAGCCGAACTGGGAACCGACCATTTCCTGGTAGTAACCAACGTGAAACTAGGGCAAGCAGTTCCAAATAAAGAGCTAAACGAAAAAGAAGTAAAGTATGAAACCATTAGGAGCCACAAGCTACAACTGGAAGAAACCAGGAGAAAATACATATCGACGATAAACAAAGAAACGCTAAGAGTACAAGAAACACTGAACTCAGAAAATGTGAAAGACATATGGACTGTTTTCAAAGGAATAATAATAAAGGCAGCGAGTCAGAGCTGCGGAGTGCTCAAATTTTGTAATAAAAGAAAAGCAACAGCTTGGTGGAACGACGACATCAAAAGAGAGGTCAGGACGAAGAAACAACTATGGCGGAACTATCTGAGTTTGAAACATACCGAAAGATACCATCTCTATAAAGTTCAAAGAGAAAAGGTTAAAGCGATGGTTAAGGAAGCAAAAGCCAAAGCGTGGGAGAACTTCGGTAACAAAATGGAAGAAAATAGCGCAGGAAATGCTAAAATGCTCTACCGAGTACTCAAAGGGTTACGAAAAACAAAGAAGAATTCAGTTAGAGGGATAAAAAGTAAGAACGGGAAACTGCTAACAGCCGAAAAAGAGATAAAAGAAAGGTTGCAAGAATACTTCTCAGAGCTCCTGGAAGCACAAATGCCCCAAGACGCAAGGCTGCACGAAGAAGGCAGAGAACAGCGCAAAACTGAGGAAAACGAACTCCAAGGAACAGAGGAGATACAGCTGACAGAAATAGAAGAGGCAATTCAAAAACTCAAGATCGGAAAAGCGGCAGGCAAAGACGACATAAAGCCAGAAATGATAAAATATATGGGGAAAAAGGGTATCACTCTGTTACACAAAGTAATCAATGCAGCATGGAGAACAAAGACAGTACCCAAAGACTGGAAACTGGCTGTCATAGTTCCAATATACAAAAAAGGTGACAGTTTCAAGTGCGATAACTACCGCGGAATATCCCTATTGAGTGTAGTGGGAAAAATATATGAACGGATACTAGAGAAGAGACTTAAACAAATATAGAAGCCACAATAGGCGACAACCAGGCAGGATTCAGACCCGGACGCGGAACGCAAGATTGGACTTTCAGCTTGAGACAAATCCAAGAAAAAATATTAGAACATAATGGAAAAGTCTATGTCTGCGCAATAGACTTGGCAAATGCGTTTGATAGCATAGATAGAGACAAAATATGGAAAACGCTCAGAAAACGCGGAACTGACCACAATCTGTTACAGGCGATCAAAAGCATCTAAGCTGAAACTAGAAACCTAGTGCGAGTAAATGGAATATGTTCAGAGGAATTCATAACCAACAGAGGAGTTAGACAAGGAGGTATACTCAGCCCACTGCTGTTTATCTCTATAATGGACGAAATCTCAAAACAAGTGGACGACAAGGTAAAAGGAGCAATAGTGGGGGTACGAAATCTAAAAGCAGTGAAAGTTAAAGAACTAATGTACGCAGATGACCTAATACTGTTCGCAAATAACAAAACGGAGCTTCATAAAAGCATCCTAGCCTGGAAGGACGCCACAGAAAAATTTAAAATGGAAATAAATACCAGCAAGACGGAAGTAATGGTGATAGCGAGAGATCCGGAGGAGATAGATGTTCAGATTGAAAATAAAAGACTAATCCAAACAAACAAGCTTAAATACTTGGGAGCAATAATAGAAGAACAAGGCAGCTTGGAAGGCGAAGTAAACAATAGAATAAGTGCGGCAACCAGACTTCTCAGCGCTTTAAATCGTCCGTTCATAACAAAGAAGGAAGTGTCCAAGAAAACGAAAATAAAAGTTTTTAATTTAGTTTTCGTGCCAATACTAATTCACGGCTGCGAATCCTGGGTTCTATCTAATAGCCAAAAGAGCAAGATACAAGCCTGCGAAATGAAATTCCTAAGGAAAGTGGCCGGAGTTACAAGATTAGACAAAATCAGAAACGACAAAATTAGAAACGACTTAGAGGTAGAACAGGTACAAATAAAAATAGAAAAACAACAACTCAGATGGTTCGGACACATGGTAAGAATGCCAACAGACAGGAAAGTAAAAGAACTCTGGGAAATGAGCTCAGACAAGAAGCTAACAAGAGGGAGACCAAAGAAAGCATGGAACGAAGTGATAACTAAAATAGTGGAGAAAAAGGAAGCAGCTGGAGACACGCTCTGGCAACAGCAAAGGAGAGGAAGAGTTTGAAGCTATTCTGCAAGTAAGACCCACCCAACCCTCGACGCCCACTGGGTAAATGAGGGATCAGATGAAGTAAGTAAGTAAGTATTATTACAGGATATTCATTCTGATTATTATAACAAATACATTTGTCAATTGTAACCTTGGCTTGTTCTTTGTTAATATTCACTGCAACCATCAAATTTGTATATTCAATTAATATCTTACTATCAAATTACCTCTCTCGTTGTCTCAATTAATTTCATTATTAATATTTAAAAATTAACACCCATCAAGATTTAATTATAGTAATCTTTCAAATTTATTAGTTTTAAATATTTCTTTGTTATGATTGATCATACCACTTCGTGTATCATAATATAAAATGTAGTTAAAATTTCAAAAACTATTTTGCTTTGCCCATTCGAGTAACTTATGTTATTTGCAACCTCTTGAAAAGTGTATGTTATTTCTGTTCAAGGCAGGTTTGTTTGTAAGTGATCAAATAGTCGCTACTAACTATACTAATAAAAAATATGACAATGTATTTGAAAAATTTTACCAGGAGACAACGTCAAAAAATTATATTTATTTATAGGAAGTTTTCATGCTATTTACAAAAAATACATATTTGGTCTCCGATTGAACAACAAAAAAAAACTTTAGTCGTGTTTCCAGGCCGAAAAATGCATGATTTCGGTATGTTTACGTGGTTGCTAGGTAACGAGAACTAACAGTACGCAAATGTATGCGTTGCTAAGACGAACGAAATAACAGTAGAAAATAATATATTTTACAAGAGATCAAAGTACCGTTTTTCCATGAATTGAAAAGTATTTAATCGCGAGTAGGAAATGCAATATTATGAAGTGGTATACCAGTGAACATTCACAACATATTTTGTTCTGAATTCTCACTGGTAGAACGGTTTACCAGTATCTTTTGAGAAACCGAAAAAAGAAAGCATATCAATTAAAATTTCGATTTTTTTTGTAAACTAATTTTGTCCGTTAAAGGGTTAAAATATGAAATGTATCTGTTTCGTTTGTTTTAGGGAAAACAAGTTTAAATAGCTATAAATAAGTTCGAGTTTTAAAAGAACTGTTTTTTCAGCGTAGTATTTTGTCAACTAAAGAACCAGTTTTTTCCATGAACAAGCCATATCATTGTTTCATTATTAGATTTCAAGTAATTTCGACAGATAAATGACACTATTTTGTTGTATTTGGGGGTTACTGTCTTTGCATAAACGTCATTGTCATTTTTCATTAGTATATTCATCTGCTGGGTTTTTACTGTTATTTGAAAAAATGCTTTCTCAGAACTGAAAAATCCAAAAAAGTGATTAAAAACCAACAGCTTCGTATGGTTTTTTACCTAAATTGTTGTTTTGTTTTCATCATTGGAATTCCAATAATTGCTGCAGTTAAATGACGATACTATTGTTTTTATATTTGAGTGCTCTCATCTGTTGAATACTCGTCATTGTGTCATTTTTCATTAGTATATTCATCTGCTGTGTTATTACTGTTATTTGAAAAAACGCTTTCTCAGAACTGAAAAAAAAACAAAGTGGCTAGAAAACCAACAGCTTCGTATGGTTTTATATAACAAAAACAAATTTTGTATGTAAACAAACCTTTTCATTTAGAACCCTATTTATAGCTACTAAAATATAGCCAACCTTAGAAGTGAAAGTAAGCTGTTTTTATTATAGTTATAAAAAAATCAATTGGTAGTTGAAATACCTTTGGAGGTATATAAGTAGTGAAAATAAGATGTTGGACGTATAGGTAGCGGAAACACATGTTGGATATACAGTGCGAGTGTCAAGTGTGGAACCATCTAAATAGAACTTTTATCAAATGTTTTTGAAAGAAATTCCGAAACACGTCAATTTTTATTTTAAATAAGACGTATTTTACTGTAATTGTTACTTTTAGATTGTCTTTTGTGTTTTAGTTATGACGTTTGCGATAATTTTTTTAAATGGAAACGCAAAATTTTTATGATGAATTGGGACAGAGCAAAAGACCAAATACGCTAAACAAGTATGATACTGTATTTTGAAATTTTCGAGAAAATCGCTTTTAAAGTATTAGAAATCGAATAAAAATCAAGTAGCCATGAAACAATGAGTTAGCCCTAAAAGTATAACAGTTCTTCATAGTTTGTTTATCTGTTTTTGTTGTGTGCTCTTAATTAAATAAATAATGGTGCGATATTTGAGTGAAAATGAACGAATTGGAATTTTAGTATTGAGGGATGTGGTAATCGTACGATTTTCTCGAAAATTTCAAAATACAGTATCATGCTTATCTTTAGCGTATTTGGTCTTAGAATGCTCTGTCCAAATTCATCATAGAAAATTAGGGTTTCCATTTAAAAAAAATAATGCAAAACGTCATAGCTCAAAAACAAAAGACAATCTAAAAGTGACAATTACAGTAAAATATGTGTTTTATTAAATAAAATTGACGTGTTCGAGGATTTCTTGCAAAAACATTTGATAAAAATGATACTTCCATAGTTCCAGACTTTCCACTCGCATTGTATATTGGGTTCCACACTTTTAACTCTTTAACACTCTCTGGTATGACTGTTATACCACTGTGCATAATTGTCAATAATACCGGTTTTGAAACTTAATACTGCTTTGAAACGTCTTGTTTTCGTTCTACAAACATTGCCGTTCCTTTGTCTAATTTTATATTTTGTAGAATTATTGTAGTTATAAAACTACCCCAATAAACCTTGGTGTAAATGTATAGCTGGTATGACAGATATACCAGCGTGTATTCCGCGTCACGACTTTGAAGTGTGTACGCGAATTAGTAAAGTTTTCTCTTTCTCACTATTTTGTGGGTGCAACTTTCAAGTTTTGAGCTGGTAAGCGTTTTACTGTAATATGCAAGGATTGTATTATTGATAAGTAGAAGAAATTATTTTGTCGTGATTTGAAAAAAAACATATTTGGAAACCTTTTATTTATGTCGCAAAAATAGTCTATATATTGAACTGGCTGCTCTTATTTCTAATTGAATTGTACCTTTGAATATCAAAATTATTAAAATTGATAGCGCCTTGAGACTCTTTCAGGGTGGTTCGATTTATCTAGTTGCTTGTTAATTAAATTTTATTTTTAACAATGACTTTGAATTGTATAATGACATTAACTGTCACCCAACTTGAACTGCTTTCACTCTTTCTGTTCCAATATTACCTCAAAGACAGCACTCCTCCTGATGTCAACAGCCTGGATCCCTAGTTGTCCTGCTGTACTGCTCACTGACAACAGCGGTCAACTTGCCAAACTCTTGGCTGCTATAAGGAAAGACCCTGTTCTACTTCACTAGTGCATCTGCTACCTTCCAGAGACTCTCTTGTTCCGACAGCTTCACGGCAAGTTTGTTATCATAGATGATCCCCAATTAATATCCTTCTTCCTTAGCTCCAAACTTCAGCAACCTAGGTCTTCAGTCACCAACAGCATGGCTCGAATTCAGTAGTCTTTCTGCTATCCTCCGTCAATAGATCCACTTGTCCTCAGCACACCCTCAACAAATCCAATGTAACTTCTTATCAATTATTGTATTATTCAAATTAAACTAATTCCATCTAAATCTTATTTTCTTCTTGCTTCTTCTGCTTGCTTCTATCTAGTTAGACGACCTTCAAATTTTCTTCAATAACTCGTAACTTCATTAATAATTATCTTTATATTTCTTTAAATTTTCACCTCGTAGATATGATTTTAAACCCTTTTTAAATGTTTTTACCAACTAACATATTAAAAAATAGGGTAATTTCTAATTTTTATTCACACCGAAAAATTATATCAGATTAATGAGTTGTTATTCTAATAATCGTAACAAAATCTGCTCAACTCCTATGTTACAATCATTCATGCCATCTATAAATTAAATTTATTTGAGTCCCACCTACTTCACCATATTATTTTAATAGAAATTGCATTTGTCATATGTAATATGAGCATCTATTTACTTTATAGCTTTCAAAACCCCTACAGAATACTCAAATGTTATCCCTATTATCTTAATTTGTCTCAAATTCGAATTCTTTTAATGCCTTTCATTCAAACATCCAATTCTTTTTAAACTTTTCTAAATTGATTGTATTAATCTCTCAAATTCTATATTTACAGTTAATCTTCAGCCAAAACTGCTCTTTATGTATCATAACATATTTCCTCAAATTAAAAAGATATTCAAAATAAACAACCTTGATTTTTATTTTTTGTTAATTTCCCTTTTAATATGAACAGCCAATAATTACTCATAACATTTTCATTTAAACAACTTCATAATAATAAATTATTTTTATTTCCATAGAAACATATTTAACTTGATGAGCAAACAACAACTTTTACAATAATTACGTCTTTTAATGCAATGTATGGATAAATCATTGTTATATGAAATCTTCCTCTTATTCGTCCATCTCTCTCATTTATTAACTCATACGTATTATTATGTTAAATATGTTCTGTATTTTATAAGGTCCTTCATATGCATATAAAAGTTTCGCAGATATTTTTTCCTTCCTGTTTGCTACCCTGAGTTTCTTTACAATTACTAAGTCCCCTATTTGAAATTGCACCTGTTTTAATATCTTTTTATTTTGCTTCTCTTTGTATCTGTCGTGAATCCTCTTTAACCTTCTTCTAGTTCTTTCTAAAATTGCAGTATTTTAACATTACTTTGTTCTTTTTTCCGATGTTTAGCTGGTATTACCAGTTTACACAAAGTAATTGGACTAATCTCTGTTGTTGTATTCGGAAAATTATTTTCCACTTCTGGTAAATATTGTACCCATTTATTATGATTTTGATGTGTTAGTATTTTTAAATATTTAATCACCTCTTTAATGTACCTTTCTGCAATATTACTTTCAGGATGCCTTATGCTACAAAAACAAATATTTATTCCCTTCCTATCCAAACTATTAATTAATCTTGCATTTCTAAAATATGTTGCATTGTCTGCCAACATTCTTCTTGGTTTACCTACTTGTTCTTCAAAATGTTCAATTGATTTAATAACATGTTTTGTATTACTACTTTTCGCTTGATATAATTTGATTATTACACACAACTGTCACATGACTGACATCAGCCAATGAAAACCATGCATTTTTGAAAATCGACCAATCCCGAACTGCTTAGCTGATAAGCGCCCGTGGGCTGCTTACCAAGCGATAAGCTCCCTAGGGATGATTATCGACCCCGTGGATTTCTCATAATTAGAAATAGAAATGCAAGAAACAAGCAATTTGAGCTTTTTTGCATTATTAGATCAATTTTAAATCATAAGTCGTATACGAGTTTTGTGTAATAATCTTCAAAATATAAACGCGGGCGACAGACTTGCATATAATTTTGCCCGTGCCAAGAGCCATCGTGCTGGTTGCCCTTAGAAAACTGCCCTCGGGCAAGCCCTCGGAACAGTTTTCATTGCAACCAGCACTCGACCCTTGGCGTGTAAAAAATTATCGGCAAGTATGTCTCGCCCTTGTTATATTACTATTGATAAGTTTCGAAAATGCATCGACCATAATCAGAGTATGCTTGTACCCATACTGTCCTGTAACTAAATTTCCCAAGTAATCAATAGCTACCAGTTCCATCGGTTCGTTTACTCTAATACTTTTAACAATATTCTGATTTTTAAAATTCTTTTCTTTCGCAAACTGACAAATTTGACAAGTATTTATTTATTTATTTATTTATTTATTTAGCATTTAAATGGGGTAACAACAGTCAAAAAGACCAATTACAGTTACCCTACAGAATATAGTTAAGCTAAAAAAACACGGCAAAGTAAGAACTAACTTAAAGAATAAAGGGAGGTTAAGCGAAGTAGCGAAATTAAATCAAACTAAGACAAAGATTTTTAAATTTTAAAAATGAATTTTGAAAGACATCTATATTTGGATTTTTATTACTATAGAGATTGTAATATTTTGCAAAACGCATGAGTGGAGAGTTATCCGCAGAGTTGGTGTTACAAAATGTTAAACTAAACAGATCATTGCTTCTTGTTGAGTGAACGGGAATACGTATACTAAGTAGATTCAGGAGTTCCGCACAGTCAATATTATTATTGACCAGTTTGTGTAGTGTGAATAGATGCAGTAGTTCACGGCGCTGGCTGAGAGGAGTAAGCAAACATATGCTACCCGGAAATTTCCAAGCAACAAGTCTCAGAAATTTATTTTGTACGCTCTCTATTCTGTTGATATACGTTAGGTATTGTGGAGCCCATATGTTGCTAGCAAACTCAAGATGACTGCGGACAAATGCAAAGTATAGGGCTTTTAAGGTTGAAATTTTATGAAAATCTCTACAATTTCTATTAATAAATCCAAGCATCTTATAGGCTTTGCGAACTATTGAATCCATGTGCTGGTCAAAAATTAACTTGCTGTCGAAGATGACCCCAAGATCTTTGATGGTCACAGCGGTCGACACTATTTCGCGTGAAATGGAGAAAGAAGCAGGCACCTTGTATCTGTTTCTAGTAAAAGAGATGTGGAAACATTTTTTGGTATTTATTTTTAATTTATTAACTGCACAATATTCGCAAAGTCGATCAATATCTGCTTGTATCAATTTGACCTCAAGAGCACTCTTTACTGAGCGAAAAATTTTGAGATCGTCTGCGTAAATTAGGAATTGCAATTGCACATATCATTTATAAAAATATTAAACAGCAGGGGTCCCAGATGAGAACCCTGTGGCACACCGGAAGTGATGGCTCTGTAATTTGATGAATACCTGTTCACTACAACAGTCTGCAATCTGTTGGTTAAATAGGACTCAGCCACCGCAGTAAGTTGCCATGCACACCGGCTCCAGCAAGTTTGGACATAAGAATAACGTGGTCAATGGTATCAAAAGCCTTGCTGAAGTCGGTGTACACAGTTTCCACCTGACGGTCATTGTCCATACTACCCAGTACGTATTCCGCGAATATAATAAAATTTGTGTTCACCGAACGACCTTCAAAAAAACCATGCTGCTCAGGTACAATCCATGTTTTGACATGAGAGAATAGTATTTCATAAATGAATTTTTCAAAAATTTTGCTGATTATGCTAAGTTTGGATATTGGGCGATAACTTTCAACAAGACTTTTGTTCCCTTTTTTAAAAACGGGAACAACATAGGCTCTTTTCCAGTCGTCCGGAAAACACCCTGTAGATAGGGACTTATTATATAATATTGATAAGGGTTCAGCACGTGTTACTGCACAGGATTTCAAAAAAATTCCAGGGATGTCATCAGGACCAGCACCTTTAGCTACGTCAATATTAGTTAAATGTTTTATGACCGAGGATTTGTCGATAGCAGTCGTGTAGTGTAGCATTGGTAGAAGGCTCTAAAGTTAGGCATGCTGTTGAACTAGGTAATGAGTACACAGATCTGAAGTATTCAGAAAATAGTTCACATACTTCCTGCCCATTGACGGCTACTTTGTCTTTATATTAATTGTTTAATTAATTTAATATCATTTTTCCTATAAAAACATTCACGAAACATTAACCAAGTTTTTCTTGCACCACAATGTCCAAATATTGTATGAATTTCCTCAACAACTTCCAACATGTCTTCCTTACTTAAAACCATCAACTCTTGGTTTTCCATGACCTTTACCAATAAATTTTCTTTAATTTTATACCCTTTATAATTATTTTCTTGACTTTGCAATACTAAGTTTCTTAATTCTTGAATTTCTTCTAACGTCTGCTTATTTAAAATTTCTTGTCTTGACAACCTTCCTTCTTCATAAATTTTTTCAATTCCAATTAAGATTTGTTTTGGTTTTTCATAGTTAGGTAAATCTTTTCTACTTAAGAAGTCGGCAACTACATTTAATCTTTTTGGTTTATGTTTAATTTCATATTCATATTGCCCATCTGTATAACCTATCATTATGAAAAGTTTTATTTTTCACGAACGAAATTGCTGAATTATCCGTTTCAATGTCAAATTTGTTTCCGGTTAAATAAAATTGAAGTTTGTTAATTGCAAATATGATTGCCAACATTTCTTTCTCAGCTATGGTGTATCTAATTTCATACCCTTTTAATATTCTTGAAATAAAACATATTGGTACTTCTATCCCTTATTGTATTTGTATTAACTCAGCTGGAATTGCTTGACCGGAAGCGTCCGTACGAAGTACAAACTTTACTTTAAAGTTCGGATATTTTAATAATAACCCTTCATGAAACCTCTGTTTGATTGTATTCAATGATTATCCATTTTACATCCTTTCTTAATAACTGTACTAAAGGTAACGTCAACTCTGAGTAGTATAACATTTATAAATTATATAACTCTGTTCCTGTCGAATTCAAAAGCTTGAAACCTCAATTATTTAAAAAGCGTATGTATTGCCTTCTATTGGAGAGTCAATCAATTTAGTGAAGCAGTTATCAGTGCTATCTATGGGAATGTTTTGATGAAATGAATTTCTTTTTAATTTCTTTTTAGTTTATAAAACATGTATATGTTTATTAATCTCGTTTTTTTATTATCATACTTGATTACGGTTCTTAATTTTCAATATTTTTTTACATTTATTTCAAGGTTTAAGTGGTAGACCGGACGATGGCATTACCATCGAACCGAACTTCGCCTTGCGATTTTCCTTTTTTGTAATTTTCAATTTTATTTTATTTTATGCTTGTAGTTGAGAAGGAAAATAAAGACAATATTTATTTATTTATTTATAAACCTTTTATAATAATTGAAAACACCTAATAAACCTCTTCATTTCTTTAGATTCTTCGGACGAGGTAAATTCTTAATTTCCTCAAGACGTTTCTCATTTATAGTGACTCCATTTTTACTTATTTCATATCCTAAGTATGTTACATTTTCTTGCATAAATTCACATTTTGAAAGATTCAATTTTAACCCATTTTTATTTAATATTTCTATCATAATTTCTAAATGTTTTAAGTGTTGTTGTTCGTTTTCGAAAACAATAAGATATCATCAACATAATGCACACAAAAGTCTTCAAATTGGTTTAAAATCTTCTGCATTGCTCTTACAAGTCGTAATAGGACAAGTGGGCGCAGCCAACTGGGCGCGGCCATCTTGGCGCGGCCAACTCGGCGCGAGCCAACTTGGCGCAGGGACAACTGGGCGCAGGGGCAACTCGGCGCGGGCCAACTGGGCGTGAGACAAGCCGGAGCGAAATAATTTTGAAACGCGAATTTTTAAAGGAAATACTTCTTTGCTTATCTGATGAGAATCTGCTGGATGTCAATCCTTATCCGCACAGAAATATTATCCTCTTAATATTTTCTGCAAGAAGTGATTTATAGCTTTCTCGTAAAGCAGATTAGATGAAACATTGTACTTGCTTAGACATGGCCATTTCTATCCTTTTATGATAGGTTTATTTTTACAAATAGCAAAGTTATAAATGAAAAGAAATTCCACAAAACAGAAAATAGAATTGATGTCAATTCCACATTTAGATAGCATATCCTGATTTGTGTCCCCCGAACAAAATACCCCCCTGACAAAAACCTCAACATATTATATGTACGGGATGTTTACTTTTCGATATGATTAAATGGAAATTTTCGTTATTAAAAAAATGATTTGCACATTTTTAGGGGAACGAACAGAATAATTTCCGGGCTACAGGCGGAAAATGACAAATCCAACATTTCTATTCGACGTCTCAGTTCCTTTGTTTGGTTCTTTGTTTTCAAATATCATATGTTTTTACCTTTTCAAATATACAGTGTGTCTCGTAGCGTATCAGATATATGAAAATTAACATTAGGACAAAGGGACCAACTATTACTGTGTACGCATTGAGGTATGCGACTGGTCAGAAGTGTAAACAATTTAAAATTAATTTGTCCGTTTTTTTACAGAGGTTTTTTTGTCCGGGGTTTCTTTGTCGAGAGATTTTAGTCCGGGGGGTTTTGTCCGGTTTTTTTCGTCGTAGATTCAATAGTATAGCTTTTTTTAAATAGTAATGTTAAAGTAAAATTTAATTGTCAATTGTAAATGTCATTTTGTAGCTTGCATTTTGTGTTCCTAGGTTTTCCAAGAGAATTTATTTCTGGGAGCATTTTTTCCTTGGGCTATTTGCTGGAACGTTTTCCAGAAGATTTTTTCGGGCGCCTATTTTTCCATTCACTTCGTAACAAGTAGCCTAGCAATTAAAAGGTCTAGGAATTTAGTTGTTGAATATTTTATTAAATTACTGGCTATAAAACGTTAGTAAAATATAGAATTGCAATTACTGTATATAATTGTTGTTGCTTGTGAAGGATCTGTACTATTTACAGAATTTATAGAAGAAAACATTATATTTTGGTGTCATACGACTTACTGCGAATTTACTTTTTTATAGAAAACTTGCTAAATAAATGCTGCAAACACGTTAAAAATTTGGTGTCAACAATTAATATAATTGAACTGTTAATCAAATACCTATCTGCAGAATAGAAGCAGCTTCTTGTGTATTAGTCGGTTCAATATATATTTAAAAAATCTGGTGTGATACACGCACACAAGTTCCTTTTACAGTGATTTTATAATTAGCCAAAAATTTGATTTTAAATTTTTAAGCATTTGTCAAAAATTTTCGAAAATTACAAATTCTACAAAAACGGTGCAAAATAGAGCGTTAGGTGAAGAGACAAATTTTCTCTAGAATTTTAAGCTGAATTCAAAAATCTAATAATATACCGGGTGTTCTATTTAAAATAGGAGTTAATAAAAAAAAGAGAACAAAAAACAAAAGAAACCCAGTTTAGAAGTATTCAACCAGAAAATCACCTATCTCACATCAATACACACTAAAAATGTAATAAAAATGAGAAGTTTGAGAAAAATCGTTAGAGCCGTTTTTGAAAAAATCGAAAAAAACTGAAAAATCACAAGAGTAAACGCCTACTTCCGGTTAAGCGATTTTCTTCAAAAGCTTGCTGTCGCATCTACATAGTACACAAAACTTACATATGGAATTTCAACCCGATACCTCTTTTCGTTTTTGAGATATTCTGTTCACAGACACACAGACAGAGCTCGACCGTCGGAATTTGAAAGCTATTATTTTTAGAATTTGCCACAACAGAACGTATTCTATCCCACACAACCTTCGAAGTCTACCGTCTCACTCATCACAATTGTTTTTGATCGCTCGCATTTATTTAATTTAAAAAAAAAAGCTTTTTGCGTCGGCCCCAAGTCGGATCTGAACCCTAGCCACATGTGAATAATTATTTTAAATCGCGAAACCCGCATAAATATATTACTATAAAAATCGCGAAAAGTGTTGAGTAAATAAATGCAACGCATTGTAAATCCGTAAAACTTTTAGTTATTGTGCGTTTACAAGATGGGTCTTTTGACAAAGTGGAAGAACCAAACTATGCTATTGTAAATGTACAGATTTTTCACTGTCAATTTGTATATAACAACTTAATGTAAATTGGTATTTAGAACATTTTAACGAAAACAGCGACTTCTTTCTGAATAAACTGTTTCTTCTCACCACGGAACCCCTTGCAGGTCTACGAATAGTGTCCATACTGACGAAAATGTTTGAGAATGACAAATTTTAAAAATTGTTGGGTTTTTGATATAATGTTACAATTTGCCACATCGCGTCACATAAAATTCTACAAAAACGGTATTTTTATTCAACTCTCATTGAAAAAATGCTCTGCCACCATCATTTCGATAAACAAAATTCAAAATTTCTTGTACTTTTGATTGAAATATATGCATGTTGACCCCCAAATTAACATAAATTTTAATAAAAACATGCAATTTCGTTGAAAAAATTTTCTGACACCATTATTTCGATAAACAAAATTCAAAATTTCTTGTACTTTTGATGGAAATATATTGAGATGGTATTTAGCCCTTAAAAAACAACTCTGATAGCATGAGAATAAGTTGAATACCAAGTCATAGAAGCACAGAGTCGTTATGATTCACAAATCTGTATAACTGTAGCTAATGTGTCAGTTTAAAATGAAATGGACAAATTGAGCCATTATTTGTCATTAGAATAAAGTAAATAAGGCTAGAATCAAATGAAACTTAACTGTCATAGGGTTGCAGGTCTTAAAGCTTTTTAATAAGACTATGGCATTATTTAAAATATGCAATTGCAATATTCTTACAGAAGTCAGATTTAAATGCGTGTATAGCAATATTTAAAGTAATAATAAATAGTAAATGATTTCTTTGAGCGAGTTAAAAAAGAGGTAATCAAACAGAAAGCTTATCAAAGAAAGTGCAATGAGCACAAAAATCAGGTATAAAAGAGAAGTACAAGATAAAAATGGGTAAATAAAATTGGAAAATTTGGCTGGATTATGAACAGTGTTTTGATCAGCAAGTACGAGTGAAAATGGACATTACATTGATCTTCAAGTAGCTAATGAGGATATGCACACAAAAGGAAGCAGTGATCAGTGTGTACTCAGTGTACAAAAAAGGCCTGTTAAAGTATGAAACGCGTTTAAAAATCGATAGACAATAATTATAAAAATACAAAGACAATTTTTATAAATTGATTTAATTGTAAACATGTATTAGATTTAAGATTAATAATTGTTAAAAACATAATTTGACTAAAGTTAATATCCTGTTTGTAAATTAAAAAAATTAGAGAGAACAAATGAATAAAGTTTCATGCTTAACATTTAATTTATGGCTTGTGTTTAATTATAAATTTTACATAGCTGTAGTACTGTAGTACTGCACTCTTGCATATAACTGATGACATCATTTCGGCTACAGACCAAGGCAAAATAACACTTCTTGTTCTGTTAGACTACTCCAAAGCTTTCGATACAATTGATCACAGTCTATTGTTGTCTCTTTTGCACTATATAGGATTGGGTCCTGATGCAATCATACTCATGACTAATTATCTTTCCGATAGATATCAAGCTGTTCGAGTAGGTGGTGGTCTGTCGGAATTTTTAAAGATTGTCTCAGGAGTACCACAAGGTTCTATTCTCGGGCCCATTCTGTTCAGCATTTATATTTCTAATTTTCCACTAGTGTTAAGTAACTGCCAATCACATTTTTATGCCGACGATTCTCAGTTATATTTTTCATTTCAGCCGCGTGATGTCATTAACGCCTGTCGAGCAATAAACCAAGATTTGTCAAACCTGTTGGATATATCTGAAAAGCACACACTTCAGCATAATTAAAAAAAATCAGCAATATTAATCTTTGGAAAATCAAATCAAGTTAATCAAATCAAAAACCTTGTAGATATTCGAATAGGAGACGACGGGCTACCACTGGTTGATTCAGCAAAAAGTCTTGGTTTGACTCTGGACTCATCATTACGATTCAATAAACATAATTATATCGAATTGCTTAAGGAGTGCATACTGCAATTTAAGGCTACTTTTTCATAATAGATCAGTACTTAGCATTAAACTTAAAACCGTACTTTGTGATTCTTTAGTTTTATCAAAATTCGATTTTTGTGATACAGTTTATGGCCCCTGTCTGGATTATAGAGACAAATACCGAATACAAAAATTACAGAACTCATGTTTGCCCATGATTTTTGGAATTAGGAAGTTCGAAAGAGTGTCTTATAAACTTTTAGATGCGAAATGGTTAAACATGTTTAACAGACGTGTTCTGCACAGTACATGTCTTTTTCACAAGATTCTAATCAGTCATTCACCACCATATCTTTATGACAAAATTACTTTTCGAACTGATGTACACCACCTCAATTTGCGTTTCAGGGGTATCGTAAGTATTCCCAAACATTATTCCGAATTTGGTAAACGAAGTTTCTCTTATTGTATTGCAAATATTTATAATAAATTAAATCCCGAATTAAAAATGTTACCCCTGAATCATTTTCGATCCTCTATTAAAAAATTCCTTTTAAACAAACAAAATGAATCGCTTTAAACTTCAACGTATGCTAGATTTTCTGCAACTTCAGTAAGAACTTCAGCATGTAAGAGATGAAAGGTCAACAAATACAAAATATTATTTTTTTTCAGTTACTCCTACTCGAGGGTTAAGTGGTAGAGCGGGCTATAGCCTGAACTTCGCCCTCTTATGCATTACAATTGTCCATATATCTTTTATTTCAATTATAATAAAGGCAATTATTATTATTATTATTATTACATACTAAATATTAATTTACAAGCATATAAATTTACCAAAGTGCTCCTGACAAGTTAGTGTTCATGCACAAGTGAAGAAGGCAAAATCCGTTGCCTAAAATAATTTGTCCTGCGGCCGCCTTCCGATCTTGAGGACGCAGCCTTCGGAGACCAGTTCGTGCTACGCCAGGGGTTCCAGAGCCTGTATAGGAGTTCCTGCCGTTCCAGCCGAGGGCCACGGGCATCACAGCAGCATCACACGGCCATCCTATTACTGCGAGAGAAGGTCTGGGCATTTTCTTCAATCGGCAACCCATCGGCTCGCACCTAAGACAAGGCATAAAAGGTTAGTGTGAAGCCATTTGATTTGTTACAACTGAGAAACGCACCGAGGGACCTAATAGCTTTGCTGCGGAGTTGTTTCCAAGTAGAAGCATGAGATCCGCAAATAATTCATTCTAATACAAACTCCAGTAGAAGTGGGGTTAGGAAATTCTCAATTTTATGCAGTGGACAATTTTACCTGAAATTAAAAACAAAAGCTAGAGGGACGCTTAAATAAAGCGCCAGATTCAAATCTTACCTGTTAGTTCGCTCATTTGAATTGCTTTTAATCACAGTAAAACACCAGGCGACCCGCATTTGAAACTAATTTTGTGAAAATAAATTTTATGTCATGTTAGGCAAAAGCGAACTGCGTCGCATATGAACTACGCGCTCAGTGGCGTACATTTTCTTATTGCAAACGGACAAAAAGAACCTCCGACCTGTGGGAGATTAGAGTTTCATGCGAAATCTTTGAGCTAGCACAATTTACATCAGATTAGTGTATTATAAATAAAAGGGCAAACTACTGTTTTTAAACTTGAAGTAAACAACGAACCTATAAGATATGGTCACTCAGTTAAATTTGATTAAAGTGAAAATAGGCAAATATTTAGTTTGTAGTGATCCTTGATTTATTTCATAATATAATATAATTATTATAATAACACACTCAGATCATTGCAATATGTATGTTGAACACAAATTAACATAAATTTGAATAAAAACAGACAATTTTGTTGAAAAAATGTTCTGACACCATCATTTCACTTAAAATTTTACAAAAACTGACATCAGGTCACTTGAAATTATACAAAAAACAACATTTTTATTCAATAAGCGATAAAAAATACGCCATCCCACATCATTTCACTTAAAATTACCACAATTCGTTTTGCAAAACGCTTTTATAATAACGAAAATGATGTAAAAACCGTTGTAGAGTTATTTCTAAGCATAATTTTGCAAATGTTTTACACTTTTTTCTCTAACTTGTAATTTTAGTAAGATTTCACTTAAAATTATCACAATTTGTTTTGCAAAGCGCTTTTATAATAACGAAAATGATGCAAAAACAGTTGTAGAGTTATTTCTAACCATAATTTTGCAAATGTTTTACACTTTTTTCTCTAACTTGTAATTTTAGTAAGATTTGAATAAAAAACAGCAATTTCGTTGAAAAATATTATGCTACAATCATTTCGAGAAGCAAAATTTCAGCTAAGTAAGCTCGTTGTTAATTTCTATTACGAAGTTCTTGTACTTTTGATGGAAATATATGTATGTTGACCACAAATTAACATAATTTTGAATAAAAACGCGCAATTTCGTTGAAAAAAACGTTCTCACACCATCATTTCACTTAAAATTATACAAAAAACTGTCATCATGTCATTTGAAATTATACAATAAACGACATTTTATTCAACACACGATGAAAATTGAACAAAAATCACGCAATCACACATCATCTCACATAAATTTTCACAAAAATCGACATCATGTCACATAAATTACACAAAAACTGTCATCATGTCACTTGAAATTATACAATAAACGATATTTTTATTCAACACACGATGAAAATTGAACAAAAATCACGCAATCACACATCATCTCACATAAATTTTCACAAAAATCGCCATCATGTCACATAAATTATACAAAAACTGTCATCATGTCACTTGAAATTATACAATAAACGACATTTTTATTCAACACACGATGAAAATTGAACAAAAATCACGCAATCACACATCATCTCACATAAATTTTTACAAAAACTGACATCATGTCACATAAATTATGCAAAAAATGACATTTTAATTTAACACACGATGAAAATTTAATAAAAATCACGCAATTACGCATCATCTCACTTAAAAAATTATCACATTTCGTTTTACAAAACGATTTATAATAACGAAAATGATGTAAAACGGTTTAGAGTTATTTCTAAGCATAATTTTGCAAATGTTTTACACTTTTTTATAAAATGTATCGCACAAAATTAAAAGAAATCACAATTTTTTAAATTATATCACGCCTTATGAAATCGTAGATTGTTTTTTTGAAATATATGTATGTTGACCACAAATTAACATAATTTTGAATAAAAACGCGCAATTTCGTTGAAAAAAACGTTATCACACCATCATTTCACTTAAAATTATACAAAAAACTGTCATCATGTCACTTGAAATTATACAATAAACGACATTTTATTCAACACACGATGAAAATTGAACAAAAATCACGCAATCACACATCATCTCACATAAATTTTCACAAAAATCGACATCATGTCACATAAATTATACAAAAACTGTCATCATGTCACTTGAAATTATACAAAAAACGATATTTTTATTCAACACACGATGAAAATTGAACAAAAATCACGCAATCACACATCATCTCACATACATTTTTACAAAAACTGACATGTCACATAAATTATGCAAACAATTACATTTTAATTTAACACACGATGAAAATTTAATAAAAATCACGCAATTACGCATCATCTCACTTAAAAAATTATCACATTTCGTTTTACAAAACGATTTATAATAACGAAAATGATGTAAAACAGTTTAGAGTTATTTCTAAGCATAATTTTGCAAATGTTTTACACTTTTTTATAAAATGTATCGCACAAAATTAAAAGAAATCACAATTTTTTAAATTATATCACGCCTTATGAAATCGTAGATTGTTGTTCGAAATTTTACACTTTGTAACTGTAAAATAACTTCAAATACTAATATTTTAGCTTTAGATTTTGTAATTATTACAGATTCGTGAAAAACAAAAGCAGAGTAGAAATAAAAAAACACGAACACTTTGTAATAAACAAATATATTGTTCTTATTTCGTATAATACTTAATAATATAAAAATAAATGTACAGCTGAATGTCTTATTTTCTAAAAATTCGCTAGCAATTTACAAAACTGTAGTTTGAGGTGCACAACATTTCAAATTAAAAAGGATGCAAGTAATAAAATCAGAATTTCATTGTGTCATTTTAAAGTTTAAGATGCTCCCAATCTAGAATTCCCTTCGTTTTTGATGTTGATGACATCTGCCAGGCGCTTTTCTAATGGCCCTTTTCTGGAGGCGTTTCCTTATCGGCGTTCTTCTGGCTGAACCTTTTTGATGTGGACTTGGATGAGTAGCTTTTGTTTTTAATTTATATTCTAAACGGACTCGCAGTTATCAGTTTCCATTTCGGTTTTTCCTGTAGTGCCAGTCGGGGCTGGCACTTTTTGCTGCTTAGGTTTAGGCAGCAGCACATGAGCAACGTTAAGGTCTTTGATGTAATCAGCAAACTGTAGGCGTCCGGGTGGCTTAATAGCTTTTCGAGGCCTCAGAGTGTCGTGAACTAACTGACTATGTTAGACGCCGGTAAAATTTCATCCTTTATAGTAACGGTACCCTTGTGATCCCAGCTCACATCGTTTGAGGTACTCAAAATGCGTAGGAAAACTTCAGCTTTTTTCTTAAAAGTTTTGGGAAGTGTAGATAAAATAACGGCATTTGATAGGCTGTTACTGCTTGTTTCAATAGGTATTTTGATTGGCTGCCGTGCCTGGTTTGTGAAATGAAGGAATCTTTGTAACACTTGGTTGTACTGCCCCCATTTATCGTGATCAGTTAATTTGGACTTTAAAACTTTTTGCATTTCGTCATCAAGCTGTGATAATATATTTTTCTCCGTATTCTCGCCAGACTTAAGACGTTGGACAAATTCCGGCGATACAATCAACATCTTCCGCTCTTGGTCCATTTTAGTCGAAAAGGAGCTCAGTCGTTTGTTCTGGTAGAGCCGTCGTGAATAAACTAACTTAAAATCAAGACTTTCATAATAAATATATATAAAAAAATATGGCAGGTACGGGAATCGAACCCGCATTCTCTCTCGAGATCAGAGCTTGAATTTGACGCCTTAACCATTCGGCCAGCCTGACTCCCTATATAAACGAGTACTCTCTGCATAATTAAGAAAACATATAGTTTAAAAGCCTTCTATTTGCAATTTCATACAATATTTCATATAAATTAAGTCATTTCTAAATCGGGTTTGATATATATTTATCGAAGGAGTTGCCCCTACATCTGTTGTTTTATTATTATTTATAGTGATGCGTCATTGCTGAATTTTACAAGAACCAGCCTGTCTGCTATGCGCCGCACACAGTGTCTCCATCCCTTTTATTTTAAAATTGTCTGCTGTGTGACGTACACAATGTCTCCAACCCTTTTTATTTTAAAATTTGTAAAACCAGAGGCCCAGGATGCAGCCGCACCAGGTAACAGCGTACAATGGTTTAAAACGAGTTAGTGAGGCATCAGCTTGGGCCTCTGGTTTTATAAATTTTAAAATAAAAAAGGTATGGAAACACTGAGTGCGTCACATAGCAGACAGGTTTTAAAATAAAAGGGATGGAGACACTGTGTGCGGCGCATAGCAGACAGGCTGGTTCTTGTAAAATTCAGCAATGACGCATCACTATAAATAATAATAAAACAACAGATGTAGGGGCAACTCCTTTGATAAATATATATCAAACCCGATTTAGAAATTTGTACATGACTTAATTTATATGAAATATTGTATGAAATTGCAAATAGAAGGCTTTTAAACTATATGTTTTCTTAATTATGCAGAGAGTACTCGTTTATATAGGGAGTCAGGTTGGCCGAATGGTTAAGGCGTCAGATTCAAGCTCTGATCTCGAGAGAGAATGCGGGTTCGATTCCCGTACCTGCCATATTTTTTTATATATATTATGAAAGTCTTGATTTTAAGTTAGTTTATTCACGACCGCTCTACCAGAACAAACGACTAAGCTCCTTTTCGACTAAAATGGACCAAGAGCGAAAGATGTTGATTGTATCGCCGGAATTTGTCCAACGTCTTAAGTCTGGCGAGAATACGGAGAAAAATATATTATCACAGCTTGATGACGAAATGCAAAAAGTTTTAAAGTCCAAATTAACTGATCACGATAAATGGGGGCAGTACAACCAAGTGTTACAAAGATTCCTTCATTTTACAAACCAGGCACGGCAGCCAATCAAAATACCTATTGAAACAAGCAGTAACAGCCTATCAAATGCCGTTATTTTATCTTCACTTCCCAAAACTTTTAAGAAAAAAGCTGAAGTTTTCCTACGCATTTTGAGTACCTCAAACGATGTGAGCTGGGATCACAAGGGTACCGTTACTATAAAGAGTGAAATTTTATCGGCGTCTAACATAGTCGATTTAGTTCACGACACTCTGAGGCCCCGAAAAACTATTAAGCCACCCGGACGCCTACAGTTTGCTGATTACATCAAAGACCTTAACGTTGCTCATGTGCTGCTGCCTAAACCTAAGCAGCAAAAAGTGCCAGCCCCGACTTGGTACTACAGGAAAAACCGAAATGGAAACTGATAACTGCGAGTCCGATTTAGAATATAAATTAAAAACTCCAGCTACTCATCCAAGTCCACATCAAAACGGTTCAGCCAGAAGAACGCCGATAAGGAAACGCCTCCAGAAAAGGGCCATTAGAAAAGCGCCTCTAAGGCAGATGTCATCAACATCAAAAACGAAGGGAATTCTAGATTGGGAGCATCTTAAACTTTAAAATGACACAATGAAATTCTGATTTTATTACTTGCAGCCTTTTTAATTTGAAATGTTGTGCACCTCAAACTACAGTTTTGTAAATTGCTAGCGAATTTTTAGAACATAAGACATTCAGCTGTACATTTATTTTTATATTATTAAGTATTATACGAAATAAGAACAATATATTTGTTTATTACAAAGTGTTCGTGTTTTTTTATTTCTACTCTGCTTTTGTTTTTCACGAATCTGTAATAATTACAAAATCTAAAGCTAAAATATTAGTATTTGAAGTTATTTTACAGTTACAAAGTGTAAAATTTCGAACAACAATCTACGATTTCATAAGGCGTGATATAATTTAAAAAATTGTGATTTCTTTTAATTTTGTGCGATACATTTTATAAAAAAGTGTAAAACATTTGCAAAATTATGCTTAGAAATAACTCTAAACTGTTTTACATCATTTTCGTTATTATAAATCGTTTTGTAAAACGAAATGTGATAATTTTTTAAGTGAGATGATGCGTAATTGCGTGATTTTTATTAAATTTTCATCGTGTGTTAAATTAAAATGTAATTGTTTGCATAATTTATGTGACATGTCAGTTTTTGTAAAAATGTATGTGAGATGATGTGTGATTGCGTGATTTTTGTTCAATTTTCATCGTGTGTTGAATAAAAATATCGTTTTTTGTATAATTTCAAGTGACATGATGACAGTTTTTGTATAATTTATGTGACATGATGTCGATTTTTGTGAAAATTTATGTGAGATGATGTGTGATTGCGTGATTTTTGTTCAATTTTCATCGTGTGTTGAATAAAATGTCGTTTATTGTATAATTTCAAGTGACATGATGACAGTTTTTTGTATAATTTTAAGTGAAATGATGGTGTGATAACGTTTTTTTCAACGAAATTGCGCGTTTTTATTCAAAATTATGTTAATTTGTGGTCAACATACATATATTTCCATCAAAAGTACAAGAACTTCGTAATAAAAATTAACAACGAGCCTACTTAGCTGAAATCTTGCTTCTCGAAATGATTGTAGCATAATATTTTTCAATGAAATTGCTTTTTTTTATTCAAATCTTACTAAAATTACAACAGGTTAGAGAAAAAGTGTAAAACATTTGCAAAATTATGCTTCGAAGTAACTCTACAACTGTTTTTGCATCATTTTCGTTATTATAAAAGCGCTTTGCAAAACGAATTGTGATAATTTTAAGTGAAATCTTATTAAAATTACAAGTTAGAGAAAAAAGTGTAAAACATTTGCAAAATTATGCTTAGAAATAACTCTACAACGGTTTTTACATCATTTTCGTTATTATAAAAGCGTTTTGCAAAACGAATTGTGGTAATTTTAAGTGAAATGATGTGGGATGGCGTATTTCTTATCGCTTATTGAATAAAAATGTTGTGTTTTTTGTATAATTTCAAGTGACCTGATGTCAGTTTTTGTAAAATTTTAAGTGAAATGATGGTGTCAGAACATTTTTTCAACGAAATTGTCTGATTTTATTCAAATTTATGTTAATTTGTGTTCAACATACATATATTTCCATCAAAAGTACAAGAAATTTTAATTTTTGTTTATCGAAATGATGGTCTCAGAAAATTTTTTCAACGAAATTGCATGTTTTTATTCAATTTTATGTTAATTTGGGGGTCAACCTGCATATATTTCGATGAAAAGTACAAGAAATTTTGAATTTTGTTTATCGAAATGATGGTGGCAGAGCATTTTTTCAATGAGAGTTGAATAAAAATACTGTTTTTGTAGAATATCCGTGGTGAGAAGAAACAGTTTATTCAGAAAGAAGTCGCTGTTTTCGTTAAAATGTTCTAAATACCAATTTACATTAAGTTGTTATATACAAATTGACAGTGAAAAATCTGTACATTTACAATAGCATAGTTTGGTTCTTCCACTTTGTCAAAAGACCCATCTTGTAAACGCACAATAACTAAAAGTTTTACGGATTTACAATGCGTTGCATTTATTTACTCAACACTTTTCGCGATTTTTATAGTTATATATTTATGGGGGTTTCGCGATTTAAAATAATTATTCACATGTGGCTAGGGTTCAGATCCGACTTGGGGCCGACGCAAAAAGCTTTTTTTTTAAATTAAATAAATGCGAGCGAGAGAGAACAATTGTGATGAGTGGGACGGTAGACTTCGAAGGTTGTGTGAGATAGAATACGTTCTGTTGTGGCAAATTATAAGAATAATAGCTTTCAAATTGCGACGGTCGAGCGGAAATTTCCAGCTATGTAGTAGGTAGGGACAATGGAAATATCGTTAATCCATTCACGCGCGTCACTCAAATTTTAAAGATAAAATAATTAATTCTGGCATATCCAATTGCAAAATCAGTTTTTTAAAATTACTACCCCTCATTTAACACCACAGGCTATGCAATTCCATTCTTATAATTGATATTTTTGAAAAAATAGTTTGTTTACAACAAGGGAGCTCGACGTCGATCCCGCACGCAAGTGTTGAAGTTTTAACCGCATTCACGTACGATGTCCTGGGTAGCTCAGGTAGTTAAACCTTAGACTCGTAATACTGTAGTCGCTTGTTGAAATCCCACTTGGGGCCGACGCAAATAGCTTTTTTAAATTAAATAAATGCGAGAAAACCAAGATGGCGGACACCCGGGAAGTTTAAATTAAAAAAATGGGACTTAGAAAAAAAATCTGAAAAATTTCAAATTCAAATATTCGCGCGAAAAGTGAAAATGGCCACCGCGTAATTCCGGAAGCAAATTAAAAATGTCCGCTGCGTAATTTAATCAGTAGCACATTTGTAAATTAAATATCAAACTTCATATGTGATTAAGCAGTAGCACATATGAAGAATAATTAGAACAAACCGCGAAATTAATTGGGTCAAACCGCGGAATTAATTAGGTCAATCCGCGGATTTAATTCGCGGATTTAATTAGGTCAATCAATTTAATTCGGGTTGACCTTTGACATAATCCAATTAGTGGTGCCTCCACTTCTACTTAGGTTATATAATAACTTTACTGCTGGGTGATGATAGAAGTACACATTAAAGAAATTCTTCCATTAACCTTGTGGACTTCATCAGTCCGTTTTAGAAATGTCATTAGATGGGATTAAAATTACATGGAGATTCTGTCATTGTCGTTACGTCTGATGGGCCAAATAACACAATACAAATTATTTTTATGCTGAACCACGGAAATGTGCACTTCTTATGGAACTGCAGAGCAACAACAAATTTGACTGTCCATCTACTAAAAAATATAAAATTTCCACGAATTGAAGATTATTGAAGTTACTAAAATACTAATCCGGAACTGTAAAGTGAATATGATTCTTGTTGAAAATTCTCAGTAGAAATGTAACAAGTTCTTGAAAAATTTCCGGAGATATTTGGAAATATGTTCTGCAGCTATTTTTTCAATAAATGCATGAGTGCATTCCAACTGAAAAAATCCCGACTCCGAAGGAGGAGGGATTTTTTCTTGGAGGCATGCACGAATCCTTTTGTTGAAAAAAAAATAGCTGCATAACATATTTCCAAATATTTCGATAGGGAAATTTTTTAAGCACGCGTTATATTTTGATAGAGAATGAAAAAACACAGTAGAGAAAACATTTTTATTAAAAAAATTACGAAACTAATATCTAAGTACTAATAGTTTACGGTTTTTTGTGATGACAGTGACATAAGTGGAAATTTTCCGGTAAATTTCCGATTATCAATTTTCGCCGTTGCCATGGAAAATTTCCAACTAAATTTGTATAAGGGTTATTCTCACAATAATTGTGTTTTGTTTGTCGGCGCATACGTACAAACATGAAGTATGATAAAAAATTATTTTTTTCTAGTATGGCCATGGAATACTTCCTAACTTATGAATGCAACTATAACACACTTAAAAAGCAAATGTCAATTTTGACATTTAAGTATAAACACAGTTGCATTAATAAATTAGGAACCATACGTTTTTAATTTCGCTGCCTGCTCGATAACGACAGTTGTAGGACACACATTAATTTGAAAATACTTTTGCGAACATGTTGTACATATTTTACAATTTTACTAGTATTGTTATTATGAAAATATTAAGACACGCAATAAAAAAAAATAATTAAAAAACTAACAAATAGAAAATAGTTGATATTTAAAATGACAAGGCTGGTATTTTAAATACAACCGCTTTTTAACTGCATTTTGAGTTGACGTACATTACAATAGTCAATTTATTTTGAATTTATTTAAAGCGTTCTGTATTAACTCATCTAATTATGCATATTTATACACACATGGACCGGCAACGATGCGTTGGTGGAAGATATGAGGGTTACATGAAATTTACCTTCGGTTCTCCATAAATTCTCTCATTTTTGAAAGCAATAGTAGCATTTCGCATTCTAAATGCAAAAATAACTATTTTCCTATATAACTTTTCGAGTGTAAAATAGTGGCTACTATACAAGGCGCTTAAAATTTGCAGATTTAATAAGTTCGGATCTTTTTTTAAAAATTAGAAAATTCCTCTTTAATGAACTTACTTCTGGTATCTTAACTTCATATCATTAAATTTCGCCGTTCTTCAAATATCCGACTTGTAACATAAAAAACAGCTAAGTCCGTTCACATGCTTTATGGAGAGGAAAAACAAGCAAACTCCGTCAAATGTTAAATTTAAACAACTGAACTCTTCGAATACTCGTATAACTTACGGTTTAGATAATAAATATCCAGTCATTGTTAATAAAAGAAATAGTAAACACGAAACAAACGAGAAATTCAGGAATAAATACCAAAAGATAGCAGATCAAAAGACAAGAACGAATACATGAAAATCCTGCAAGTAATTTCGTTAAATATTAAAACATTTCACCTCATAATATCTGGCCATTAAAACTGTACCGAGTCCTTAACATTTGGCAAAATTTATCGTTTCGATTTTTTAAAAGACCTTTAATGGGCTTTCTTCTAATATTGCATTTCATACCCCTAAGTTCAACCGTTTTAAGATTGAATTTTCTCCTGCATTATTCGTTTTTTCGTGTTTGTTACTTCTATTGTCAGCAGTGGCCGGGTTTTCAATTTCCAAACCTGGTTTTTTGTTCTGCTTTGAGTGTTTAAATTTGTATCTGCCAATGTTTGTTTGTTTATTGTCCCATTAAAGACAACATCATAAAAAGCTTAAATTGTTTGTTTATGTTCAATCTAATTCTGAAAAACGGTTGAATTTAGATCTATGACGAAGGCTATCAGATGAAATCTCATAAATATAAAAATAGTGTGCCATTGTAAAAACAATTCAAAATTATTAAATTTGACATTGTTGAGCGCGCTGCATAGCATTAATACCCAGAGATACTATTTTACACTAAAAAAGGTAATTCAGAAATATTATTTCTGGCAACGTTTTCGTTCATTCAATTGTTTTCTGTTACAGCAGCCGCCCAAAATTCAGCATTTTTTCATACAATCGTTAATATCTCCAAAAGAGGTGACGTAAGACCCATACACGTTTATATTAAAATAATTAGCATTTTGGCGTAACACCTTCACAAGCCTACGTCTATGCTCAGCGGTAGGGTTACTGCAATGGCGTCGGCGTAAGAAGGGGTGGTTGGGCGTTACCCTCAGCTAGACACTGGATTTGATTGGAACAAAGTTTATTATATTTACACATACAAATAAGCTTATAACTAGGTAACATTTATATACAGAAAAAGAAAAGAAAATGGCGGATTGGCATCCGCGATTGGAAGCGGGTGTGGTCCTTCGGAGGCGGGGCCGGCGGCTTCCTCCTGCGGTTGCAGCGGCGGCGGTGGCGACTGGCGACGGGGCGGCGAGCTGAGAGCAGCGGCGGCGGCAACGTCGGCGGCAGTGCGGATCTCCTTGGCGGAGGCGGCGGCTGGCGGCTTCCTTCGGCGGTTGCAGCGGCGGCGGTGGCGACTGGCGACGGGGCGGCGGGCTGTGAGCAGCGGCGGCGGCAACGTCGGCGGCAGTGCGGATCTCCTGGGCGGAGGCGGCGGCTGGCGGCTTCCTTCTGCGGTGGCAGCGGCGGCGGTGGCGACTGGCGACGGGGCGGCGGGCTGTGAGCAGCGGCGGCGGCAACGTCGGCGGCAGTGCTGATCTCCTGGGCGGAGGCGGCGGCTGGCGGCTTCCTTCTGCGGTTGCAGCAGCGGCGGCGGCAACGTCGGCGGCAGTGCGGATCTCCTTGGCGGAGGCGGCGGCTGGCGGCTTCCTTCGGCGGTTGCAGCGGCGGCGGTGGCGACTGGCGACGGGGCGGCGGGCTGTGAGCAGCGGCGGCGGCAACGTCGGCGGCAGTGCGGATCTCCTGGGCGGAGGCGGCGGCTGGCGGCTTCCTTCTGCGGTGGCAGCGGCGGCGGTGGCGACTGGCGACGGGGCGGCGGGCTGTGAGCAGCGGCGGCGGCAACGTCGGCGGCAGTGCTGATCTCCTGGGCGGAGGCGGCGGCTGGCGGCTTCCTTCTGCGGTGGCAGCGGCGGCGGTGGCGACTGGCGACGGGGCGGCGGGCTGTGAGCAGCGGCGGCGGCAACGTCGGCGGCAGTGCTGATCTCCTTGGCGGAGGCGGCGGTTGGCGGCTTCCTTCGGCGGTTGCAGCGGCGGCGGTGGCGACTGGCGACGGGGCGGCGGGCTGTGAGCAGCGGCGGCGGCAACGTCGGCGGCAGTGCGGATCTCCTGGGCGGAGGCGGCGGCTGGCGAAAGTGGCTTTCCAAAGACGGCAGGCAGCAGAGTCCAATGCGTAGGATTGGCTCTAAGTCCACGAGGGTGATAGGCTCTGGAGAGGCTGGAGCTGCTAGCTGGTCCTGGAAGCTGAAGTGGCTCGAATCCCAAGTCCCACGAAGACGGCAGACAGCTAAGTCCAGTGAAATGGATCGGCTCTAAGTCCACGAAGATGCGGCAGACAGCTAAGTCCAGTAGATGAAACGGCTGGTGGTCCTGGAGCTGAAGTGGCTGCTGGTGGTCCTGGAAGCTGGAGTGGCTGCTGGTAGTCCTGGAAGCTGAAGTGGCGGCTGGTGGACTCTCCTTGGCTGAGTTATTTCTTACTGCCAGCGTCTGACTATTTAAAGGAGCCAGTCCTTTGTCCAACGCGATCTCGACGCTCATTGGTCGAAGTAGAAGGGATGTTTTGCCCGATTTCGATATATTTTGAAATTATAGCATTTAATTGAGCGGCGTGATCAATTATCGACTTGGTTTGAGTCGCAATCAATAGTTGATGAAATGCCGATTCTAACGACACCCAATTTGCTATGTTTTGAGTAAAAATTAGCTCAACTTGGAATTTTTAATGCAATGTTCCGCGTAAAGCTTAATTAAGTATTATTCTTATGGCGTGTGTTAAAAAGTTTATTATGCTTTGATCGGTTGCGCGCTATTTTTATAAGATTTTTGAGACCAATTTCGCTTTTCTGGGACGCTTCCTTCCGTTAATTAAAATTTAATTTGTAATCTGCATCTTTGCCCGCTGTACTCGGTCGTGGCCCCTGATTTCTTCGTTACAATATGCCTTTCCTCGGGCCGCTGAACTCTCGGCCGCTCTCCCGGGCGCGTGTTTGGCTGCCTGATGGAAAAATTGCTTTTTCTCCACCTGTATATGTGCTAGCGCTCTGTGGTTTGTTTTAATAGGTAGCGGTTAATTTTTCCTATCTTCTGGTATCCTTTATGTGTGATTAAAACAGAGCGCACTCTGTTTTAAGGGCGTTTTAGTGAAAAATTCTTAATTTAATCTGCAAACATTCGTGAGGCGTATTTCGCTGGCTGTCACCTTTCTTGGCCGGCCGGCTCCAATAAAGTTTATGGTTGCAATCTTGCTGCACTTTAGAAATTCGTTGTAAGGACACTTATTTTTATGATTTTAGGGTTTTGAAAGATACTTCTGCGTAGGATCGCGGCGGTTTGTTAAACAGATGTAATATTCTTTGTTCTTCGGGCGCCTTTCGGGCGGCGTACGTTTCCTTTGTTTTTATTCGATCTGTTTAACGGTTCATATCAACCTTTAAGCCACCCAAGTACAGGTAATTTCGCAAAAAAAAACTTACTGGCTGCAATATATTTCTTAGCAACTCCGTATAACCAAAACTATTTTAGCAATATGCAAAATCTTCGTACCTTCAACTTTCATATGAGAAAATTTTATGCAACTTTCGTAGTTCATGAAATATTTTCCAGCCCCGCAGAATTGCCGGACCCGGTATGCTCTGGTTTCGCGCCCAGTTGGCTCGCTCCGAGTTGGCTCGCTCCGAGTTGTCCCTGCGCCAAGTTGGCTCGCGCCGAGTTGGCCGCGCCGAGATGGCCGCGCCGAGTTGGCCGCGCCGAGTTGGCCGCGCCGAGATGGCCGCGCCGAGTTGGCTGCGCCGAGATCGCCGCGCCGAGTTGGCTGCGCCTACTTGTCCTAGACCGCTTACAAGTGCAGCACATATTGTAGAAAGACCAAATGGTACCACTTTAAAATGAAAAATCCTTATGTATCATAACGATATATGTTTTTTTTTTAGTAATAAAGTAGGTTTTATACAATTTATTTTTGTGTTTCGACTATTTATAAACATATGTACTAAAGATATAATCGAATTGGTTTTGCTATTATGTTGCGCTAGGAAAAAGTGTTCCACTCGCAAGTGTGTATATATTTAGTTCAAATTTCAAAAATTTACTTTGCTCATTAGAGTAACTTATGTTATTTGCAACCTCTTGAAAAGTGTATGTTCTTTCTGTTTTTTTGCAGGTTTTTTTGTAAGTGATCAAATAGTCGCTACTAACTATACTAATAAAAAATATGACGATGTAATTGAATTCTTGGATAGAAATGTTACAAGGATACCACTTCAAAAAATTATTTTTATTTATAGGAAGTTTTCATGCTTTTTACAAAAAATAACATATTTGGTCTCCGATTGAACAACAAAAAAAAAACTTTTCAGTCGTGTTTCCAGGCCGAAAAATGCATGATTTCGGTATGTTTACGTGGTTGCTAGATAACAAGAACTAACAGTACGCAAATGTATGCGTTGCTAAGACGAACGAAATAACAGTAGAAAATAGTATATTTTACAAGAGATCAAAGTACCGGTTTTTCATGAATTGAAAAGTTTGATTTCACGAATGAAAAAAAAGTATTTCATCGCGAGTAGGAAATGCTATATGTTATTCAGTAATTTAGTGAGCATCTAAATAAATAACTCTACACTATTATGAAGTGGTATACCAGTGAACATTCACAACATATTTTGTCCTGAATGGACCGTTTACCAGCATCTTCTGAGAAACTGAAAATAGATTTTTGATAAAAACATTGTTTTTCGGTTTCCTGGCATCTCAAAGAAAGCATATCAATCCATTAAAATTTCGATTTTTGTTGTAAACTAATTTTGCCCGTTAAAGGGTTAAAATATGAAATGTATCTATTTCGTTTGCTTTAGGGAAAATAAGTTTAAATAACTATAAATTAGTTCGAGTTGTAAAAGAACGGTTTTATCATCATAGTATTTTGTCAACTAACGAACCGGTTTTTTCCATGAACAAGCCATATCATTGTGTCATTATTAGATTTCAAGTAATTTCGACAGATAAATGACACTATTTCGTTGTATTTGGGGGCTCTCGTCTTTGCATAAACGTCATTGTTATTTTTCATTAGTATATTCATCGGCTGTGTTTTTACTGTTATTTGAAAAAAGGCTTTCTCAGAACTGAAAAATCCAAAAAAGTGATTAAAAACCAACAGCTTCGTATGGTTTTTTTACCTAAATTAGTGTTTTTTTTTCATTTTTACCTAAAAATATTTAGGGTTAATTTTGTACCTTGTAAACTCGTTGGACTGCCTCGGGTTCCTTGCAGAGATGACGCCGTTGTAATATCTCCGCTAATCCTGCTCCTGATGCTGCCAAATCCGCCGGGGACGCTCTTGCAGACCTGTTCTCTGCCGTAGACTGCTAATCTGAAGCCTCTGATACTTTTCTTGGCCGCATGCGAAGATCGTAAAATGGAGTTGAATCGACCCCGATCTTCTCGTAGTTGCGATGATGGAATTTGTAAAATTTTTGCTGCGTAACTCGATGAAAACACACCCACTTGTACTCTGACACATATGCAATAAATTGGTATACTTTTTATCGTTTGAAAAACACTTTTATTAATAAAAATATATCAAAATATGGAGCACAAATTTCACCAACCCGCAGGTAATTTATATTTAATAATAATAATAATAATAATAATAAATGACTTTATTTTCTCATATAGTAGTAACTACAAGAAAAAAGTTCTCTCTGTTAAAACAAAAACGAATCTGGTTGCTAAGTTACAAAGCTAACAGAAATAAGTTTTGATGAATGTTAGTACATAATAGAAATAAGTTTGATTACATAAATTTAAATTTCCAAATTTCTTACAAACTAAAATAACTAAATCGTTTCTTTGCGCCACACACACTAACACATTTTATTAATTACTCTGCTTGTTCACTAACTTTAAATGCACTGATTAATTAGAGTTCATTCCTTCTCACTTGCTTCTTTCTTGTCCTGCTGTCTGCTTTCTCAAATTGCTCTTTCATGTCCTGCTGCCTGCTTTCTCAAATTGCTCTTTTGCAATGTACCGTTATTTTATTTTAGCTTTCTTTACCTTTTAGATTCCTCACAAATTTCACTGACTAGCTTTATTGAAATCTACGCTTCTTTTACATGCACATAGCAAACCTTTTTGTGTCTATTACTTTCTTTCGGTTCGGCTGTTCACTATGCAGAAACCTATTATTTCATTTAAAAATCAACTTCGACCCCTGTGAAAAACAAGCTTTGCCTTTTGCGTTCCTTACTACTTTATTACTCCTCGCATCTCATTATCAATGCATTTATTGTTTGAATTTTCAGTTTAACATTGCAGCTATACAAAACACCCCAACTCTGTGCTTATTGAATTGCTCATTATGTTGCACTGCTAGCAGAGTCGAGTCGTGGGCTTAATACCATCACAATATATATGTCCATTTTTTAGTAATAACGTACGTTTTATACAATTTATTTTTGTGTGTTCAGTATTTATAAACATACCTACTGAAGATATAATCGAATTGGTTTTGCTATTATGTTGTGCTAGGAAAATATTTACGTTCAAACCAATCTTTGTCGCATTTTAGCTGATGTTTTTGAGGCAGGTCGCGGCAGCCCTGATTGTTTACGATGGGGTAGTCATAAATTTTCAACAGAACGTTAGTGTCCACTCGCAAGTGTGTATATATATTTAGTTTAAATTTCAAAAACTATTTTACTTTGGCCATTCGAGTAACTTATGTTATTTGCAACCTCTTGAAAAGTGTATGTTATTTCTGTTTAAGGCAGGTTTTTTGTAAGTGATCAAATAGTCGCTACTAACTATACTAATAAAAAGTATGACAATGTAATTGAATCCTTGGATAGAAATTTTAGCAGACCACTTCAAAAAATTATTTTTATTTATAGGTAGATTTCATGCTTTTTGCAAAAAATACATATTTGATCTCCGATTGAACAACAAAAAAAAATACTTCAGTCGTGTTTCCAGGCCGAAAAATGCATGATTTCGGTATGTTTACGTGGTTGCTAGATAACAAGAACTAACAGTACGCAAATGTATGCGTTGCTAAGACGAACGAAGTAACAGTAGAAAATATATGTTATTCAGTAATTTAGTGAGCATCTAAATAAATAACTTGACAATATTATGAAGTGGTATATCAGTGAACATTCACAACATATTTTGTCTTGAATTCTCATTGGTAGAACGGTTTACCAGCATCTTTTGAGAAACCGAAAATAGATTTTTGATAAAAACATTGTTTTTCGGTTTCCTCGCATTTGAAAGAAAGAATATCAATTAAAATCTCGATTTTTCTTGTAAACGAATTTTGTCCGTTAAAGGGTTAAACTATGAAATGTATCTATTTCGTTTGTTTTAGAGAAAATAAGTTTAAATAGATATAAATTAGTTCGAGTTGTAATAGAACGGTTTTTTCAGCGTAGTATTTTGTTAACTAAAGAATCAGTTTTTCCATGAACAAGCCATATCATTGTTTTGTTTCATTATTAGATTTCAAGTAATTTCAACAGATAAATGACACTATTTTGTTGTATTTGAGGGTTCTCGTCTTTGCATAAACGTCATTGTCATTTTTCATTAGTATATTCATCTGCTGTATTTTTACTATTATTTGAAAAAAGGCTTTCTCAAACTGAAAAATCCAAAAAAGTGATTAAAAACCAACAGCTGCGTATGGTTTTTTACCTAAATTATTGTTTTTTTTCATCATTGGAATTCCAATAATTGCTGCAGTTAAAGGACGACACTATTGTTATTATATTTGAGTGCTCTCATCTTTGAATAATCGTTATTGTGTCATTTTTCATTAATATATTTTTTACTGTTATTTAAAAAAAGGCTTTCTCAGAACTGAAAAAAAAAACAAAAAAGTGACTGGAAAACCAACAGCTTCGTATGGTTTTTATATAACAAAAACAAATTTTGTATGAAAACAAATCTTTTCATTTAGAACCCTATTTATAGCTACTAAACTATAGCCAACCTTAGAAGTGAAAACAAGCTATTTTTATTGAGTTATAAAAAATTCAATTGGTAGTTGAAATACCTTTGGAGGTATATAAGTAGTGAAAATAAGATGTTGAACGTATAGGTAGTGGAAACACATGTTGGATATACAGTGGGAGTGTAAAGTCTGGAACCATCTAAATAGAACTTTTATTAAATGTTTTTGAAAGAAATCCCGAAACACGTCATTTTTTATTTTAAATAAGACGTATTTTACTGTAATTCTCACTTTTAGATTGTCTTGTTTTTGAGTTATGACGTTTGCGATTTTTTTTTAAATGGAAACCCTAAATTTTTATGATAAATTTGGACAGAGCATGAAATTCTAAGACCAAATACGCTAAAAAAGTATGATACTGTATTTTGAAATTTTCGAGAAAATCGCTTTTAAAGTATTAAAACAGAAATCGAATAAAAATCAAGTAGCCATGAAACAATGAGTTAGCCCCAAAATTACAACAGTTCTTCATAGTTTGTTTGGTATCCGTTTTTGTTGTGTGCTCTTAATTAAATAAATAATGGTGCGATATTTGAGTGAAAATTAACGAATTGAAATTTTAGTATTAAGGGGATGTGGTAATCTTACGATGTTCTCGAAAATTTCAAAATACAGTATCATGCTCCTTTTTAGCGTATTTGGTCTTATAATTTCATGCTCTGTCCAAATTCATCATGAAAAATTAGGGTTTCCATTTAAAAAAAATTATCGCAAACGTCATAACTCAAAAACAAAAGATAAACTAAAAGTGACAATTACAGTAAAATATGTATTTTTTTAAATAAAAGTTGCCGTGTTCTAGGATTTCTCGCAAAAACATTTGATAAAAGTGTTATTTCGATAGTTCCAGACTTTACACTCGCACTGTATATTGGCTTCCACACTTTTAATCCTTTAACGCTCTCTGGTATGGCTGTTATACCACTGTGCATAATTGTCAATAGTACTGGTTTTGAAACTTAATACTGCTCTGAAACGTCTTGTTTTCGTTCTACGGACATTGCAGTTCCTTTGTCTAATTTTATATTTTCTAGAATTATTGTAATTATAAAACTACCCCAATAAACATTGGTGTAAATGTATAGCTGGTATGACAGTATTACTAGCGTGCATTCCGCGTTACGACTTTGAAGTGTGTACGCAAATTAGTAAAGTTTTCTCTTTCTCCCTATTTTGTGTGTGCAATTTTCAAGTTTTAAGCTGGTAAGCGTTTTAGTGTAATATGTAAGGATTGTAATATTGATAAGTAAAAGAAATTATTTTGTCGTGATTTTGAAAAATAAAGTAATATTTGGAAACCTTTTATTTATGTCGCAAAAATAGTCTATATATATATATATGTCCAATTTTTTAGTAATAACGTACGTTTTATACAATTTATTTTTATGTTTCGAGTAACTATTTATAAACATATCTACTGAAGATATAATCGAATTGGTTTTGCTATTATGTTGCGCTAGGAAAATATTTACGTTCAAACCAATCTTGGTCGCATGTTAGCTGATGTTGTTGGGGCAGGTCGCGGCAGTCCGGATTGTTTACGATGGGGTAATCATAAATTTTCAACAGAACCTTAGTGTTCCACTCGCAAGTGTGAATATATTTAGTTCAAATTTCAAAAACTATTTTACTTTGCCCATTCGAGTAACTTATGTTATTTGCAACCTCTTGAAAAGTGTATGTTATTTCTGTTCAAAGCAGGTTTTTTGTAAGTGATCAAATAGTTGCTACTAACTATACTAATAAAAAATATGGCAACGTAATTGAATTCTTGGATAGAAATTCTACCAGGAGACTACTTCAAAAACAATTTTTATTTATAGGAAGTTTTCATGCTTTTTACAAAAAATACATATTTGGTCCCCGATTGAATAACAAAAAAAAACTCTTCAGTGGTGTTTCCAGGCCGAAAAATGCATGATTTCGGTATGTTTACGTGGTTCCTAGATAACAAGAACTAACAGTACGCTAATGTCTGCGTTGCTAAGACGGAAGAAATAACAGTAGAAAATAGTATATTTTACAAGAGATCAAAGTACCGTTTTTTCATGAATTGAAAATGTTGATTTCACGAACGCAAAAAAAGTATTTCATCGCGAGTAGGAAATGCTATATGTTATTCAGTAATTTAGTGAGCATCTAAATAAATAACTCGTCAATATTATGAAGTGGTATATCAGTGAACATTCACAACATATTTTGTCCTGAATGCTCCACTGGCAGAACGGCATCTTTTGAGAAACTGAAAATAGATTTTTGATAAAAACGTTGTTTTTCGGTTGCCTGGCATCTCAAAGAAAGCATATCAATTAAAGTTTCGATCTTTTTTGTAAACTAATTTTTCCCGTTAAAGGGTTAAAATATGAAATGTATCTATTGCGTTTGCTTTAGGGAAAATAAGTTTAAATAACTAGAAATTAGTTCGAGTTGTAATAGAACGGTTTTTTCAGCGTAGTATTTTGTCAACTAAAGAACCAGTTTTTTCCATGAACAAGCCGTATCATTGTTTTGTTTCTTTATTAGATTTCATGTAATTTCGACAGATAAATGACACTATTTCGTTGTATTTGAGGGCTCTCGTCTTTGCATAAACGTCATTGTTATTTTTCATTAGTATATTCATTTGCTGTGTTTTTACTGTTATTTGATAAAAGGTTTTCTCAGAACTGAAAAATCCAAAAAAGTTATTAAAAAACCAACAGCTTTGTATGGTTTTTATACAGGGTGTTGTGGAAATGAGTGCAAATATTTTAACCTGTAATAGAACTCGTTAAACTGAACAACTTCTCCATTTATCATTTTTTCAAAAACGCCCTCAAAACTGAGTTAAAATTCAAAACAATTTTAATCTAAAAATGTATACCCGCCTATGGAATAATATTTTAAAGTAATGCGCAAAACGCATATAACATTTCTTTGATTTGCAAACCAACAAAAACTGCATAGGTACTGATAAACCTTTAGTTCATATATGGTCACTAGTGTACTTTTATCAACTGAAGTAGATAAGTTATTGACCGAATATTTTTGTGCAAGAACTTTGCAGTTTTAATATACTTGTGTCGTTCACCTTTAACTTAAATTTGCTTACCAAGCGGCTCGTCAAATTTATCGGAGATAACTGATTGAAAAAATATGCGATTAAATGCAAAACGATAAATAGAAAAGTTGTTTATTTTGGTGAGCTCTATCACTGGTTAAAATATTTGCACTCATTTCCATAACACCCTGTATAACAAAAATAATTTTGTATGAAAACAAATCTTTTCATTTACAAGCCTATTTATAGCTACCAAAATCACGGTACTGGCATGATGATACGTGTGTTTTTTGTAGTTGTAGATCACGGGATGGTATACCTAAGGCTATTATTATTACTATTACTATTTATGGATTGGTGCTTGTTTTAGGACAGTGTGTGCAGTACCAGTACCGGTACCAGTATTATAATACACCTTAAAACGTGTAGAACAAGCCTGAAGCTCGTAGAGAGGTTTGTTTATCGATTTCGATTGTGCTGTTGGACTATCAGTATTGGGAAATCATACCTGCATGTGATAGCGACCCAAAGGAACGCTGCCAAACTTCGCAACTAACATTATGTATTCATTGGTCCAGTTCATGATGGCATATACCACGTATGTCCAACTAGCAATACTAAATGATATTTAGCAAGGTGTGCCGTGAAAGCAAGATAGAAAGATGGAAGGTAGAATAAAGCCCGTCTTCTTCCTGCAGATGGTAAGTGTAGTTAATGTAAAGGGAAATGTCTATTTTTGTTTGATAAGGCACGATTAACAACAAATTCCTATTTATTGAAATATTTTGGCAATTGATGCTTCTCTGTTACAGATTCGCAAGATGTGTTACACTTTGCCAGCAAAAAAATTAGCTAGTTAGCGTTATGTGATACTACAACCACTTGCTGCAGTGCCTAAGTCCAGTTTGCATTCAACTGCTGTTAGACAGTTGCCACATTCTCTTACTAAGACTAACCGTGCTGCAGTATTTAAACCCAGCAATGTTACAGTTGCACCGATCCTGATACCATTATTGCTATGATCGAGGAGGTTCTAGGAACAATGGTGCCTCAAAATATTACACAGTCAGCTTCTTAGCCAACTTCTCCTGTCAGCACTCCAACTTGGTAGTCCACTAAATCCTATTAGAACATCGTGGAATGCAGATCGTAGGTGTTGTGTGGATGGAGTGCATTGAACATTGCGATGTGTATAGAGGTGAGCAACAAGCAGATATTATTTTCATAAAAAGTAGAAATGTACGAAACTTACAAGTAGTCCAATGATACCGTATTCTAAGTGAATATTTGTTACCACTTGTAACTAGGTGCTGCTCCTCATAAGTTACTTTACTAAATTTCTACTTTAATCTTTCTACAGCGTGTAATAAATTAATTTTGTTCGCGACATTTATGAAAAAATTTTGGATTTCTCAATGAGCAAAAAACTTGCTTAATGTAGTAATACTGAATACCGTTTTTCAAGGGTAAATTTTGCATTGTTACACTCCAAACATCTTTTGCTTATTATATCTTCATTCACAACATATTGTAGAACACGAAATGTATCTCAAACCTATGCTTTGCTTCAGAAAAATTTGTTAATTACAGCTAACAAAATATGGCTAAGGTTGTGGAAATAAAAATTAGTTATCTTTGTATTAAGTGCATGAAATTAGTGTTTTTTGCAGTACATGAGAATGTCACTTTTAGCAGAGACCGTCAGGTCGAGACAAAACAATTATTCTAATACCCCAACATTATACTGATTTCACCGACCAAATACAAACATTTTTTCTACAACCGCCAAAAAAAGAATATCAATATTGTTACTATCGATTTATTAGAGTAAATTCTAGACAAAAATTCGAAATAAAAAATTAGTTTTTTTACGTGAAAAAATTGTAAGTAGCTATTTTTTGCCATGATAAAAAAGACCAACCTCCAGTATCGACAGTGATGCGTGAATGTCACCTTTTTTATGGTTGTAGAAAATAGTAGGTATATTGTTTTACTAGCAAGATTCCCGTTCTTCGTACGGACTATAAATGTTTGTTTTTTCTTCTAAATCTGAAATCAACTCTAGAGTGCCCCCCCCCCCTCCCCTCACTCAATACTAGGGATGTCGTACCCGGTCTAAAATCAAACCCGGGTACCCTCGGGTACCCGAAATATATAACAAAAATGTTAGCGTATATCGGAACATATGAGGTAGCTACCATTTCTTTCTTTATGCCTCGAGTTTTAAACTGAACTAAATTGAAATACTACCTACTCCCTAATTGTAACTGCAAGTCGTCTGTTATTTGTAAATATTTTCACACTTCCAAGTGCTATCAAATTCAAGTACGTAACTTTTTATTCTAAATTTGTAGCGTAGCAGCATCAAAATCGCCCAGAGGATATTTATGTTACTTTATCCCATACTGATGCGATTTAATGGTACTATTGACGGGTTGAATATTTCCGTGGATTTATTATATGAAACAAGGAACATTATGTGGTATGGGATGGGGTAATTCTGGTTATTTCTGTAGGGTTATGTTTTTCTAGAGCTTATTCCTATTGTTTTTAATTTTTTATCATTTTCTCCGAAAGAGGCTGGTTTTCTAGAAATTACATATAATTTACTAGTCGGGTATCCGGGTCTTGAAAATATACCCGGGTACCCGCCGACATCCCTACTCAATACGCTAAACTAACAAACGCTGCAAAACAATATTGTAGGTAAAAAGGAAACCGTATTTCTCAATAGCTCTTTTATGCTTCACGTACCCCCTGGAAATGCGTAGGTATATAATTGTTGTTCCCCTTGCATCCGACAATAATTTTCATTGCTAGATTGCTTGACGCCACTTTGAGAGCGAACCCGTGGGCCGAATTGGCTGATTTTGGGGTCAATCGACTCAGGGCGACGCAAGTAAGCCAGTAGTAGGGTTTTCAAATTTTTATAAGTGACTTTTTTTATGTGGATTTTCTAACCTCACATTTTAACTCGACACACACAAAATGGATCACTCTTGTACAAATTGCATTAAATGAATTATTTCGCGCCCAATTTGGGTGCAGAACGCTAGTATAATAATATAGATATAGATTAAGATTAAAAGTCATTCTGTTTGACAAGCAATTATGTTTACAATTGCGAGACAAAGCGTAGCCCAGCCAAGCGAATGCAAAAATTGCAAGTGAAACAAAGCCACTTTTAATCCTAACAGTACATATTATTTTTTCTGCAACCTAGAAAGGACAAAATATTCAAAATTTTAGATAATTGATTGCTTTTGACGTTTTTTATTTAAAGAATTGTTATGACAACTGCATCCATAGGTGACCAGTTAGAACTTACTTTTAGTTCTTGTTAAGTAAAAGTACTTTTACACTACAAGTGTTAGAAGTGCAACTTTTTTTCATGCTCGTGTTTTGTTAAAATTGTTTTTTAAGTTTAACGTTTTTGCTGATTCCTGGGGCCTATTTCAGAAAACTACTTTGCAACTTGTCACTTTACACTTTTTAAATTTTTAAAATTGAAAAAATTGCTTTTCATAACATATAACTTTGCTAATTTTCAACTGTTTACTTGCACTTTGCATTATTTTGATGAGGTTTTAGTTTTCAACTTTTTAAAATATTTTTATGTAGCAGACATTGATTGAAATTTGCAAAGTGCAAAATGAAAAGTTGCCAAGTTATTTTATGAAATGGGGCCCTGATCGCCAATACAACTTACAGGAAAGGTAATGGTCTCAATAGAGAGATAAAGTTATTGCCCATGAAATAATACTGATGTAGTTTGGAAATAATGGCAGAATACCAAAAAACCGAATGAACAATCTTGAGCAAATGGTTTAAAAAATGATTTTCCCGTAGGTATTTTCTAAATATTATTCTGGTAGTAAAATGTTTCTTTATATTTTACCTGGTTTTAAAACGTTTATCAGACAGCTCATTAAATTAATTTGGTACAGAAATATTTAGTTATTTATAGTTTACATGTGTTAAAAGCTATAGAAATTTAAAAATATATTTTTATTAGACATTGTGAAAAAAACTGGGATTATAATTATTCATTTCGCTCCAAAAAAAAAAGAACTGTCGCACTTTGTTTCTTATCAAGTAATTACCTCTCTCTACGTAAATTGTCCTAGTTCACTCAATCGGAATAAGCAATACGTTTAAGAATATAGAAAATACTTTCAGTTTCTCTCTTCGGTTATATTAATTTCTTAGAAAAAAATGTTTTAACTTTATCGTTAGCTAGCGACAAAATGGTGATTACTTGTTATTAACCTTGCGGCATATATACAAATTTTATTTGCGCAAGTAGGGTTAATACCTGTTCCTAAAAGTAGTACGCAATTAGGTACCACAAAATAGATCAGTAAACAGTAAGAATCCAATAAACGGATTCTTCAATAGTGTAAATTATGTTGACTATTCAATTCACCTGTCACCTGTCAAAAAGTGACCAATGAAAATACAGAATTCTGAAGTTTCTTGACCAATAAAAAAAATATCAGTGGATATATCTTCTTAGAAGGTAGTCAAGTGACTATTTTAAACAAATGCGATTTTTATTAGAAAAAGTCAATATTAGTGTTCTGTTACTATAGAATTTGCGTAGTTTGTTGCTAGATTTACTGAAAACTAATTTGAAAAAGTAGTTTGGTTCATTGAATAGTCCCTCGAATGCCATTCTTAGTCACAGTTAAGTAGATTATTTTTGCGGTAGTATCACTACTCATGTCCATTGCGCTTGGGATTAGGACTCGTGCTATCGCACTCGTCCTAATCGTACAAAAGCGCAATGGACATTCGTGACACCACTGCAAAAATAGTCGGCATAACTTTGACTACTCATGGTATTATAAGTGAAAGTATTCATATTTGTCTTATTTTTTCAGTTACCTACCAACCATCACCAGCATATGATCATTCCATAGACAAATTGAAGTTAAATATACTACAGGAATTACGTAAGACGTCCAAGTTAGCTAAGAAAATAATACTTCACTGCTGCATCTTCAAAGTACACCGCCCAGCGCCCACAGTAGAAATTTCAACGCATTGTCGTTCGAGAAGAAGACATAATATAAAATATTGTTCTTAGATAAACTTATGCTGATTTTGTATTTTTGTTCCATTGATTTTTAGGTTTGTTATTTGTGTGCATTGATTGTAATTGATCGACTTGACGTATATTACATTAATTTAACAAAACGAGTATGATTAGGTACTTCTATACGAAGGGTGAATAACTTTCACAATCTGGTGTGTAAACCAGCCACATTCAGAATATACTCCTACAATCACTCTACAATCATTACTATCTCATGAAAATATTGTCTTATAGTACCTGCACTCAGCTCCAGAATTATAAAAATTGAAAACACTTTTCATTGAAAGTTGTTTAAGAAACAATTGCTGCTATCTTTTCAAGTAGGAATCTGACGTGGATGGTTACATTGTTTGCCATATTTTGGAGTAGGTATAGATGAAAACACGGAAAACGATTTCATTTTACTTTTGCTGCTTTTCCTTTTTTTACTCCTTGATTTAATGCTGTTGTAGATCACTTGGTCGTCACTTCATTTCAAGTGGGTAGCCACTGAAAACTATAATACACACAATTACAATTTGTGACATATTTAAAATAATTTTTATAATGACGAGATAAGAGATCTAATTCTACATAAAAAGAACTCCTTGTCAGAGGTTTCATGACTATCTTGGAAAAACTAGAATTGTTGTGCATTGTTGAAAAACAAAAAATGCTACTATTTAAAATTGTGAGCATCCAGTTTTGTATTGTTTGAGGCTTTCGCGGTTACTCGAATGCTGGGTGTTCATATACAAATACTACGCGGTCTAAGCCGAAATTTCATGCTAAAGAGAAGCATCCAGTTTGGCACCAAAGTGAAAACAACTTGACTATCCCTATCCCTACTCCTATTTTATATTCCGACTACACAACCAGTAAATTCCTATTTGTTTCACTAGCAGTGCAAAAATTAATTGTTTAGTAATATTTAGTTATCCACACATTTTAGGGTGTCCGTTATAATACAGATTTTTCAAATTTTTATGGAAGTTTTTTATTTGTTTCCATTTAGGAAATGAAGTTTTTTGCTCATTAATTCATCTCGATCAGATTATTTTTCACCCTGCCACAAGCTGTTTGAAATTTGTGAAAAAAATCATTTTTTTTGTACGTTTTATTGTGTGTGAAAATATGAACAGACAGAAAGTTGATAGATGTTTATTTGACGGGATTTCATATTATATTATATAGAAAATACCATACATAAAACTTTTTGAAATCTATGAAATCCTAGGTAAACTTAAAAATTTTAAAAATTCGTATTATAACAGACACCCTTACACATTTCTGCAATTTCTGCCTACGTACCATCTATATCTTATCATTTTGATGATCCCAATAATATTAAAAATTAATGTTTACACCCTCTATCATAATTTCATATATTAGTTTTTAAAGCGCTTCTTAATGATTGGTAATTAATTAAGCTTAGTTAATTTTATTTACTATTTAAAATAATACTTAATTCAATTATTACTGTTAAAGTTGTAGTTTAACTATTCATTTCAGTAGCATAGAATGGAGTTTTATCTACATATTTATTTTATTTATTTATAAACCATGTCACCACTACATTGTTAGTAGCACTGGCAAGCTATGTCAAATTCGAGATTTGCAGGTTAAGTTTTTCGTCAGTCTGTGTCAAACAACACACAAAACATAACCTACTAGCCTCCAATTTGACATAGACTGACAATACACTTCAGTACTGCCAAACGTATAACATGAATCACTTTCCAAATTGTCACTATGACTTTTCATGGCTGTCAATAACAAAATTTGTTTTTTTTAGGTATTTATTGATTAATGAAATTATAAGAATTGAATAAAATTTTATATTATACACGACGATCAAGTTATTATTATCCACTGTTGAATCATTAACGTCTCGACTTCATCTAGACGTTAAAACGATTCACTCCTCAATAAAATTTAACTATCGTCTTGTATAATAAATAACTATAAAAACGCCGAATAAAATGTTATATTGTTCTGTTTTATGTAAGTCGAAAATGTATGTAATACTAAAATCGAAGAATTTAATAAATGAATTATAAAAATAACTTGTTGGAAATTATTATGTGTTATCTGAATACCGCTGTTGTATTTCGATAAATATGAGTGTAAATTAATACCATGATTTGAGATACAACGAATTAGTGTGTGGTGATGTAGAAGTTAATATTGCAGTACATAGTAATTACGTAATACTAGTTCTAGTACACTAAACTAAATTTTTAATGCATTGGAAAAAGTTATGCAACCCATTATACTAGTCAACTAATACTATTTTTTTTAAATTTAATTTTAGGGGTCGGATTCTAACGTAGGTTCTGTTTGATGGTGTCAACTTGTCATTTGCTCTTTGCACCTCATAAATTTATAGATAAAAAATGTCTAGAAGGAAATATACACGTCGCAACAGTAATAGACTATAATTCTGTTTTATTTTCTTATTTTATAATTAACATTAAACAAATCGATGACATTAATCGAACTGTCATAAGATAAGCATTAAAAAATAGAGTATAGTGGCATTCATTCTGGACGCTTTTAATGAATTTGCTCGATTCACTGTTCATAAAGTTAATTCTGAAATTCTATAGGCTACCCACATTAATTTTTAAAGTGGGTTTTAATACATTTCTTAATTTTTAAACATGTTTAAATATTGAATTAAGACACCATAAATTTAATATAAAACGAGCGTTAATTTAGGATACCAGAAAAGCATTTTTTGCCAACATAAATAAGAAATGAAGAAGTTATAAGTGTCCAGAATTAATGTCTCTTGTGTAGTATGTTGGCTACACAAAATGGTAAATATAAAAATATGTTTAAAAGTGAGATTTTCATATTAACAATAGCAACTATATTAAAATAGTATAATACATTATAATACAGATTGTCTAGTGATGTTATATCTAACTAGTAAAATATCTTTTATCATTGTTTACCTGAAAAACTGACCAAAAACCAAATTTTGCATTTAAATTTATCCTAGATAACAACCTTTTCGACAATATGTGGTCAAAACGACCTTTAGATATACAACAGTGTTAATTTTATATGTACTGTTAGTTTTGACTACTTTATCCAAGATCCCAACACTTTATAGAAGAAGCAAATTTTAAGTAGGCAAAATCCACGGTACATATATATATAACTATCGTAGCGCCAGTTGTTGAAATAGACACTATACATAGATATATATATATATATATATATATATATATATATATATATATATGTATATATATACACAAGGTCCGGCAGAATGAGGTATCCATTTTAAATTAAGTTGTTTTTGTTAATTGCTAAAGGTTTATTAAAAAATTAAACAAAAGGTGTTCTTAAAGAAACACGGAAATTTAATTTTTTAAATATTACGTCAGTCAAGTGACCCCCTGCTAGCTGCTGGTACTCTTGAAGCCTAGCACCAAAGTTTTCTATGCGTACAAAACAAGTTCTTCCTTTTGGTTTTTCTTTAGCACATGAGGCAGTACTGCGAAACTTGTGTACCCACTTTTTAATTGTTATTCGACTAAGAACCGAATCTCGTGAATTTAAATGAAAGTGACGACGAAATAAACGCTGGGTGGTTACAACAGAATTGTTATTTTTAAAATAAGTTTCAACCGCAAAAGATCATTGAATATTTGACCAATGCTCCATATTCACAGCTAAACTGACATTTCTCGCAAACACTTTGACAACTGTCTTAAATTTCCATTTTTCGCAAAAGCATGGGTACTTGATTTGAATTTAGATCTCATTATATCGGGTGTTCATAAACAGTCGTCATCCCAGTTGCTTTGAAAAACAAAATGTTATATCTTTGATTAATTCGTGCAACACAATGAAACGTCATTCAGTACTGTCATGCCGCATTTTTTCTCAATTTTAATAGACATACGTTTCTGAAGTCAAAACCTACTGGGATGACGACTGTTTATGAACACCCGTTATTATGAAATAAATTAACTTTGAAAATAGATACTTCATTCTGCCGGACCTTGTATATAGTTCAGAACTTCGGGCCTAGTGGCCTATGGCTTCAACGGCGTGCTTCCACGCCTTCCTGTCTTTTGCTATTTCTTCCCATCTTGTAAGTTCAAAGATTCTCAGGTCCTGCTGGTCTCCCTTTTCTATTCTTTCCTTCTGCTTCCATTTTCAGCGTCTTCCTGACCGGTTCATCTTCCTTCATCCTGCCTATGTGGCCCAACCATCTTAGTCTGCTTTGCTTGATGACTATTGTTAGTTTGGGCTCCTTGTATATTTCTTCCAATTCTAAGTTGGTCCTCCTTCTCCATTCTCCATTTCCGTTAATTCCTCCTACTATTTTTCTTAAGATTTTCCTTTCTCAGATGTCTGTTTTTCCCATATTCTTTGGTTACTAGTTACCCATGCTTCAGCTCCAAAAGTTACTACAGGTCGTATTACTGTCATAGGTATATCCTTATTTTTGTTTCTCTTTGGATATCTTTTATCACTTTGTTAAGGGATGCCTCACATCTCGCCCCCATCGTTCTTCTTCTCTTTATATCTGCTCCCTGTTGTCCGCTGCTTGTCATCTCAGCCCCCAAGTACACTACACAATTCACTAGATTGAACACATATTTTTTCCGGAATTTGTTGATTGGAAAGTCAAGTTTTGTGATTCCTCTTGCGTTCCATTTCCTAATATCATGCCACAAGTGACAACGTACATAACAATAAATTCTTGTGTCTATAACAATATCATGCAATAATATAAACAGCAACCGTTGTATTTCTTTCGGTAATCATACTAAACTATTGAAAAGATAAATTTTTACACTGATCTTACAATAATCTAAAGTATAAAAATTCTATTTACATTACACTAACAACATATAGTAATATGTATGTATGTATTATCTGTAACCTCATTTACCTTGCGGTGTAGAGGCTGGTGCATATATATAATTAAAATAATAACTATATACAATATATATATATGCTAATTAGTTTTATGAAGTAATCACTTGGTACAATTTTAAACAATAAATTGGTTATAAATAATACCAGAAAGTTTTAAAAGTTAGTGAATTCAAATACATCGGCGTATTTTTTAGTAGTATGATTATTACACGCACAGATTCAGAATTTTCCAGAAGTTACTTACTCTGAAATAAAAGCACAAATTAGTGCTAAAAATTGGTATCTATAAAAAACCTTAACGTATTTGGGAAAAAGACAAACCAATTACAAATTTTTATCAAGAAATATTTTCCTGACCAACAGTGGGCGTGCGAACGAAGAAGTAAACGAGAATTAAACTTAATTTATATGTTCTGTTTGTTGTTTGTAACTATGAACTTTTTATGAAACAAAACTGAAACAATTAACTGCAGTTTTGTTCAAACCCAAAGGTTAGGTGGAAGATCAGAGGGTTTAGGATATTTACCTATACCCACCTGAATCTCGCCTTGTGATTACCAGTTTTTTTCATTATTCTATTTAGATTTTGTGTGTTTTACATGGTAATAGAGTGATTATTATATATTTCAGAAACCACACATTGTTACGGTATTAAAAGAACTTTACGACACCCACCCAAGGTGAGCATCGCACCACGGAATCAGTCCTGAAAAACTGGCACACTTGCCCTGAGATCGGCTCAAAATAGGCTAAAGGCCACGGCTGGAACGCTCAGGGAGTCGGGCGTGAGTCACACGATACGTTCTGGGCAAGCGTGTTGCGGCATATATATATATATATATAGGTTATGTCAGAATTATGAGGGCGCCACCAAGCCTGTCTTAACCCGACTAACCGGGCCTGGACGGTTAGACGGGAGCGAAGCACGCAAAATACTCCGACGATAGGATTACTCAAGAGTTGCAAGGTCAAATAACAATTTCGAGATTGCCTTATGCAAAGATTGCAATTAGATGCCAATCCGACCGCGACTACGCAGCTGTCTCACCCACCTGTACGCTCAAAGATCCCTCGTCCCGTCGCACAATAATCAGTACACTGAAGGGGGCGCTTATCTGAAACAGAACATGCACAAGTCGAAACAAAACAATAGTTCCCTTAACTAACAAATCATGTATTGAATCACGGGTTACAGTGGGGCAGCGGAGTGCGTCGCCCTATATCTATGAATAGATTATATCTAAGAAAACACCAGCTGGCGCGCGCTCTAAACCTAGCGACAGATGTTGAACAGTAATGAACAAAGTAGCACTTGTAACATAGACAGTCTGTAATTTGGAATGAATGTACAAATATGCGGGCGCGACGCCTTATGCAGCAAACAGTAATGCAAGCCCTTGTAAAATAGACAGTCTGTAATTCGGAATGAACGCACAAATATGACGACAGTGCCTGTAGGCACAAGAGATGTGACGGGCTCGCTCGCGGCGTCCCAATACAGCTCGTACGCGGGGCTTAATGCTCTCCGCGGGACAGGTACACTCGCGTTCACAGCGGTAATCAGTTCAAAGACACATACCTTAATATGTAGGCGGTTGGGGAGCCTGGTACAGTTGAGTTGCGACAGGCTGCAGTCTTAGGTGGCAGGTACATTCGATGTTCGACGGCTATAGGGACGAGTGGACATCCGCCATACTGGCGACGTGAGACGCGTCAGGACGCGTACAACTGGACGACGAAAAATGGGCCACTTTCGTTCTGCGGGACAGATCCTCGAAGGTCGAGATGAAGGGGCACGATCCCTTACTTACGGGAGCAGGAACTGGGCTCAAGATGCACCCACGCTACGCCGAAAACAATTCGAAACTCACACACACACCCACCACACGAACGCTCTCTGCAACGGGCTGCGATCAACTGCCCAGAGGGAAGCGCTGCCACAGGTCACATCGGTCGCGCCTCCACGTGACTAAACCTCGGCAGCCAATGGCGAGGCGATAAAATGAAACAAATTAATGCCGGCGACAATGGCAGCACGCCGCAACGGCGTGTTTTCTAGAAGATTCGGAATTCTTGCGAGCGATAACGCTCGGCTGCCAAAGCGCCATCAGAGGGGCGCTCCAACCGACGAGAAATACTGCGTTTGGGGCTAAATATGTGCAAAATCATGATTCTGGAATTAGGCGATGGAGCCAAATAAGTAACTAAAAGGGTTTAGCATACGGGCACGCTGCCCTAAAGCCTAGGTGGCTATTTAAAATACCAAAATGACCTGACAACATGTCCACCTGACATTTTTGTTGTTACATAACAAACATAACTTAAAAATTATAAAAAAAATATATCACATTTATCTACTCCCAAAACATGAGAGTCATAATTTGGTTAGGCATTTACTTATTCATAGATAAAATACTTTTTGAGGTTTTCTCAAAAGTAACGTTCTACATGTCAGGTTTCTCAAATATGTGCTTCAAACCATAACAACTTAGAACAATTATGGATAATTATCAATGTTGGAAAGCAGAAATTAGCTACGGGTGTAGTATATAAACCTCCAAACACTCCATCTGGTTATCTAGATGAACTTGAACTAATGCTAGCACATTTATCACTCAGACCTGCACAAATTATATTTGTCAGCGACAAAAACATTGACTTTTATCGAACAAAAAATTAACACGAATTATTTTACCAAAATGCTGGATGCTTTCAATCTGCATCAAATTATAAGAATCACTACACCCACACTGGTCATGATTAACATTAACTAAAATTCCTGAACTATTTTGGCCTAAAAAGTATAGCTTTGTTGATAAATGAGCTTTAAAATTCAAAGAGAAGACATTGATAAGATGATAACTGCTGAAGATAGGCACATGCCTACGAATCTGATTGTTATTGCTTAAAAATCGGACATAGCAAGAAATGTGGGTGTTAATCAAGTAAGGGTTTGGGACATTTTAAATGAAAACTTTCGGCACCCATATCACGTAAGAGTGCAACCCTTAAGCGAAGGCGATTACCTGGCAAGGGTTAATTTTTGTCAGTGGTTATTACAACAAACAGCTCAAGATCGCAATTTTCATTGTAAAATGCTAATGACTACAGTGACTATATACAAGACAGTGTGGCCATTGGGATGTCTTCGCCGCTATTGGTCGACGCGAATATCCGGCATTAACAGGCAAAATATTTAGTTACTTCTAAGTTGTTCCCAAAGAGGTTGATAGAACCTGTTCATTTGGTTATGGAAAAAATAAAACCTTTCAAATCTGATAATTGTAAATTGTCAGTGTCAAATAATTCACTAGCGTCGCAAGCGGGTGACATTTTATCATCTATTGCCATAAAAACCTGATACTCTACACAGTATTTAATTGTGACAATTTAGAATTGTGCTATTGTTGTAATAGCACAAGATGCGTTCGACTTGGAATATATGATAAAAAGATTACATCGGTGCTACGATGAATGGAGGCTTAGCATTAAGTTTATAGAAAACAGAGTATTTAGTAGTCAACTCGAAAGCACAATATGAAGTCTTAATAAATGAAGATGTCGCAGTAAGACAAAGAGAAAGGTTTAAATACCTCGGTACTACAATACAATTGATGAAAAAGGTTTGGGAACAGAAGAGATCAGAACTCGAACAGTACAAAGTAAGAAGATAGTGGGATGCTTGAAATCAATTTGATGGTCAATACTATCTCCAACAAAAACAAAAAAAGAATAGGTTAAGTATTGGTAGAGTCGGTGCTATGTTATGGCAGTGAGGTATGGAGTGTAACAGCGGAAATGAAACAAAGACTAAACACAGTTCAAATGGACAAACAAGCGCAAAGGTATCGAGACGAGATAGAGTGACGAACGAGGAAATAAGACGCAGAATGGAGGCACCAGAATCAGTTGTGGACAGAATTGAACAAAAAGCGTTAAAATAGTTTGATTATCTAATCTTTAAATGGTCGCCGCCGGGTAAGAACAACAGGGGTCGACCACGCAAATCGTGGAATGAGGGTATTCTAAGAGCCATGGAAGAGAAACCTGGAAGAAGACCAGGCACAGAACAAGGAGGTTTCCAGACAAAGAACAGGAAGACAGCATTTAGCTATATTGTAAACTATCATAACTAAAACCGGTTGTAAACTTCGTGCAACATCTTAAAGCACCACGAACGAACGCCAATGAAAAATGTCACTGTCCTAATATAACACTGCACGTGTAGCTAACATCAACTAGTTAAAATAACTAGCGCCACAATACTGACCATTCAAAAACGTCCGATTATTTCTAAAGGCACTGTATATCTGTAGGCACAAATTTGCCTGAAAACGGCGGCCAACAATCGTATGGCCACACTGACTTGTATATAGTCACTGTACTATGACTGACGAATGTTGTTTTACGAATAATGGAATTATAAATTTTCACATTTCCACGTGTTAGTAAAACGATATTTCCAACCTTGTTTTTCTATTAATTATTAGGCAGCAATTATTGATAACATCTCAACGCGTCGTATGTACTGTCCAGGCGATTGAACGGCGATGCATATTTCAACTTTTTGTAAGAATTACCACAACTTTTGTAGGATCTGGATTTACAAGCACGAACAAATACACAGTTCATGTATGACGGCGCCCCTGCTCATTTTAGCTTAATTTACGCCAGTTTTTAAATTGGATTTATCCTAATAAATATATAGATGAAAATGGGTTTGTCTTGGCCACCACATAGGTCGGCTGATTTTAATAGGGGTGACATTTTTCTATGAGGATATATGAAGGCACATGTGTATCAAACACCAATAGAAAGTGCAGAAGATCTTCAGCAACGCATTATGCAAGCGGCAGACATTAGAAAAAATGCAGAAATTTTTGAGTCATCTTTACTGCGACGTGCCAATGCTTGCGATAGAATGATCGGCGAACATTTCGAATGTTTACTTTAGTTATTACTTTCGTTTCATTTTACTTGTTTTTTATGTAGAGATAAGTTGTTCAGATATCAATTAAAGAAATTTTGTTTTATTAGTGAATTTTCTCATATTAAAGAAGTGTGTTATCCATTACAATCTATGAAGTAATTAACTGGAGATTTGAATTCCGTTAACAGTTAACAATTTATAATATCAGATTTTTTATGGCAAGCGCATTCAACGCCGCCCTATTTACAGTTTGTCAAGTCATTTTATATTTTTCCGTAATTCAATTTACTACATAACCATTTAGAGCAGTTTTGGTACCAAATTGGCGAGTCCAGACCCGTATTTCAGACCCGTTTCGGCATTATAGTATCTTTTATACGGTAGCTTTCCGCATCACGCAAAGATCTTGACCCGCGCGTGGCTTTAGGTTCCACTCATCAGCTTAGCTTTCGCGCGAATCTCTATACCGTAGCATTTTGCAGCTGTCTGTCTAGGCGCTGCTTACAGCGTTCGTTTTAATATTTTCAAGAAGCATATTCAGTGGGAGCAAGGGAGATAACATCAGATTTCTCTAGCACCGAAACAGCTGCGGCGTTATGACGCGAAGATCTTGGCTCCTATTGGTCGGACAGGGTCTTTTTTGGCGCGTGAACTTCAGGTGGCTAGTAGCGCGTCGAGTCATTCAGCCTCGGGCCGCCGCAGAGGTCAGTCGACATTGCGAGTTGTGTGGGCGTCTTCACGCTTCGGCGAGGAGACGCCCGATATTCCGTTTGTACTGATTCAGCAGAGTGTTTTTCTGTGACTTCTTTAATTGTGTCGGCAGACGGCTGTTGGCAAGCGTTGTGAGCACTTGTGTTGCATGGCGATGTCCGTTCGCGGGTTCGTTGTGTTCATCAATTCGTATGGAGGCTGTTCAGTCCATTTTCTCCGTCATATGTGAGGCGGCATTCTTTACCTGAGTAACCCATCCAACGGCCACGCTGATATCTGTGTATTGCCAAGCATTTGACACATTCCACCCACGCTTAATGCAGGGGATTATTTAGGACGTCGCAGCCTTTCGTCCATGCCATGCACCAAGAGCGTAGCCGTATATTGACGCTGGTACGAATGCCCATCGCCCATCTGAGGCCGAGCTAACAACCAAGGTAAATCTGTGTAATCAACTGTTTCGCCCGCATGTTCTTGCAATAACGTTTGTTCTAGTCAGCCTTGTCCTTGCAATTAACCTTTTAAGTCTGCGCCTGACGCTTAATTAATGCATAGTACACTCTGGTACAAGTTTAACGTTTGTGTTGTAAAATTCAGTGCTGCAAGTCAGCCTTGTTCTTGTCAATTAACCTTTTAAGTCCGCCTGACGCTTAATTAAGGCATAGTACACTTTGGTACAAATTTAACGATTGGTGTTCTAAATTGCTTTGCTGCAAGTTAGTGCGTTCTGGTGACTCGAACTCAAATACAAATTTCATGCCTGCTTGCCGATTTTTAACTAGAACCGATTTGAATTTTGTTGTTCGACTCACCTGTGCGTCGTAGCTTTTAGGTAGAGCGCTTTCCAGCTGGGTGTATCCCGTTAAGTCGTTATTACAAATTGTTATACGTGCCGACCACGTCTGTACTACTGCAAGTTGTTTGTTTGGTCATGTGAAGTGGCCCAATAGATGTATTAACTGTACCGTCTTATGATTTTTCCCTTGTATCTTGTGCATGTTTGTTCACAGGGTGACTAAGTCACTATGTCACGATCGATGTAAGGTGAGGCCCGGACGTGGTGGATGAGCATTGCAGGTAGGTTGCTGCGTGTGTTGCTCCGCTGTGACTTCACGAAGTAGCATTTGAGTATCTTTCGCCGCGTTTGACCCTCAAGGTCCGGTTGAACGTGGGTCTCCTGGATTTGGATCTTGTGGCGCCCATTTATTTGATAACACCCTATAAGTATATACCTCAACACGCTCGCCCTCTGGTGCCTCGTTTTAGGACCCCGCCCCCTCCCTGAGCGTATCTGAGCCGAAGCCTTTAGCCTGTTTCTTACGATTTCCAGGGTGAGCGTCCACATTTCCCGGACTTGTCTAGTTATTTGGTACTCACACAGTCGTGAGTGTCGATAAGTCAATTTGATACTATAACAAGTTATAATAAAATTCAATCTGGCAGTACCCAAATTTTTTTCTTTAGGTGTAATATTATTTTCTGAAAAAAGCTATGCATCTAACATACAAATAGTTTATCGACTTTCAATAGTATTTATCGTAACAAATCCCTGCAGATGGGACGTAGTACATTTTTTTAACCCCCTGAAAAAATTAAATGAGGATGAAGATGGATAAATGCAATTGAATTACATTTTTAAGCGCAACTTGCATTATAAGTGCAATGTTTATTAATTTTATATTCCTACACCGCAAGGTAAAATGAGGTTATCGATAATACATACATACATACAACTATATACCTAACTATTTCTTTTCAAATCTCTTTTTTGGCCCTTAACACCGGACAACGCCAATTTTGCAAATAGCTTAAACTTTTACCCTTGACAAAAATATGTAGACGTATTCTCAACCCAACAGATGTATTTTTTCTGTGAAAATATAAGTAATGTGATTTTGACATTGTTGGAAGTTGTGATTGCGTTATTACATACTAAGTAAATTATTAATGCCCAACCTAAAAGAATGGTTCACTGCTGTTTTTCTGGTTGTTTTCATAAATATACCGAAAAAAATTGCAAAAAAGTTGTATCTAACGAACTTCCATATTCCGTTCAACGATGCATTTTCTAAAACAATATTGCCGCCATTGCGCTACTTTTTATGAACCAAGAGTTTTTTCGACTACTTTGAATTAAATTGGTGTATACTGACCTCAGTAGAAGTACATTGCACTAAAAATTGAAATAATCAATAATTGTTTTATGCTCCTGCATTTAATTGAAATTGGTCTTATTGCAATCACATGTGCAAACTTTGTTAATAGAAGTTCATTCCAGTCAATCAGCTTAAGCAGAGAAGTGTTTTATTTTTTTCTGAAATTATTATTAATTTTTGACGTATAGTTTATTATGCAAAGTTGTTCTGATTGATTTCCTCCCTACCCTTAAATTTAATTACCATACCTAGAATCACCCTGTATATCATTTTAATGCTTATGAACCATGGCAGAACTATTACACTAAACATTTCCATATTCCTAGTTTCAAACAAGCTCAAGTTAATTCCTCGAATATCACAACAAATACACTGTTTTCTTAGTGTTAATGAAAATTAAGATAACATTATTGCTTTTAGCAGAAACTTGAATAGAAAAGTTTCTCTAGTAATCATTTAAGGGTTAAAAGAAAAAATGTTGCGTCATTTTGACTCTTGGTTATGGAGATACATGGTAATTTTTAAAAGCCTGCACATTCAAAGTTGGCTCCGTTTCCATTCACCAGATTCTTTTCACCGGAATTCGATTCGCCGGAAGTCTTTTAACTGGAATGCATTTCGCCGGATATCAAGACCGAGGACACTATGCTGATTGTGGGGACAACACCGGCCGTGGTAGTGAAGAAAATTTATCAAAGACTGCAACTCACCTAAACAGGCTAGAACGAGACACAGTACTTTGCCGAATTTCGTTATATGACATGCACCCTATAATCCGGCAAATAGCTTTCCGGTAAAATAATTATCCAGCGAGTCAAAATCCGGCGAATGGGAAGGCAACAGCAAAGTTTAGTGTGCACAGGGAGGGGAAGCACAATGAAAGGGGGTGGAAAGTTTTATAGTGTTCTAACAACCGGCCAAAAGTTAGCTCTACCCTAATTATTCGTGACGTTACCACTTTATTTCCTGGGCTATTGGTGGTTACGTCCTTGTTGCACGTAAAACATCACGAAGCAGACATAGGAGACTAGAATTTTTGCACAAGAAATAGAAAGTTTCCACAAATGTACAGATTTACCATATTTTTTTCTGGGTTTTGGTAAAATTTTGTCTAAAATGCCTGGGCTATATTATATTAATAAATAATTTTTAATATTTTGTAGAATCCTAACTGCAACTTAAAACGCAAAAGAAACGTGTTATTTGAAACAAAATTGTAAATATTTATTTTTACCAAAAATTATACCCTCTAAGCTGCAGACAAAATCATTTCCAAAGAAGATAATATGCGTGCATAAATATATGCAACATCGAATCACAAGTAATCCAACTAAGCAATAAGTATCCAACAGTAAAAAAGCAGCTTAATTACCACCTTTTTTTTAAATGCTTTTGCAAAAAGCATGAGTGATTAGCAAGAAAAAATTATCTGGAAATATTCAGGGCACGAGCGATATTTGGTAAGAAATAAAAATTCTATAATGCTCAAGTGGCACAAATTATGGGTAATAATATATTAAGGGCGAACGGTTATGCAAAAAAAAAGAATACTAATCTTGAGTAAAAATTTTTTCCAAGCAAACTCATTTGCCAGAAATACATTTCGTGGAATATTTCCCAAACATTGGTTTATTTTGTATCAATACGCAATGCACAATCATAGTCTAAATGAAGTCTTTGAAATACGATCTTGATTAAAACACTGTATTTGGTGATTGCCATGACTACATTTGATAAAAATAAACTGATATCATTCCAAGGGAAAATATTGATTTTTACCACTTTTCCCATATTCAAGTGAGAATTATTTATACGCTTACTTGAAGCCTATGACGTAAACCTGCAGAATTAGACAAGACATCCAGTCGCTCTTGTATCAGCTGCTAACTTGGGAGTTTTCTTGTAGTTCTGAAAGAAGAGGAATACTCTTATTACAAATGCTTTAATCAGTTGCTTACTAAAACATAAGACATTTACATATGTTGTTAACGGTACATACTGCTCACCCAAAATATGTGCGTGCGAAATGCACGAAAACGGAACAAGAAGACTATCTGTTTAAAACCTATTACGCGCAAAACATATATGCAGAAACAGAATTGCTGTTTACCGTACATACGCTTCATTAGAATGAGTAAGAACTGCCCCAATTACAATGGTCCACTGCACAAACATTTCTCACCCGCACAGTTATGTTCGGTGAGCTATACTATACATACCGAAGATTGTCATAAATACATACAAGTGGGTGGTATCTACACCTAGAAGGTTTCCGAATTGTACCGAATTTGCCAGAAGCATGTAATGCATCCGATTTATAAGTTTATAACAAACGAATCACTACAGTAAGCTCAAAGTTTTACACATTTTAGGTTACATTCTAGAAGATACGTTCGTAAAATATTTTATTAATTTCTGTACCAACACGATTCGTTAATGGCAGATATCCCACGGTTCAATTTTTATAATATCTAATATCAACGACTGTATTAAAACGGCGATGCCAACAAGGACCTCATTTCTAAATGCAAATAACGTCGCCATATTCGATCACTGGACGTCTCCTGTTGACCTACTTAAGTGCAACAGACCTACTCTGTGGAATTATATATAATTGTATTATATGTATAATAAATTTATTATTTTGTATCACTGTGTTATTATTCTCTTTTTATAATAATATAACATTTATATTTGACCCTATCTCCGCTTAACTTCTATGAAATTATTCAAATGACACCACAAAACATTATTTGAGACATTTGTTAATTTAACAAATGTTACAATGACAATCAGTAATTAAAGTACGTTTTTTTTTGTATAATAACTGTCAAAGTGTTACAATGTCGTGTCAATTTTGAATATCAAAGTTTCTTAATTTGAACTCTTGACAAATTTCTTTTTTTAACATGGAATCATCATCATCATCAATAAAATCGGATAAAAGAAGAAAACCAAGAAATATTTTAAATGCAAAAATGAAACAAGCGATATTAAATTATGACATATCTGTCAAAATGACAATTATTTTTTTAGTGGAAGAAAAGAACTAAAAATCTATGTACCAACATTATTAAAACTAGGGACCCTGCAGGAATGCAACATATCCCCTAGAAAGTTGACCTTGAAAATTATTATAGAAAAAAATTTACTTTACGTTTTATTCTGACCAAATTCTATGATAACTCCAAAATTGTTTACTCATATTTGTGTATACAGACCATCCACTGACTTTATGATTATTCCTCTAGAGACACCAAATGCATGCAGTTTACATTGCTTCCATCATGAAGTAAGAGGTAAGGAGACCGGTCCCCATGCAGGCCGCTCGCCAAAACCTGAGTTGATATTTGCGGCTCTTTAGTAGTACCGTAGTCTGCCACTAGCGATGCAAATATTCCGCGCCGGGTTAATTGGCGGCAGGGTGGGGGTTTATTTACCTTTTGATTTGTCGCAGCGGTCGTAGCCACGATCACGTGACAGATCGAGGACCCGGCGTGGAACACCAGCGCTGCGAGTGGTAGATACTGTACTATTAAAGAGCCGTAAATATCATCGCAGATTCTGTAGCATGGTGATCGGTCTCCTTCCCTCTTACTCCATGGCTTCCATTCATGCCCTCCACATCAACCAAACAGCAATAACGCCACAATACTGCACTCTGCAGCTACTAACAGCAACTATGACCCCTCTGATTTGAATGCAGCTACCGTCTCCTTACTATCAGACGACTCCCATCACCTTCCTCCGAATTAAAACTACACCTGCATGGAAGTCTTGTACTGGATCCAACACCACCAACCAATTCCAAATCCTTGTTTATAAAGTACGTTTTTTTCCTATAAAAATTTTCAAGGTCAACATAAAATTGGCTAAACTGCTTTTTTTACATATTTAGAAAATTTTCGTCAGGTTTTTCTGTAAACGACTTGTGTCATTTTGACATTTAAAATTAAATAGTCAGCTTCTCTTTTTTTTGATAATGAATACGGGCAAAAAACGGAATATTTTAAAATTAAATGTTAAAAAAGCAATTCTGAGGTGTTTAGAGGAACTGTTGGATATGCAGCCTAACATGCCAGAAGAAGTTTACGAAAGATTACCTAAAACAAAACTCCTTTAATGCAGATTTAAAATTTCCCACCAATTTTTAGTTCTAAAAAGTTACTAAAACAAATTCTACCAACATATTTTTTTTAAAGAAATCGAAGTAATGCTAACATAAACCCTAAATTCTTTGACCTGCAAAATTTTTATAGGAAAAAAAACATACTTTACCTACTTATTATTTCATACCAATATTAAATATTCTTATTCTGCTTATGCATTTTATTAATATGTAACACTGGCCCCTTCTTATAGGGGTGTCAAAATTGCTGAGAACGGGTAGCTCAAAAGTCGGAGCTAATGTTCGCTCAGATATATGATAGATTAACACACAAAACACCATGGAAATACATTTAAACAATTTATTCTCTTTTAACTATAGTTACATTTAGTAATTAGTAGAAATTTGTGAAGTTATATTGTATATTACAGTAAAACAGATTATTTGCCATGAACCGGCGTTTCGTTTCCCTGGCGCAACTGCAACCCGGTGATACACAGGCGGATAGCGGGTGTTTTCGCCTAACAGGTCCTCTTCGGGTCGGTCGGGTGCTTCCTCGCTAGTTTACGGGAGCTCACGCCGCGCCGGCGTCTTGGCAGTTCGTGCTGTCAATTTTGCTATCGTACTATTTTGACGTCTGTAAACACGTGTAGATAGGTATTAGGTTAATTACTGTATTTCTTACCCTAATTGGACTGCTACGATTTGCTCCGGGAGGCCGCGGCGGTCCCTGAGACGAGAGTGTGTTTCTTCGGCGCGGTCGTCGCTGCTGGATAACCTCGTTGGCCCTGGAGGTTTTCGGGCTTTGGAGATGTTATTTCCCCATGGACATTCCAAGTACGTAGCTGACTGTAATCTGAATAATTAATAGTAGTTTGCTGGTTTACCCAGATTTACAAATCTATTGCGGGCTATTTTAGTTATGCATTGAGATTAAAATGAACTGGTTCGAGTTGAAACTCGAACGTTTCGAGTTGAAACTCGAAAGTTTCGGCAGTTGTCTGCGGGGCAAGAAATTAATCTCGCGGTGGCTGATAACGGGCTTGAGTTAATGGGACTGTTAAGCCTGATTAATGTCGAGATTATTTATAAGGGGAATAATTTAAGCTGGCAAGGTGGGTTTCCTGGCGAAGGCTTCCACTTCTAGCGAGCTTTGGGCTTATTAACAGGGAAGTTTTAAGTACCCGAAGTGGGTCTCCTGTCGAAGGCATCCACTTCAAACGGACTCCAGGTTAATTAACGGGAACGTTTTAAATACGCGAAGTGGGTCTCCTCTCGGAGCCGTCCACTTCTAGCGAACTCTAGGGGTATTAACAGGGAAGTTTTAGGTAAGCGAGGTGGTTCTTCTCTCGAAGGCGTCCACTTCAAGCGAACCCCAGGTCTGGTTTTCTAGCGGATATCGGGAGGGAATCAGGAATCCGAGGTAGAAGAACAAGTAAGAATTAATTCGAAATGGGTTCTGTACAGGGTTATTCATTATAAATTACCCACCCCTTATCATCGTTATTATTGCCTATAAAAAAAAAGTTTTAAATAAAAGTTATGTGGTTATAACTGAATTTTGTTAAAATGCTATCAAAAGTACAGTGGCGTGCATAATTAAGGGGATACAAAAAAGTAATATATTTTTTTAAATGGAACACCCTGTATATTATTAAATTTTTGGAATGATCTTTCTTTCCTGATTTCAAAAATATACCATATGTTACCCCTACCTTATACCGTTTTTGAGTTATTAAACGTCGAATATCATTAACATTATTAAAGTAAGCTATGAAAATAACAACTACTTTGTTTGATAAGTGACATTTCTTTAATGAAATAATCAAAATGGTTTATAGTGAGGAAGAAAAAGTTCAAATATTTACTTGTTATATACAAAATAACAAAAATAAACGTGCAGCAAAAAGAGCATACAGGGTGTTGTATCCAAATCGTCCAACGGTAGGGGCAACATATGGTATATTTTTGAAATCAGGAAAGAAAGATCATTCCAAAAATTTAATAATATACAGGGTGTTCCATTTAAAAAAATATATTACTTTTTTGTATCCCTTAATTATGCACGCCACTGTACTTTTGATAGCATTTTAACAAAATTCAGTTATAACCACATAACTTTTATTTAAAACTTTTTTTTTATAGGCAATAATAACGATGATAAGGGGTGGGTAATTTATAATGAATAACCCTGTACTTGCTTTTATACGACTCGCTTGTTTCCTAAGTGCGGCGCATCCTCGCGCTTTCTTGAACGTGACGTCGGTTTCTGCCCGCTTATCTCTCTGGCCATTGATATGACGTGCGTAGTGATAACGCTGTTGTAGGCGACGTATAAATTTTAAATATTGTTTTAATATTTTGCAATAAAATTTTATATGGAGGCAAGCGTTACAAATAAAACCCAACTTCAACTAACTTAATGGGGTTTATTTCCAATTTTCTTACAGACCATAAAATTTACAATTTTCCAAATTTTATTTCTGTTATTACTTATTTCTATCAACAAAAATTAATCCCTTAGTTTACATTTTTAAATTACATAGTTACTTATTAATTTTTAATTACTATACACCTTAAATAATCAATTTCACATAATTGTTTAAATTATAGTTCCACATTATATTTATTAACATTCATTATTTACAATACATCTAATAAGATAGAATTAAGGCTATTTCAAAATTAATGATTACATTTCTTAAAAAAGCATATTTAACTACTTACCAATTATGTCAAGTTAATTTCAAAACATTTACATTTATAAAGTGTATTTAATTATTAATAAATCAAGAACCTTTTCTGAGTCTTTTTAATATTACAATAATTTAATTTCTTAATTAATTAATGAATAAATCACCATAATATCACAGCAATATATTGCTATTGCTCCACGTTGCGGCGCCTAATTATGCTATTTACTGTATACCTACAACGTAGTTTTATGCTTTACTTTTATTTCTTTCAATAAATACCTGCAGCTGTCACCCATCCAAGGACTTCAATCTGCCTCTTCACTGACCCAAGTGTATTCCGTCTGCTCACAGAAGTTTTATAATCTCCGTACAAATCCCAGTATAAATGCAATCAACTACCAGTAACTGCAAACGTCCTCCAGCCAAATATGACAGGATACTTGTTACTCCCACCAACAAACTCGACAAGATCCACTAGCAGCAACCGCAATGTCTTCTTTCTAAATTTCACAAGATGTCGACCACCCAAAAACACGAATCCTCATGATGTCCAACCCACAAGACGACACTTCAATAAGAAGCGCAAGAAAGTACAATACTAGTAAATGAAAAACCTTTTATCCAATTCACAAGATATCCACTCTACTCAGAAACTCGATGCAGCCCACTTCCAGTAAATGCAACGCCAGTTATCCAATTCACATGATGTAATTAATTAACAATAAACTTAGTATAGCACCCAATTCCAGAAATTATTTTTGTAGATTGTAGCTGTTTAACTTATGGTACTCCCACCATATCTATTCTTCTCCATAACTCTTCCATATCTTCTTGTTTTAATTTTGTTTTCTTTTCTCGAAAATTTTATATTATGTATGCCCTTCTATAGACCAAATCGATTTAAAAAATCATATTATAAAAGGGTTTATTTTCAAATTTTAACCTTTTACAAATTAGTATTATATGTTTTTCTAATCAAAATTTATTGTACATAAAAAATAAAATTCTCCACAGTGATATATTTTACGCATATTTTTAAAGTTTAACACTCTATGTAATATCTTATTACAATTATTTAATACCCGACATATTGAATGATTTTTTCAAATAAGTATTTGATATTAACTTTCTACTTTAATTCAGGTAATATTTAAATCATATGTTAGAACCTTTCTGTTTCTTATTTTGAATTGTTCGACTGAATTTAAATTCTAATCCACTATTTTACCAAATACACATGTTATTAATTATAATATTTTTTTTTTTTAATACTTAAATTCATCTTCGTAATTTAATAATGAAATATTTTAATAATTTCTCAATATAATATCAAACCCTTGAAATATTTTTACCAAATAAATTAACCTTGCCAGGACATTTTTAAAGTTTGCGAATGTATAAGTTATTTGCCCATTCTTCTAAATTGCGACCCCGTGTGTAGATAAAATTGTCATATTATTCCGCTTCAATTTAAGTGTATACCAAGTTTTATGCAGGCACTATTTGCTTTAGGCCGCAACAGTTGCGCTCTGGCCTTGGGCCGTCTGGCTGAACACGTGCGCTGTTTTCGCCTCGCAGTCGTCGCGGGCTTGCAGTTCACCGTGTTTCTTGGTTGAATTTAAAACGCCAGTCTGTGAGAGCAAGTGAGAGGTCTTTGGAAGTTTTTCGCTCCATGGGAGTCTTTCAGCCTGCTTTGCCAATGAGTAGAGGGAAGTGGATGGTTCTGAAACCTCCCCCTACCACTTGACCTTGAGTTCAAGGCAAGGACACGTTCGAAGCGAGGCCAAGTTCAGAGCGAGGCCACGTTCAAGGTCAAACCCGCGTTCGAGGTTGAGGCTATTTTAAAACAAATTCAAGGTCAAGATCGCGTTTACGGCCAAGGGCATAAAAAGAATTAAGTAGTACTTAGAACAGACTGCGCTTAACACATTTATTAAAAAAATTTAAGCATGAAGTAAACGTCTAGGATACTTCATGTCTAAATTATGACTCGACTAGGATTCGAACCTAGGTCTCCCTATATATCCGCAGCGCAATCTGCAGCCGAGGGTATCTTTACCTCTAGACCATCGAGTATGATAGAATATTTGGTTACTCATCCAGAGTACCTTCGTAGAGTGAAAGATACCCATAATTTAATAAAAAGTTATATTTAAGATGCACATACAAATAGTAATTACAGTAGTGGCTAGACTAAATGATTATAATACCAACAGATTAAGAAATACGTTACAGACATACACATTAGAGCGAATAAAATAGTGCTTAAAACAATAGTAGATATACAGCAGGAATTATCCGCGGGTGAGAGCAGCTTCTTCAAGACACCCGGTTTATTTTTTAGCAAAATCGTTTGCCAATTCGTATCTACCGCATATGAAGGGAAATGGTATTTTATCTTGAACGTTAAAACGTTATGTTCAGTAAAGTTGTTCACTTGTATTTTAAAAACGGAAATAGTTGTCAAGGAACTGGTATCCATTTTACGCCACGTCACGTTGTGCACTCCATCATTGTAGGCAAAAGAAACTGAACTGCACCGCGGCGGTTGAAGGACGTAGAGAATCCCATCATGAACTGCAGCGAGAGCAACCAAAAATTGTATTGGTAGCATGTTCAACAAGTCGATGGCAACTAGTGAATGGTTTGGCGCCGCACTTTGCATCACTTATGACAACAGCAACCTTTTGTTTTGTCGGCCGCGCCCGTTCCATTGTTGCCAGCCACATCTACTCCGGGGGAAAAATGCAACGCATCGATAAGTTGCATAGTCAAGTCTTCTATGGTTTGTAATTGCTGGTAGTCCTTGGCAATTTTGCAGTTGGGTGACCAACGGAGGTGTTCAGATAGGGGTTTGTCATTGCGCTCCCAACCAGAAATTTGATCTCCGCAATAGAAACATTGTACACAATTAATCGTGTCGCTGATGCAAAAGAAACCGGCATCTGCTAGCGATTCTGGAGTTTGACCTCGACTCCAATCGCCGAATGTTCGTAGCCGTTTGGAGTAGCTCCCAAATTCTGGATATCGAGGTTCTGAGCTCATGATGGCAACTAACTACGCACACGTTTGTGAAAGTTTTATATTCTACAATTCAAGGTCACAATCTCGAAACTTTAAAATAAAACCACCGAAATATTTTTAAATATATTTATTTATTTCCAAGTATAAGTTATATATGTAACTTTCCCATCCTCCAGTAGGCCTAGGTATCGATCCACTGGCTTGAAGATGTTGGTCTGCCACCACACAGCTGACGATCCGTCGAAGACTGCGGGCCACTTCCGTAAGGTGGTCGTCTCCGCTAGGGTCTCTCCTTGTAGGTTCAGGGCGTACTCCATTGTGACCACTGCCTGGAGAGACCGTTGAGAGGATGCTGGAGGGCAACTAGCCAAAAACCGACGAAAATGACGGTAAAATTGTTCTGCATTCTTGAAGTTAGTTGCCATAGCTGCTTGATGATTATGGTAGGCGCTGGAGGATTATGGCAACTGCTACAGAAAACAGACAACTTAATATAGGAGCGTAGTCAAGGATGGAGGTATACAAGGTCAAGGCTCTTACCTTGAGATTCACATATAAAGCGTAACGTTTTTCCACTACAGCTACCAGTCTTCATGCCTGATATTGTTGTTGATGCTCTCTTTGAAGATGCTCCCACATTTTACAAGGAGTTTGAATACTTCATCACCTCCGAACCGCGACCTCCATCAGCTCGTCAACTCCAGGCTGCCGTAACAATAGACTATTCAATGAGTCTTGGAAGCGAGCGTCTATGGCAGTCGACCCTCCTGAGGACGCTACCTACCACATATGAGGGTGACCCATTCCTATGGTGGCGGCAGCATGTAGAGGTCCCCATCCAGCGCTTTCTCGCTCGGCTAGCAGATGGGGATGTAGTATATATTACTTATTGTTGGTTTGATTAAATATATGTGTATATAAAGGTGTCTGTGTTTTTATTGCACTCCTAGCGACGTTTATGATTATTGATATTTTATAAGTAGAAGCCCACGCTTTCGGTATTCATATCCAGTTCGACGCTTGAGCAATGCCTATCGATAAATTTGGCAAACATATGCATGCGAATTCCACGTCACACCCGTAGGTGTTTGTGGTTGAAGAGCTAAGCGAGCCTTTATATTATGAACGAGATTTACAACTAGTATCCGGCATCTTCAATAATGATAGATGGTACATCCTAGCGCATGGTGACATCGAATATACTATTCCCTTCCGTGAAGCTGAAATAACAAATGTCTTACTTTATCCCGAAAATACCCGAATTTATATCAACAAGATGGGGTCATATAAATTACACGAAATGATCGGGAAGACATTAAAAAAGGGTGATATGCTAAAATTTTGGGCAGTCGAGCCAAATATGCTATATGTGGAATTTCAACTCAAGGTTCCCATAATTGTTGAGTCCAAAAAGGCAGTGCAGTAAGCATGACTTCAAGGTCAGCGTTTACGGTCACCTCCTACCACATGTAACCTTGGAAATGTGAAAATAAAAGCGCGTAGAAGAGTCTGCAAGGGTAGTAGCATCCGATAGTCGTGCAGAAATGGAAGCCTTGTTGAAAGCTATCGAGGTAGTTCAGAGTAATAAAGCAAGAAAGCCGCAACCACTGCTCTGTCCAGAACTTCTGAATAGTAGGACGTACAAATTAAATAAATCAAGTTCTAAGTACGTGAGTGTAGGGTTTGATTGGAGTTCGCAATTCAACCCAAGTATTATAATACGGGGTGCCAAAAATGACTGGGTGCAGTTAAATGAATGGGAGTGGACAGCCCTGATTGCAAATCAAGGAGTGATTTCCAACTACTTCTATTCTCTCGACGGTGAGTGGCCAGCTCTAGAAATAGGAAAGAAGAGGATTGCATTTGAAGCGATCCAGACAAGGAAAATAATCAAATTGGAGGAAGTGGGCTTGTCAGAGGTGCGTTTAGCGAGCGAAACTGTAGAAGAATTGTGGCGCTTGCAGAAACTCGTGGAAGTGTGATTCGCACAATTAAAAGCGTTGCACTTTGAGAGTTTCTATAAAGAGATAGTGAAGGGTGTAGCAAACCTTTGTGGAGACTGTTTAGTAAATGTATGGTCTGTAGTGGATCAGCTGGAGGAGAACTCTGAAAAGACTGCGTGTATGTTATAAGTGCTAACGTTCGCGAGTTCTATGGTAAAGTGCGACATTGAAGTGGAAGCCCTGAGTCGTCAGTTGGCAGTGTAGTCATGTGAATGAATTATAAAGAGGCTGCTCAACCGGCTGCAAGAGACGTACCTAGTGCGGTTGAACGATTAGCGAGTTCGTTAAAGGATTTAGCTTTTGAAGCGTCGCACGAAGTCGTATATGGGTTAGGACGTTCCGGATTCAGTGACGAAGAGTTGTATAAAAAAGAAAAACAGTACAAAAATGGTGCAGCTGTCGGTCAACTATTTTTAGACGGAGCCATAAATGAAGGCCTCCTTGTAGATTTAATGGATAGTCTTGGCCTAAAATGGCATATGTGTGAAGTAAAAGCCTTTATAGAGAGGAAGGAAAATGAAGAAGAGCGTGCAGTTTGACGACTCGAAGAATAAAATGTACAATTTGCGTACGTGGATGTATGCGTATCGAGAAGCTCGAAAAGGACGGTGGGAATGGGCAGGTGTGGATAGGTTGCGGTTCCATCGGAGAATACTTACTATGGATGAAGTACTGCGAGACGTCTTGTGCGCCGAACATAAGCAGACAATTTATGTAGAACGCTTTTCCACTAGTACGTAGATGTTTAATCCATGTAGTTAAACTATATATTGTAAACAAAAACAATAAAAATAAAAAAAAAAGTTGTTTTATTCCATTATGTAGTGATTATAAATATGATACACGTTAGATAAAGCGCAATAACAAATCGGTTTAGAATGATATAAACAAGCGGGTTGTGATGGGGTGAGGGCCGGTCTTTCTTCCACTTCGATGATTGGGATGGTAGTAAAGCGGCGTAGAAAAGTTGCCTTTTCTCGACCTTTCACATATACTTCGGTGGCACCTTGCAGAAGACGTCGCAAGATTGCAGGAAACATGTATGCTGGAGTAAATACCTCATTCCAGTCGATGCAATGGTGATTAGTCATTATTCAGTGGGCTTGTTGTTGTAAATGAGGTGTTAAGGAATGGAGGGCGAAAGGGGGTTTAAAAATGTGGTGAGATACTGAGGTACCGTCGTAGGAGGCCAATTTTTTTGGGCTGAAGTGCTTATCGGACGTCTTAAAACCTTGAATATCGATAATGATCTTCATCGTATTAGGTATAGGGAGCACGGTCTAGTTACGCTAAAAGTCGAGGCGCAACTGAAGTGTTTTGCGAAATTACAGTTGTTTAACTGCTTTTGACAATGCGTTGTAAGTAAAAACCCGATCGTGACGAACGAGACAATACGCAGTTGTGTTGGCTGGCACGTTAGCGGAAGTTTCAAATTCAACACGAAAAACGACAGCGTTTGCATAAAGGTAGTCTTTTTGATGGGAACAATCGATTACAACAATGGGCGCCTTGTCTGCAAAGTCATGGCGGGAGAAGAAGGGCTCATCGATTTTGCTATAATAAGATGATTGAAACTTGGAATACATGTCGTATAATGTTGCGTAATGATTGAGTGCATAATTGTTATGTAAATTGTCGTATGGGAATCGTTCTGTGTTCAGATGAACTCGGAAATTAGTAAGACCAATTTTATCGAAATTAGCATTGTCCTTAGCGATTAGCCCCGAACGACCAGATTGAAACCCTACGATGACATATCTGGGAGTTTGTAATTTTGTGCTTGTAGCGATAGCGTGAGAATGTTGAGTCACAGCTTGAACACCGGGTATGATATGAAGCTGCCAGCTGCGAAATGCGACTTGAGTGTCAATATTTTTATCGATGTATTTGGTCAGGGCTAATTCTTGAGCAAGACCTGGAGTGATATAAGGAACCTTCCAATATAGTTTGTCAATCGTAACTTTAGCCGTCTCCCCTACGGTAGCACTGAATACGGCGTCGGCATCGGTATTGCTGCGAATTAATACGAGTTCTTGTAGGATGTTAAGTATTACTTTACCATAATCTTCGGCGAATCCTAACAGCATTCTCAACGGTATGCAGGCACTAAAGTTACCTTCCTGATCGGTAATGGCAGGATCGCCGGCGGCAAACCAACCTGCATTTTGAAGCTTTTTAACGTCAGCGGAACTGTAGGACACATCCCTTAAGAGTAGACGTAATACCAGGTTTGGTGACAGAGTCGACAACGACGCCATTGATTTCGTATCGGATTTCGCTAAATAAGTGAGCCAAACCATTGTTAAGGAATTTAGCCGTTGTAACTTCACCGTTTTCCTTCCGCAACTTTCCCTCTAGGTACAGATAGCTCAGGCCGGGAAGAGTTGACATATCTTCGGGAATTGGAATTCGAATTTCATCGTTATAGTCAAAACGGTTTGTATACGGTTGATGTGTGTGCAATTGATTGCTAATGATAGAAGTGTCGACGAGGACTCGCTCTCCAATATTTAAAATACTCATTACACTATTGTAAAGCCTAAGGACCGCAAGAAGTCTCTGTTTGTTTTAGTTAGCTGCGTGGTGGACGAAGCCGTACTGATCTTACGAGGGTGTGGGCGACGATTCTTATAGGAAGTGAAGCAGGGGCGGTACGGAGTGGTGAATCGAAAACCCATTACAGTTTCTTTAAATGTAATGTTACCGTGACGGTCTCCTTACTAAAACTGACAGGATTATCAGATTGGTCTAGTATTTGAATAGTTAAGTTAGTGATCTGTTTCGTGCTGATCGGTAGATAGATGACTGGGTTAGGGGTTTCCACTATTTTGTACCCGGGTGGTACTATGGGGAAGAATTTGTGAATGATATGGCCGGGCTTACCATTTTTATATGAACCAACGGAGATGTTGCAATGAATAAGAATCGAGTTGATGTTCAAAATTTTCGTAACATGTTCAGCTGTGTGCCACCTATCTGCAGCATAAACTTTTTTCTCAAAGCCTAACATGTCCCGGATAGTATTGTCGCTTTGAAAGTCGATTAGAACGGTGGACTTTATTTCGGTTTTTAAGGTGCTGTTGTTTCCACGTAGCAGTACCTGTTTAACACCCACATCAGAATCGAGTTGATTATGTAAAAATTCGGCAATGTCCGTAATTTCATATGCTCCCTCCGGTATAATAATAGGAGGTTCTCCAACAAGATGAAATTCATTGTTGGGAGATCAAACGTTTGGAATAGTATGGTAGGTTTCGAAACTTAACAATCCCAAGGCGTATTCGCTACCATCGTCTAAGAAAATGGGAGGGTCAAAATTTGCAGTAAGAACAGATGAATCTCCCGTAAGAGTGAATATACTGGACATGATGAAGCGCGGCACTTAAACTGACGACAAAAGCGGTTTCGCAAAGTTATATAAGAATTTGAGACACAAATGTCCGCATGTGTATGATGCGAGTTTTTGATATCTATTAGAGTTGTACATAATTGTGTTGTTGCTACCATCGCTGCGAAAGTAGTTTACTAATTCGGGAGGAGGTTGTAAGCGACCTATGCTATCGAAATACAGAACAAATCGATCAGCTTTAACGTAGGCTGTCCAATGTGTGCCAGGTCCAACATCATCGTCTAAGTTAGTAACACCACATTCTCGTTGACGAATTTTGTCGGGTAGGGCATCTCGCATAAATATCCCCCTAAAATGGGGAATTTCTAAGCGTTTAACGTACTGTGCAATATCGATGTTCGTCAACGCTCGGCGTGGTAGCTTCAACGGTAGTTTTTTGACTGATACGGTCGTAGATATAGCCCTTTTCCTCGAGCAATGGATTCCATAGCTTTGTTATGCCGTTCCTTTTCCTGGAGATCCTTTTTAGAAGCCTTTGAGTCCCCTACCGCTTTAGCGACTGCTGCAGCACCGCCTCCGAGTGACCCCAATGCTCCTAATGCAGCAAGTATGGGTACAAGCGGCAATATACTTCCTCTCTTGGGAACAGGTACTACTCTAGAACGAATTCGGCGTTTCCTTCGCGATTTAAAAACGACCGCGCCTCCAATACGTTTACGCCTACTACACCTTGTACGCTTCCGTTTTCTAGATACTCCCGTACCAAATTTTTGCGCAATACCGACAATAGGTAGTGCACGCTTTCGTTTCCGGGAAACTCTCACACCAACAGTGGGTTGTGTACGCTTCCGTTTTCTAGATACTCCCGTACCAAATTTTTGTGCGGTAATAGGTAATGTACGCCTTCGTTTTCGGGGGACCGTCACACCAGCAGTGGGTAGTGTACGCTTCCGTTTTCTAGATACTCCCGTACCAAATTTTTGCGCGGCAATAGGTAGTGTACGTCTTCGTTTCCGGGGTGTTTCCATAACAGCAATGGGTTCTGTACGCTTTCGTTTCCGGGAGACTCCCATGCCGAGTTTGGTTTTCCCTTTCATAATCCCTGTAACAGCAAGAGCTTCCGCTCTTTCTCCAAGAGTAGAGTCCTTTGCTTTAACGCGTTCCCAAGCTTTCTGTGCAAGAACTTTATCCGCCGCGTGACGTGTCGAAAGATTGCTAGATTGTGAGTATGCGATGTCGTGTTGCTTGCAAGCCTCGTCCAGAGGGTTTCTTCCTCGATCACCTCGAGAAAGCCGTTTGTTTAAACGAGTACCAGGTCCGCAAAACTTGTAACCTGGTATATGTAATTCGAAGGGTAACTTGTCAATAAGGGTGTTCAACAAACCGCGACCTTTCCGTCTTACGATTCGACGACGACTACGAGTTTTACGTCTAGTATAACTCATCTTAAAGACACGCTCGTCGAGGAGCGACTGACGGTGTGAAGCTCAAAGGGGTAGATATATACTTAGCACAGCGCGGTTAGAAGCTAGTTCGTCCCCGTCCGAAAACGATGGCGAACGTCAAACTGGTGAAACAAAAATGTTCGCTGCCGGTAGTAAATCATACAGTAAATTCCATGTCACACAGGTTCAGACGACACGGCACTTTACTGGGTATGGGATGTAAAAGGGGTTTGATCATTGGTCCTTCCGGCTCTGGGAAAACTAATGCGATGATCAGTCTTTTGGTGCACTGCAATGGGGTGCGGTTTGAAAACTTGTATTTGTATTCGAAAACCCTTGACCAACCTAAATACAAATTTCTGAAGATACTTCTGAAGTCACTAAAAGAAATCGGATTCTACGAATTCAGCGAGGGGTGTGAGGTTATCAAACCACACGAGGCGAAAGAAAATTCTGTTATTGTGTTTGATGATGTGGCATGCGACACTCAAAGCATAATTAGAGATTATTTTAGTTTCGGACGTCATCGAAATATAGATTGTTTTTACCTCTGTCAGACTTACTCATCAATCCCGAAACAACTGGTACGAGATAATGCGAATATCATAATCGTATTCCGGCAAGACCACACCAATCTTAAACACATTTACGATGATCATTTAAACACAGACATGTCATTCGAAAAGTTTAAAAACTTATGTTCCCACTGTTGGATCAAAGATCATGGATTTTTAGTTATCGACAAAGAAAGCGAAATCAACGCCGGTCGTTATAGAAAAGGGTTCGACAGTTATTTCACTATATAGGCATGGACCACTGCTGTACAAATTATTAGTCTACGAACAACGACAGTAATAGCAACATGGACAAACGGTTATTAAACGATCTTATTAAAGCTAGAAAGGCTGTCAGGCGGAAATATGAAACTTTAAAAGCAGATATCGCCGAATCGCAGACGGCTCTTGCGGAGCAATTTAAACCAATTTCCCAGCCACTCACGGAATTGCTAAATACAGCAAGAAGTAGGACCTATGCTGAGAACCATCAAACGACGAGTGTCCACACCATCTATCCTACCCCGTCCGAGAAATGGCAAAACCCCCGTACGAGCCTCAACCCCCGACATTGCCATTCCCGGATCGTCGACTTCAGCGTTGGTAACATCCACACCTAGATTTCTTGACAGAGAAGTATTGTATGAGAGTTTACCGGATGAGGAGCAACAGGTAGAAGTTCAAGAAGAAGAAGCGGCAATTGAAAGTTCAGTAGCAGAGGCTAGGGAAACCGTGCGACAAATGATGGAACCGGAAGTTCTAGGGGAATACCTGGAACAGTTCTCAGGGTTAGCTAGAAAATATATCGAGGGAATGATACGAGATACAGAGAGCAAGTACGATCTCCACTATGGAGTTCGATGGGACATAGACACTGATAAGTTTGCAATTGGGAATAAACAGCTTACTTTTGAGGGTCAGGACATGGTTATTACAGATCACGGCAATAGAATAGTATACAAAGGCACCCCCGGCTTTTACGAATTAATGTTCTTAAAGAAACCGATGACTTATACAACCAAAGACCGTGAAAATTACTATGACATAGTGAACCGGTTCGCCGCAAATCGTAAGAACTACGATCCAACCCAAGAGATAAGCGGCAACGCCGGCGCAAAATATATGAAAGTAGTACGTTCCCTGGCTACATCCTCCGGCATTAGACAACCTACCAGAGCCGCATCGAGGGTGCAGCGTACCGGTAGGGGATTATTAACAGTAACCAATAAAAAAGTGGAATTTGTTCCTTGGAAGGATCCAAATTCATTAGTGGATCGTCTGCGCATATTACTAGCCTCTCAGGTAGCGGGGCACACCGGCCATTCCAACGAAATCGTAAGCATCACCCAAGCTCTACGAGATGCAAAAATAATTCACTAAGACGAGTACAAAAGCAGAGGACCTATTGAATTACGATCAGAAGTTGTTAGACGATAGAGTAATGCCCATAGACAAATTTGGACGCCACTACCATAGCGCGCGCTACGGTTCTCATCGCAAACATATCTTTATAAAAGTTCAAAATGTAAACCGACTCCATATAGAGGTACCACTGCTGCTAGTGGGGCGTGGTTATGACGAAAGCGGATATTCCAAAATTTTCGGTAATAATGAGTACATTTTTCCGTTAACGATCGGTGAGATCATAAGTGTTCAAGTCAGCGGACCTTTGGTAGTATCATACATCAACGGCATCAAACACACCACGCTTGTTAGTAAGACATTGCGGCGAGGAGATAAACTTCAATTCGAATCAATAAACAATAAGTTATACGTGCAACTGCTGCTTAAATGTCCCATAGCAGTCGATACAGCAACATTCGGCAATGAGTCCTAAGGAGGATCTAGTTGCAGAACTTCACAAACCAGCGCGAAGAAATTTCAAGAGACGACGGGTGATTCTCAAAGGATTGCATGATTTACTACAAGCGGATTTGGTGGAGATGCAGCCATATGCACGAAGCAATAAAGGTTATCGATACATTTTAGCTGTTATTAACGCGTTTTCTAAATACTTGTGGGCTCTTCCGGTAAAACGGAAAACGGGAAAAGATGTAGCGGCAGCTATGCGAAAAGTTCTTGCTAATATGAAGGTATCTCCTAAAAACGTACAAACCGATTTGGGAAAAGAATTTTATAACAGCGATTTTCAAGCATTGATGCGACGTTACAAGATAAATCATTACAGCACGTATTCAACTATGAAAAGCAGCATCATAGAAAGATGTAACCGCACCCTTAAGAACATGATGTGGAAGCAGTTTAGTTTGCAAGGGTCCTACAAATGGTTAGACATTCTGCCCCAACTTTTAAGCAAATATAACACAACCAGGCATAGCACAACAGGTATGAAGCCGGCTGAAGTTAATCTTAAAAATGCCAAACGTCTGTTACACACCGTGTACAGCCACACAAAAACTGTAGATCCGACACCTCAAAAGTTTCATAAAGGAGATTCTGTACGCATTAGTAAATATCGTTCGATATTTAGCAAGGGCTACACACCCAGCTGGAGCAACGAAATATTTAAAATAGCCACAGTGCGACTTACAAATCCTACCACCTACAGACTCACCGATCAGGAAGGACAAGAAATCAAAGGTGGATTTTACGAGCACGAATTACAGAAAACCAAACACTCGGACGTATACCTGGTAGAAAAGGTGTTGAAGAAGAAGGGTAATCAGTTTTACGTAAAGTGGTTGGGATTCGATAATCGTCACAATTCCTGGATATCCAAAAACAATGTTGTATAACTTACTATGACTCTATAGAACTCTTTCAATAAAACACTTTTTTTTGTTTTACTACCATCTATTTCCTTTAAATAAAAACTTTTTATGTTTTACAGTAATTTATTATTGTAAATGCTGAACATGAGTGACTACAGTGTTAAATAACAAATATACTTGGTAATGCTGGTTCAAACAATCAGATTAACTTACTATCTATATCATACAAGCTAGTGTTCCTAACCTATACTATAATTGCTATATATACAATAACTAAACCTACAAAGTACAAGAAAGCTCCTGCCGTGTAGGACCTCTGCTGTTAAGTAATAACGAATACTGTTCCGCGAACATATTGCTACGTCATCGTTTCGGCAATGCGCAGCAAGTTGTCTAGAGGACTGTTATTATCATCTATGTCACGGTGACCCCACGCTAAGGTTTTGGTAGTATTAGGAATAAGGAAGCGTTTATCATCTCGCGAAGAAAGCGCAACCTTATTCATTAATTCGGTGTACATAGTGTGTAAACGGGAACGAAACACATACATCTGACAAAATACAACTTCCCTCCTGCTTTCGGCTACAGATTTATAAATTTCGGTGGTGAGGTGATTCCGAACAGCACTCTTTCTAACTCCCTTCGCCTTTTTGGCTTCCTTACCAACAGCGTTTACACAGTATGTTTTTGCACCGACCCCGTAATAGCTACACACAGCCACCCCAGCGTACTCATCCTTAAATTTGCCAACAACGGACTTGGTTCTCGAAATTCCGTGCAAACCATTCTTGTAATTTGATGTATCAAAAAGATGAAGGTGCTCTTGCATGTCCGCGTAAAAATTTTCAGTAAAAATTTCCAGGATGAATGAGTCCGTGTATGTATACAGTAGAGACACATTAAGGTCGTATTTATGCTTCAAAAATTTCTAATAAAAATCGTACATTACCGTTTTCGAAAGATCTAAAACTGAGAAACCGACATAAATGGGTTTGTTATATAAAACCGACGTTCTGTTCATTTCCACTGCTATTAAATTTTCCCCAACCCGAATTCTATCTTTAAAGTTAGGTTTCGATATCAAAGCTTCTACCCCCATTCTATTACCAATTTTCTCCCAATGACTAATTAACTTTACAAGAACCCTTTTGTCCACGTTTTCCATGGTTTTACCAAAGACGCTATTGTTAGCTAGTTTGAATGAATTTCGATGAAATTCATTATCAGACTGGTTACGTAAATTTGTGTTTAAATCGATGTAGGATCTGAGCCAAGAAGATTGTCTAAACTTAAGTATTTTATGTGTTTTAATCAAAATCAAACCAGCCTCTAAGCATTGCTTCAAATTTCTGTAGTGAATAATATAATTGTGTTTGTCATACAAATTTGGAATTAATTTTGCATTTTTAAATTTTCCCTGCGGAGACACCAATAGCTCGGGGCAAAAGGGGAAGTCATTGTGATCGTCATGTAAATTTTCGGGGTACCGCAAGTCAACTTCCAACACGTACCCAGTATCTGAGTCGTCCAAAATTTGAAATACGTCAAAACTATCAATTTCCTCGTCAGTCAACCAAACAAAACCACCTTGCGGTAGAAACTGTCTCATACTATGCCCGTATAAGTTGGTTGCGTCTAAAAAAACAATAAAAGAAGTGGGTTTTAAAGCGTCATAGTTACCCGCAAATTTATTGTTGGCAATAGCCTTTCGCCCGACACAAGTACTGACTCCCCCACGAATACCCTTTCTAAAAAAGTGAAACATATCCATATCCGTCAACAGCTCCAACTCAACCCCCGTATATTTTAACATGGCGTCCCAACTTAAACCGGGGGCGGTGAAGTACTGCGCCGGATCTAAATTATATTGATTTAAATAAAAATTTCCAAAGTTTTCGAAAACGTCTGCCAATATAAGCACGTCATATTTGAGGTAAACATCGGAATAGTCGCCCAACGTTTGACATTCGAAAGTTTTCCAGACCTTAACGGCGCGCTCGTAATCGACCTCAGTAATATGCGTCTCGGTTAAATGATCATAAAACTGGGCGATTGTGGGCAACGCCGGTTCGTCTAATTTTGTAAATGAATCCAGATACGAATAGGGAAACACATCTTTCTGTCTCATCAGTTCGAATTTGATGTCATGTCCGAATTGCTTATGAATTTCAACACATTGATCATCTGATAACGTGGCGGCCAGCGATGCTAAAGAAGAACTTAAAAATCGGTAACTATCTAAAAATCGAATTTGCATATAAACGTTTTTTCGTTTTCCGTCAACAACGACTTCATCTACCCAAAGACGTTTACCAAATGAAATATATTTTTCCTTATTTTCTGGAATGACATCAAGCTCCTCGTTATTTTGAGCTAAGTGTTTGACAAAAAGGTGGTAATCGTAATTTAAATTGTGAAAAAATACGGGAATAAAATTTGGAAGTTTATAATTCAGATTGCAATTGGAATGGGCAGCTCCCCGATATTCTCCGGTCAAATGGTCGTGATCGCGAACCTTTACGTCTCCCTCTCCAAAAGGACGATTGCAAATATGACATGAAGCAGCATCCTTAAAATTTTGAATTTCTTGCGGAGCCAGAGGCTTGAGGGGTACAACATGCTTCAAACTGTTGGAATATAGCGCGCGAAGGTCTCCGTCTAGACGCTCAACAAACACGTCCACAGCATCCTCGCCCCTATAAATTTCGAATTTGGATAGAGTATCATCAAAAGAACATTTCAAATAATACGCGAAAGAATACGGTTTGTGCTCGCACGTTTTGATCGTATATAGTCCTTCGCGATCCGGCTCCTGATTCCCACCATCGACAGGTGATAAAACGATCTCGAAATCTGCGTAGCAAACATAGGGCACTTTCAATTGCTTATGATAATTATCAAATTTAAGAATGTTCTGGGGCCTCACCTCCCCACACTTATCCGTGATCGGCTCTGTCGTAGGCAACTTTGTGCACACATGATTACAGTCAAAAAGCTTATGGTTCTTCAGATGGGCATCGGTGCGAAAGTAATTTAGACAACCATTACAAAAATGTTTTGCATTGGCCCTAGCCGTTATTTGCCGCAAAACTAACCTAGACAAATTGGTGATCCAACAGTTGTGGTTATTACCTTCGCCGTCTGTTAGAAGCAGCAAATTTATATGTCCGTTTTTTATACGTGGCGAATAGTACAGAGGTCCCACAACTTCATATATGGTAATATCGTTTTGAAAAGTCTTTTCCAACGCGTATACATTTATAGAAAGTTGAGGGTTATTTTTTTCAAATTTAGAAATATCGCGCAATCTAACAGGGAATTCAATGTCCTTAAAATTTAAAAACTCGCTGCAATCTGGATACGAACTCGTTCGATTAGACGATCCATCCGGTTCGCAGATGGCCGAGGTTACCGCCCACCCTAAACAACGCTCGTCATCGACGTTTTGGACGTTCACGATCGCTTTCTTGGACTGAATCTGCTTCGGGAGCGGGATATACGAAGACGCCCGAAACGGATTGAATTTATTTATATTTAATTCTAGGTACAGCAACTGCTTCAAGATCCACCCTGTAAACATTTTGCGGTTAGTAACATTAACAAGAATTACAGTTGTAATACACACCTGAATCACGTTCCTCAAATTCGGACACCTTCTGGTCCAATATCCCCGTTAAATTATCATATAATTCGTTCAAGTCTGTAGCGCGAGTGACCACCTCGTTGGTCGTATTAAAAGTTTTGACGTCTTGTACATCTTGAGTCTCCAAAATAAAATACCCGAAAAGTTCGAAATTGAATTTTATACTGTTTAATTTGGTCAGTTGCCCTTCTATAAGACCTATAATTTTGTCTTTCAGTTCGGTCATATATTCTACAACACTTATATGATAATTTTCCGTGGACACCCTGTAGCTGGCAACACGGGACTTGAAGGCGCTTGGAAGGGCCACCACTCCTTTCCCCAGGTGGACGACATCACACCGCCTCGTGTGACGATTGCTCCTCAGGTGTCCAACGAAACAAGTCCGAGGAACATTTTCATCACATACGTCGCAGTATTGCGTCCTGGGGAGCTGTTCTGTTAAACCAAACGTTAGAAAACATGAAACACTACAATAGAGACACACTCACCACCGCTGGAGTCATTAAGTCTTGGGCGTTTACTCGCCGATGGTCCCTCACCAGCTGCTACCGAAGCCTCCATAGCGTCACCTTTAGGAAACGCACAATTGATATAATCAGCAGCAATCAACACGTTTCCACTTACCACTCGTCGATGGGTGGCCAACCTCGTGGCGACAGCTATCTCTTCGATGGAGAAACAAATTGTCAGCTCTGGCGAAGGACTCTCCACAAGCAGTGCACCTGAACATAATGGCAAATTAGTCTCGCGCAATCGGTTAATATACTAATTGCGCGATTAGCTACCCAACTCGAGGCTTACTATTCACAAACGAAATGAACACCTTTATTTACAAACACTGATTAACAAATTAAACCTCGAACGGAATACCCAGGTGTCACCACGGGGAGGATTCGCTTTGGACACCCTGGAGAGGATAGGGGGGGGGAGGTTATTTGTGCTAGGGGTGTATGATATGTTAAACGATTATCTACTCGTTACTTAGCCTTTTTATCGAGCTCCTGACGTCTTGCACGAATCGCACTCTCCACAGCTAATAGATCTTGGATTAGCTCCAGCCTTGCTAACGCAGCATTCTTAAAGATGTTCATGTTAGTTGCGCTGTGGCCGTGGCGGATCTTAGGTAAAGCAGCTATGCTTTTTAGGTACTCATCGTGCATCGCCGCTTCTAGGCTGGCGGCTCGAATTTCTAGGGAGCTAATAACAATATAAGCTATTAAACTGGAAAAAGCACGTTCTGAACACCTTCAATGTTAAATAACATATATGGATAGAAAAATAATATCTAATATCTAATATCTAATATCTAATATACCTTATGTAATGTTCACCGCTGCGAAGATCGGCTGCTTTAGCATCTATTGCATTGCAATTAGACACGTATTCACGTTCGGCACGCTGGGATGGCGAAATGTCATCAATGTCTTCCTCCTTCTCCTCCGGGGTAGACGTAATCGACACCACAGTGTCGACTACGTTACTCCCAGTGGCTGACGACATGACGGCTGCATTGCCCGAAACCGGAGACTGCACAATTACAGACGGTGCTGCGGTCACATTTTCCGAAGGTTGGATTGTTGGCTGCTTCGAAATTCGACTGGTCGGTCGACTTGAGCCGGAGTCGATCTCCAAACCATCTACAAGGGCTGTAAACTCTTGCGCCGCACCGTCGCCGGAAGCCACCTTTTCCAATGGAATGTCGTCAAAATCGAACGTTTCCATAAACATTTCCGTTTGCGATAAATGAGGAGGAGACTCATGTAACATATTTTGGATTTTTGCCACAGGAACATCAGTCTCCTCATTCATACCAACACACTTGACATATTTCGCCAAATTGAATTTTACTGGACTTTTCCTTTTCTGATCTTTCTTTAAAGCTGATTTTAAAATTTTGCTAGAACCTTGACTACTACTTTGAGAAATGGTTTCGTAAGTAGGCGCAACTAGTACGTCACTTAAAACCTTTATGGTGGCTTGCGGCGATGTTTGTACGGAACTGAGGGCTAAGCCGCTTGGTTCCGTGCAGGCGCAAAGTTTAACTGCACCCGTTTTTTTCAAACTGAGCCTATTAAATTTTGAAATTTTTTTCGGTAAAACCGTACCCTTACAAAACGGACAAACAGCGCTGTTGCTAGCCATTGCAAACACAAGAGAATGGTTGCTCCCACCTCAGCCAGGTTTATTTATACTACATGCAAAGGACGGCTTTAGCACGCAAACCAATTGAAATTGAGTTCGTTGCAATCTACATTTTTTTCTTACCTCGGCTCACACAAAGGAAGTTAGCCTTGAAATATCTTTCGGTTCGTTGCCTACATTTTTGCAGACAGCAATTCAAGTTAACATTGAAACACATTTTTCCAGACAGTTTGCTTAGATAATATAAAGTACGAAACTAATGCAACAGCTATTTGTGGTTCTAACATGTTAAAATGTTTAAAAATATTTCACAAATACATTTCAGCACATGGTGTTGTAATATAGGCTTATACATCTAATATTTTTAAACCGTTTAATAATAATCAAATTTTATGCCACTGTTGCAAATATTTATATCCTATTAATTACTAGCGCTTATTAAAAATACTGCAGCGTTGGTCGTGTGATAGGTGAATTTGTATTCACATTAATAAAACGCGAGGTTTCAAACATGAAAGACAAAATTTTATTTATCAAAAACATATATGTGCAATCATGCAATCAAATCTATTTAAAATTGGCAGTTTAAATGCATACTGTATATAAGAAACTTTCACTGCTAATATCTAGCTTCGTTGCAATCTACATTTTTTTTCTTACCTCGGCTCACACAAAGGAAGTTAGCCTTGAAATATCTGTAGGTTCGTTGCATGCCTCTATTTTTGCAGACAGCAATTCAAGTTAACATTGAAACACATTTTTCCAGACAGTTTAAAACACAGTTTACACAAATAAAGCGCTTCAATCTTATTTGATTGGCAATATGGAAAAAAGTTATTGTCTAACACAGTTTGCTTAGATAATATAAAGTACGAAACTACTGCACCAGCTATTTGTTGTTCTAACATGTTGAAATGTTTAAAAATATTTCACACATACATTTGGCAAACGGTGTTCTAATATTGGCTTATACATCTAGCGAATAAAAAACATAACGAAATTTTAATTTACGAGGGGGTGAAGCCCTGAGTAATTATTTTTCGCAAGTTAATACAACGTCTGTTCGACTGTAATGATTAATAATTTTGTTTACAAATGCATTTCCAATATAGCATTTGAATAACAGGTCAATCTAAATATATGAAAACATTCTACTGGCTTAATATCTACCTATTAATATGTAATACAAAAGTAATGTGCAATTGCTTGCTGGGTACCGGGCATTTTAATTAAATAACATCTGCCGTTTAACCACGTTCGAAAAATTCAGAAGCGATGCACTGGTTTCACTTTAATGTTATTTTCAATAATAATTACTAGGTAAAAGCGTTTAAAAGAGCAACATTGCGGTCTTATTAACAAAGCAAAGCAATTTTAAATTGTTGATTTTTAATGCAGCTCTCATTGGAACAATCGATATATATATCCGTCGCTAGCAGCCTTTCATTGACTTTTAAAAACTCGGCTTCGGTACAGATTAATCTGTCTGTAGAAAAATGCAAGTTGTTTACCATGCTAATATGACCTTTTTTCAAAAACGAGCGTGAATTTCTGCACGTACACACAAAACCTAAAAAACGTAGATGTCTACTGTCTCTTGTCTATTACTAACGTCAATGCAATAATAGGATTTACTCGTTTATATATTTACTAATTCAAAGAAATATATCAATCCGAGACGACTGCTTTCATTTTTACTGCAAATTTTAAATTTAAAGATGTGGAAAAACACTACACTAATTTTGTAGGATTATATGAAGGAACTTATTTTATATAATTATGCATACACTAGGAATTACCAAACAGGTGCTGCTCCACATATTTTCGTCTTCTAATAGTGTGGCAAATGGCTACAGCAGATCTAGCTAAATTTATGTACTTGAACAACTAAATGCCTATTACTTTTTACGTCATACAATGCATTGCTATTCATCTATTCCTAGAAAACCTAGGGGTTCAAAAACGTGTTATTCCAAATACAAGAAATCCATTTTTATTGGTAATACATGCAGTAGATCTACTTGCTTATTAAATGACTGTCTAATTAATCTAATTGAAAGCTTATGAAGTTATCGCTAGAATTAAAAAATAACTGATGCATTATTAGAGTATATAACATATAACCAAATATCTATAACTATCTAATTTCAACTAAAACTATGATTTTTTTGGTATCAAAATGTTCTTTTTTAAGTGTACAATTGAATGGCGTTAGAAACATTTTTTTTTCTAATTGCGCATTAGATAGACGTAAAATTAGGTTCTGGAAAGTAAATTGGTTACCCATTCTTTGCCCTCAATACGTAGTCGGGGGAACTGCATATATAAGGATCGAGAATTTCTTGAAGAAACCACAATCCGCTCTCCAATCCACTGCAACTACACTTCAGGTAAGATATTGTTGTAAATATCTGTTTTTATCTTAATGTCCATATCTGCACTTTGAAAATGTCTTTGTAAATATATGTCCATATCTGTACTTTGAAAATGCGTTTGGACTCAGTAAAAGAAAAATTTCTGAAGAAAACAACGTTAAAATGTCGCACACGAAAGTTCTTTTTTTTCTAATACTTTTCTAATGTAATCTTAAAATGCTCATATCTCCGTTGTTTATTGAGATATTTTTTCACCGTCTTATGCATCGGGTTCCTACCGTCATGTACTACATTTTAAACATTTCTAACATTTTTCTAATGGTGTTTTAAAATGCTTGTATCTTCTATATTTATTAAAATATTTGGATGCGGTTTTTTGCAGTGTTGCTACTGACATATACTACATTTAAAAATTTTTTTTTTCAAATATTAAAAACGCTCATATCTCCGGTGTTTATTAACATATTTTACCGGAATTTTTTGCATTAAGTTCCTACTTTCATGTACTACATTTTAAAAATTTCTAACATTTTTCTAATGTTTCTAAGCAAAATCTTAAAATGCTTGTATCTTCGTTATTTATTAAGATATTTGTATGAGATTTTTTACATTGTGTTGCTACTATTATATACTACATTTAAAAAAATTTTTTTTTAAACTTAAAAACACTCATATCTCCGGTGTTTATAAAGATATTTTATCGGGATTTTTTGCATTGTGTTTCTAGCATAATCGACTTTGATATTCTAAATTCTAAAATATTTTTCAGATTAAACAGAATGGGTAAGACGCTTATTTTTTTTGTATTCTAAACAGTATACATATAAGCAATTTACAGAAGAATTTTTAAATTCGATTGTCATCGGACCGCCCATGTCATCTTTTGGTAATTTTGAGTTAATTTTAATAGTTGATGTAATACATTTTTATACTTTTAGAAAAACGGCTTATGAAGCATATCATCGAAAAATATGGGACTGTAAGAAAAATATATGTTCATAAATCTGGTTCACAATACATTTATTTTAAGGACGACATAACCCTAGTAAAAAACTCGACCTACATCCCAGAAGCCACCCTTCTAGAGTTGGGGTGGTTTCTGGGAACTCGTTTTAAAGTTTATCGGGACCTCGAATTACCAGACATGCTGTGGCTGATCTATGTGAGCAAAAGTTGATTTGCTTCTTTGAAGAAACTATTTAAGTGTTCTTTTTACAGCTATTGTGAGGCCGCCCACAGCATTCTAGGTTAGGTTAGTTTCTAAGTTAGTCAGTAAGTTGTAAAATATATAATAAATGTTTTAATTCTTTTAATTTTTTTATTACATCGTTATAACTACATGATAAACACTTATTGCTGTTGTGCATATTTTTTGAACGCAATATCATATGTAATGGTGTCCGAAGCAAACTTTAGCATTTCATACATGCAACAAACATTTTCCGATTGTATGGGTGGCAAAGACTCTTCGATACTCCTTTTAAAGTCGCCGGGTAAATTCCAAACACCTTCGATTACACTGCTGTAAAATTTTTCAAACATCTGACTTTTTACTAGTTCAGCTTTCGACTGCAGCAGGGGCAACAAATTCCACAATTCTGCTACAGACTTGTTTCCGAGATGAACTTGGGATCGCTTACGTTCCTGCAGCACTATCACTTATTGTTTCCGATTTTTTGAAAATATATTATTTTGCCAGGACTTATATCCAGCGGTTTTGGCTCTCCATCTTCATAGTTAAAGTGCCTATTTATCACATCTTTATTTGCAACAAAGAGCAGCCACTCTCCTTCGTCTAACAATATAAAATCTTTGTTAATCCCACTAATTACCACTGCCGGCACAAACGATCCATAACAGGTCAAGCCCAAACTCACAGTTTTATTTCTTGACTTATTCAGCGGATAAGTTGTTGCGTTTAACAATACTGGAAATGAGAGTTTTACGTTTTTGTTAGTCACTCGCTGCTTCACAGTTTCACCAACCTTTTGTACTTGCTCCATTGTTTTTGCTAGTACAACACACGATACACTACTGAACACAAAACTACATCTCCTGTTATACTCATTCTTCAAGGTCAGTGTCGGTGGCCTCGCTCCGAACGTGGCCTCGCTTCGAATGTGACCTTGGGCTTGCACGTGGCCTCGCCTTGCATGTGACCTTGGGCTTGAACGTGGCCTTGCCTTGAACTCAAGGTCAAGTGGTGGGGGGAGGTTCCAGAACCATCCACTTTCCTCTACTCCAATGCCTCGCCAGATTTCTTACCTATCGGCAGGGTAGCGTGAGCCGGCAGGCATATTATAACAATCTGATCTTACTAATTATTTGCTTATTTTCGAGCAATAAATAATTACCATTGTTAAGGAAATTTTCAAAGAGAATTTTACAGCCAGATAGCCAGATGCCAGGGTTCAGTCTGATCAACTCAAATATACAATCAAGTACACATCAAACAAAGCGGTTTATTTTATATACCTATTTACAGTTTAAAATAATAACTAAAATATTCCATGTATTTTCAAATAAAAGATCTGGATTTTAATGTCTTCTTAGCGCCTACTGGGTTAGGCAAGCCACGATACTTCCTCGGTCGTACAACCTCGTGCGTAGAACGGGGGAGCTGGTAGTTAGGGGAGCGTCCTCTACTCGGCTAAACTAGAAACAGAAACTAGGTTAAGTTTGTTTATTTTTATCGTGGGCATGAAATAAAGTTATATTTGTTCTTATTTCGGGGGTGTTGAGATTGAACTTGATGTAAGGCGTAATCCCGGTGCGTCGAAGCTATTCTGCAGTGCCCGTAAACTCTCGTGTGATAAGTGAAAAGACGGCGGAATTAAATATTATCTGTGCCGGCTAATGACTTCTAAGCCAAATTTGCGTTTTAAAGCTTTTACTCAAATTCAAGGGTTTTTTAGATAATAGCTGGGGGCTGGCTAGTTACGTTATTCAAGGTGAGTAAAACCTCCTTTAAGCTACATGAATTACTTCTAGTTTAAAGCTAACCTCGCAATTTTCGGCTTAGACCTCGGGGAGATTATACGCTGTGAATCGGGGCACTGCGGAAGGCATAGGAAAACTGCAGAACGAGATTCCTCCAGGTGAGTGAAGCTCTGAATTTTTACGGGTACGTTAATTACGGGGGTTTCGTTGCGAGCACCTAACCTCACAAATGGTTCAAGTTTATGCACAGACCTGGGGGGCCTTGCTTTTTAAACGAATTACGTGGATGTTTTCGGGAAGCGGTTTCGAGGAGGCCTAAAACTCTTGACAGGCGTATACCATCAACGAATCACGTCTGAGTTTTAGACAACGTCGGTTTCGAAGAGAAAAAGTATCTAAACCCCAGACAGGCGTATAAACAACGATCCACGTCTGGATTTTAGACAAGATAACTCCTGAATCGGCTCGGTGGAGACCACAGGCATTTAGATCAATGAGCCACTTTGATCTCTAGCAGGAATTCGGGAATTTCTGGGAAAGATTGGTTCCCAGACTGAAAGTCAAAAGGTTTTTCGGACGGGACCAGGATTTGGGCCCCAAGGGGCCCCAGGCAGGGAGCTGGTTTGGATCGCTGGACGCAAGTCCAGTCTAACAACCTACGATACCTCTTATTTATACATTACCATACGCCGTAATTTGTGCAGGATTTTAGGCAGGGATGCGCTGAATGACGACGGCTCGTGACCTCTGCGCACCTCGAACGTTTCTTCGTGCCTCGGCAATGCTTTCGGACAATTTGTGACGAAGTTTTAGCGGCGGTCAAATTCGAACGTATTCCAATACGTAAAAATACGATTTCGGCCGGCGCTAACGTCACAATATTACCACTTCGACGTGGGATTCATATCAAACGAGGATGTGCCACACGTCACCCTGTTTATTTTCCATGCGAGTCCCGTCGCATTGTGTCCTGCGAAGGTATTCTGGAGTATGCGTCATCAGCAATTACAACTGTAGCCTTGGGACATGCCGAGCTGTGAAGCGGAGTCCTGCCGCCAAGTTGAGAGCTAGGTTATACCGCAATAAACGTAGCTTGTATTTTAGATGTTAGCCGTTATATCGTTGCTACGTGCATTCAATACTCATCCCTTGCTATTTTTACGGTAATTAACGTCTATAGTTATATTCTGTGTAATGTTTAGTGGCCGCTATCATGTTTCACGTACTAAATTAACGCTAGTGGTAAGGTTAATAATAACGGAGATTTTGGTGAAAAATCTAGTTTGGCGGCCATTTTGGCGAGATGGCGGAGGTTGAACATTTGGCATTTTCATTAGCGCACCAAATTTTGAAATATATCCAAAAAATTAGAATTAGAATTCCGCATTTTCCACTCACAATCGCACTGTCTGACGGAGCCGCATTCACTGTTATCACATCGACCCCAAATCACTGCACCTGTACAATATTTTATAACTACACAATCCTATCGATTTGTAAATAGGTAATATACAGGAAACACTTAATCAAAATAATCCACCACTAATATGGTTATGAAGTGAACACCAAATGGAGTTGTTTTATGCGTTGCATTCATACATACAATTCGACCTGCTCCAAACATTCTTAGTATCTAAATTTGAAATTTTGTTATTACCTATGCTTAATAGGTAAAAAGTCTTGTTTTTGTAGAGAATCTTTTGTATGTTCAACAACTTCCTTTTTATATGTATAACACCAATAGTTTTGTTACTTTCTGATTTCTCAGCAACCCACTTATCTACACTCATAGCATCGTTACAGTCTTTACAGCTTTGTCATCTAAGTTATATTTTTGTGCAATATTATATATGTTTTTCCCAGTTGTCAAATGTATACGTTGAAAGTCTGTATCCACACTTTCTCTAATTTTATCAAGTGTTGTTGCATGCGGTATACCTACAAAGGATTCTAAATAACAAACACTTACAAATGTTTATTGGCAATTTTACCTTTCATTATTTGAGCAGCTATCATATTCTTAGCATTTTCAGATAAAAGCAAATGGTGTATTTAATTATCATAGCCATAGTGTGTTTTGTGATATTTTATCCATTAGAAACATTCTTTGCCAAAATGAAAAAAGAACATGCAAAATTTAGTTTACCAGATCCTTGGGTTTTCTCATACACGTCTCCTAGAAATCTGAAAAATTATGCGCTTTGCCCCACTACTGTTAGAGTAATAGTAAATAGAGTTACTTGCTTTCAGTGTACCACTGTGTGTCAAAATAGGTGCCGATTTTAAGATAAAAATTTTATATATATTTTTAAACAATTTAGAATCAAGTAAATTCAGGTTCTTAAATTGATTTGTCATAAAAATATTTTATAATATAAAATATAATAAACTTGTAACTGAATATAATTTTAAAAATTAAAACAAATTGAAAAGCAAAATTGACAGAATTGGTAACATTTTACAAATACTGAATTATGCAAATTAAAAGATGTTGGCATTGTAATATTGCTCTAAGTTTTGTAAAGGTATTTCTTTATGGAGTAATTCTATTAAATATCGCTGGCCAATTTACTTTTCGTAAAGCCGGCCCTGCTTTAAGACCGGCCCTGTTAACGCGGCGTAGTAATTCAACTTCACTTGGGCTTATGCTAGAGCCCCGTGATGCGTGAAAATTCCTTGTAAACAATTCATGTCACGTCCGAGTCGCTTTGTTCGTTTTATAATCTTGGGGGTTACCCGGGGTATTTATAGTACAGTTAAACTCAGAACTTAAAAACAAACAGATATTGGAATTCCTTTCTTGATAAATATTCCCCCTTTCATATACCAATTGCGTCATGTTTCGCGACTGCCCGGCGTCGTGGTAATCACCACTTCTTTAAATTCGTATGCATCAAATCTATTCTGAACAACCCTTCCTTGTTCCACGCACAAAGAAATTAGGCTCTGGGATTACATTTGTTTTGGCAATAGCGCATTATGCTACCCTTGGACATTTCCTGTTATTGACTTCAACGCCCAAAGTTCGTAAAAGCTGACCTTGTAACTTAATATTTTTGGGATCCGCTGTATAAGCCAGAAATTCCTTCTAGAACGCTTCTTGATGACCAAGCTTTGTGTGAAGGAAATAAAAATTGATAACTCCTTAGGGAATGATGCATTTAAAAGTATTAATTTCGGAGTTCTAAACTCTTTTCCGTCGTATTCTTCGGGCAGAGCCCCATTGGAAATTTCAATCAGTATCCGACACTTACAGAAGTCAGTGTGTAAAGTTTTGCACTCCCCCGGCCTTCGGAAGCCGGGGACTGCGCTGATTTGCGCGAGTGTTTTCTTGTTAAGTTAGTGAGTTCCGCTTAAACCTTTGGAACGACTGTTGACTCCTGCGGAGTATTAAGAAAAACACGCGCGGTGGGCAATTATTTCAGTTAGCGTTGGTAAAAGTAAGCCGATTCGTCTCCTACAGTTTTTTTTCTTCCCAGGGGAAGAATTTTGCATTATTTGCAGACCCGATTTGAGACGGCATCTCTAAGCTTGTGATTAACGGTTTCCCGTGCTTTTGTGGGGAAAAACCATTTGCATACTGCATTTTTAAATTACCAACGTTGAGTAAATCATAATCAAAGTGAGGCCCACCGCGTGTCATCATCGTAGTGCTCTGGTTGCATCTGTGAAAACTCCGATTTCGTTGTGCCATTTCATCCCAGTGTGTTTTGAGTGCCGGTCGGCGTTAAGCCACGGCCAGGTCCGGCTCCAGCCCTTTCTGCACTTCTGCAACGCCTTCCAAGCTTCGCCGAGGACGAGGTTATAGCCGAAACGAACGACGTACTTACAGCTATCAGGTAGGAGCTATGTATTACTCCAATTGTGCCTAATTAATGTGCGACTATAATTGTGTGTGTTCTTCAAGAGTTCGTAAAGATTGCGCACGTTATTTAAACGTAAGCCCATGTTTTGCTTTGTTTATTACCAATCAGGGGCCTCACCCCTGTAAGCTATTTCGTTTTGTCTGTTGTGTAACCATATATTTAGACCATAGGGTAACTTTGCGTGGGATCCCTTTCATGTTCATATAGGATGTGTCTTTTCGTTTTTATTAAGTTTAAATTCGCCTCCGGGTGATTTTTATTAATGTAAAGATTTGTGTAAACTTTATAATTCCCTAATTAATAAATCCATTAAAGTCAATTTGATTATTTGTTGAGTTCTGGACCCCTTCTGGGTCATCATTTAATCCAGTGTGGCAAAGGCCGAGTGTAATTTGCATTGTAAAGCTGAAAGTACGCTTTTTTGATAAGCAAGCCCCAAGCTCTGGGCTAGTGTTAGTGTTTTTTGTTACTATTTAGTAAGGGTGTGCCTCAAGGTAAGTCGTTGTGTATGGCCACTCTTGGTGTTCTTCCTGAAGACTCGGTGGATGCTTGGACAGCGAGGCGAGGACCTCCTCATAGCTTCGTGAAGTTCTTGCTTTATTCACGTAAGCAACCCCCTTTTTAAAAGCAAGTGGCGTCCTTTTGGCAATTCTTTTAAGCAAGCTTAGGGTAAGTACCCCGTCGGTCTTTCATTTAAGTCTTCGAACCACGCCTTCCCGACTGAGTTAAGTGCGCGTAACCGGAGCAACAAAATCTGCTCCAGCACATTAAGATCTGTTTTCTAGGGAAAACCGGCGAACCCTGTAGTTTGTACCCGATTTTGGACAATAATTTTGATCATTGTCAAACTGATGAATTTATACCGTAACAGTTTTCAGTTGTAAAATGTGTTCCCTTGTCGGTATAGTATATTAATTAACTGAGAAAAAAGAACGTTCAACATCGCATGATGTTATAGGTGCAAACTGATAAGAGGTGTGGTTATAGTAAAACTCAACATCATGTTCAACTCTCTCACCACAAAGTAAATTCTTAATTATACTTAAGAGAGGAGGGCCTGGATTTTGATTTAATACAGAATTTACTTTTTCTAAAGCAATTTTTGACACATTTCCAGGAGCTTTCTCTAGCTTGCCATGCACATTTTCGATTATTTACAAAGAGTCTGAAAGAGCTAACCCTATTGTTTCCAGTTTTGTTATATCATTGACAATATGCTCAAAATGCGATTTAATATACAGTAGATCATACTTAATATTAATTTTTTTTTTTAAATTCTGAGCATTGCCAATACATTTGGCGTCTTTGGGATCAAATTTAAGAACTATCTAAAAATAAAATAATTCAGTGACCTAGCCTCGCACTACCAGTGGCACTATGTACACAATTTTACTCTCACGCTGAAGACACACGATGAAAATATAGACAGCAGTTTATTGTGTTGCATATGGATAAGCCTTATATTTGTTCTGTAATTGCAAAAAAATTAAATACTATTCTATACTTAAACAAATGAAAAAACCATGTGCCTAAAAAACTCACGAAAGGTTAAAAACTTAAAATCTGCTCTATACTCACTAGGGAAGCACAACTCCTCCACTTTTTGTTGTATGTCATGTTTAGTTTCTAAATGATGCCAAAGGTCTTTCAACATAAAACATTATTATTATTATTAACATAAAACATGCAAAATCCCATAAAGGTTCCATACACTTTTTTTATGTTTACCTATTTATAAGTACCTTCTAAAGTTTTCATGAAAATTCTGCTTCACATATATCACACATCATTTTACTATTCTTATTTACATATAAAATAATGTTTAAACAGCAATAAAATGAAAAACTATTTAAACTGCAATAGCTGTGTAAACTATAATGTTTTGTTATGATGCTCAATTCAACCGACGTGAAATTAGGAACAGAATTCATCTACCAACAGCTTCCTAATTGGTTGGAGACTTGCTGAAGTTAGACGCTCATGTGGGCCATCCTCCGCTATTTTGTTCTATAACACTATGTACTACTAAGTGATTTTGAAAGGTATAGATACAAATACAGCATTAACGTATTACATACGATGTGTAACATCCATTTTTACTTCCTTTTACTATAAAGGAAGTATTTGATTCACCCCAAAAATTCGAAATTGAGTTTTCAACAGATCTTCACGGTTTAGAGTCCCCTGATCCCAAAAAACATATTTTTTTTATTGGTCTGTCTGTGTGTCTGTCTGTGTGTCTGTGTGCCTGTGAACAGAATATCTCAAAAATGAAAAGAGGTATGGCGTTGAAACTTCATATATACGTTTTGTGTACTATGTAGATGAGACAGCAAGCTTTTAAAAAAATCACATAACCGTAAGTAGGTGTTTACTCTTGTGATTTTTCAGTTTTTTCGATTTTTTCAAAAACGGGTCTAACGATTTTTTTCAAACTTTACATTTTTATTGCATTTTTAATGTGTATTGATGTGAGCGAAGTCATTTTCCAGTTGAATACTTCTAAAGTGGGCTTCTCTCGTTTTTTTCAATTTTTTTTATTAACTCCTATTTTAAATAGAACACCCGGTATATTATTACATTTTTGAATTCAGCTTAAAATTTTAGAGAAAATTTGTCTCTTCAACTAACGCTCTATTTTGTACCATTTTTATAGAATTTGTAATTTTTGAAAATTTTTGACAAATGCTTAGAAATTAAAAATGAATTTTTTGACTAATTATAAGATCACTGTAAAAAGAAGTTGTGTGAGTGTATCACACCAGATTTTTTGTACTATCTTCTTCTGTAATACAGCATATCAGCATATGAATATGCTCTATCCTTTTCGCAATTGCGAGCGCAGCGCCCTAGCTAAATAACATACCACGCTTCTTTTTGTTTTTCAAAAACGTATGTTTTTGATTACTACAATTTTTTATGAATGACACGTAAACGTCAAACTAAATCATTTTTGTGGAACAAAAAACGGTGCCCATTTTAAGTGTTTCACATAAAGTTGCTATATTGCAAAGAAGTACATTCGTCTAGTTCCTAGAAAAAAAAATTTTAATTTCAAAGAACTCGTTAAAATTATAGTCATGTTGTTGAAGTGTATCGTGTGTGAGCATCGCCTACGTTGATTAAAAAACTACGTTCGCAATTTTTATTAATCAATGCAGGGGAGGCGTGTGACAAAACAACCTTTAAATGAAAATTTCTATGAAAACCAACACAGAAAAACTTGAGAAATCCTATAGAATTTTTCTCGAATGCGTAAGGTGTGCCGATTACTTTAAAATTAATTGAAAATATAAGGTGCCTTGAAGTCAGCATGACATATAACGTCTTGGCATGTAAATTTTGGCGCCTTAGCTTCAGGGTTGCCAGCGCAATTACGAAAAAGATAAATACTTATACATTCGTTTGCTTGAAAAACGGATGGCACCAATAGAGTATGTTTTGGTTATGTTGGCGCATTAGATAAACCTTGTGTTTGTATCTATATCTTTCAAAATTACTGGTACTACTTAAGTGAGTATCTAATTAGAAGAATAAGACCTTTATTTCATAATAGTTTTAAGTAGGTATATCTTGTCAATAATTTTTACTTTTATAAAACGTTGGAACAGTCGAAGTATATGTTTGTAAAGTATGATCAAAAATTAATTTTAACAAGTATGGCTATGGAATACTTCCTAATTTATGAATACAACTACGTTTCTACTTACAGTCACGGCCAAAAAAACCGGGACAGTTTTTTTGACCTAATTTTCAAAATGTGAAAAGAAGTGCTTACACTGACAATTCTAATTAATAAATGTCTTCAAACGTCATTGCTTAAATCTAAATAATGACTTTTGATGACATTTATTAATTAGAATTGGCAGAGTCAGCACTTCTTTTCGCATTTTGAACATTAGGTCAAAAAACTGTCCCGGTTTTTATGGCCGCGACTGTAAATGTCAAACTTGATATTTGCTTTTTAATTGAATTATAGTTGCATTCATAAATTAGGAACTATTCCATAGCCATACTAGATGAAAATAATTTTTGATCATACTATAGAAATGTTTTCACTTAAATTAATCCCCAGAATAGGCAAAATTATGGTTGTTTCCTTGTGGGGCACCCTGTACATTATAGTAGTTCTTTTGAGTTCCATTTGAACTCATTGGGCGCATTCAGACGACACAACAGTTGAGTGAGCGCTGATCAACCGCTCAGTTGGAGCGATGTAGGTTTGCTGAATGGCCTTTTTCAATTTACGTTGAGTCAACTGTCAAAGATGTTTATTTTAACCTATAAATACAGCTGAATGTTGTGTTTTTGTGTTAAGAGTTACAAATTAACTGTAATACGTGAAATGAGTAATGTATTTACATTTTTGTTCAAATTTCCAAATAAACCATCTATTATGACTTATGAGCGATGATACTATCAATAACAAATTAAAGTGTAATATCTTTATATTTTGTTCAAATGAAGGAATAAATATTATTTGATGAGGTTACCTAGTAAGATAAATTAAAGAGTAATTAGTGTACTAGGAAAGTAGGTAATTATGTAGATACTATCTAACAATAATTATCTAATAATCTTTATCTTTTATCTTTTAGATAGTATCTACATAATTACCTAATAATCTTTATTTAAATATCCCCTTAAGTGTATGCTCTCGATGTAAAACTATGTAACAAGCATTAGCAATTATACAGATAGTATTTGTAAGTAATATTTAATTTCCGGTAATGAATCTAAACTGTAAAATACGCCATTATATTCATATTGCGCGGTAAACACGTCCATCTTTCTGAGCGGTTTCTGATCAGTGAGCGGTTTTGAAATACGCTACTTAAAATACGAGAGCCTAAAACCTGCCGACGGCTCCGTCAGAAAGTTCCTGGTTATGACACAAGTGGCGCTGTGCGTCGTTTAATTTCGTAATGTTTTCAGCTTACATGTGGTCTAACTTTCTAACTTGACAGTAACTTCGTTAGAGTATTAGTCAGAAATCTTGTCTACAGCTCCGTGAGATTTTGTTTATTTTGCGTTTTTTCTTTTATATCGCTAAATAGCATGGCCCTTATTTGTATGGTGTGTGAGAAAATATTTACATTACAAAAAAATTTAAATAGACATTATAGAAACATACATAAAAGTGATCTAGCACCAATTTCCTTTCCTGAAAATAGTCGAAATTACCAATGTCTGCACTGTAAGTGTTCTTATAGACAAAATAAAGATTTATTGTTTCACTTAACAACTGAACATAATTTTCAAATGGAAACAGAAAACGTATACTTTGAAAACTTTGCTGGTAAGTAGTTACGTATATAAGTAATATTCATTATAAAATACAAAAGCAATTTTAAACAACTAAGAGACAATAACTAAGTAGGTATATTATATTTCTCTTAATTTTCAGATTTTCTGGATTGGAAATTTAAAGTCGAGAAAGAAGAAAAATGTAATTATATTATTGCAAGAGGAAAGGCAAAAAATAAACTAGGGGAAATAGTTAAAACATACATATGTAACAGAAGTGGTAAGTGTTTCATAATAAAACAATTGTATGAAATTTAATTCGAAAGTAGGTATTTACCTATATTATTAGGTCAAGTGTATTTTTTGAAAGGAAAAATTTCAAAAGTTCTCGTCGGCAATAAAACGTGCAACAAAGAAAGCGACAGGATATTCTTCGTTTTCATGCAAATAATTCATGTACCTGACAATAAAGGGTGGGTACTTCCGGATTTCTTGCCTATGATTTGTTTACAACGGAAAAAGGTGATTCAAAGTTGCCGCTTTCTTTGTTGCACGTTTTATTGCCGTCGAGGACTTTTAAAATTTTTCCTACTACCCATAACAAATATTTATTAAGAATAAGGTAAACAGATATTTTTGATATATTTCTAGTTTGTAACTAACATTTCATAAAACATTAGGTGTACCTAAGTATTTGTTTTATTTCGGTAGGAATGGCCTCAAGGAATAATAGAACTACCAAGTTTCGACGCCAGTTAAAATCACAAGGGTCATGCAAACTAAATAGGGCTTGCATTAGTGAAATAAAAACTGTTGAACATTCAAATGCAACAGTTTCTATTACAAGAATTAAAAATCATTATGGACATAATGCAGACATTCAACATATCCGTATTAGTAAACAAGAACGAGCTTCTGTAGCTTCAAAATTAATGAGTGGTGCTTCAAAACAGAAGTAAGTAATACAATTATAAATGTGACTATAATAATTTATTTATTTATTTATTTTCAGAGTTTTAGACATTTATCGGAGCGATATTGGAGATGTATTAAATAGAATTGATTTACTTACTAAAAAAGATATTGATAACATAAAAAACAGTTTTAAGTTACATATTTCCGAAGGCGTAAAACATGAAAATGATGCAATTAGTGTTGATTTATGGGTAGAAGAAAACAAAAGTTTGAAAGAAGGCAATCCTGTCTTATTTTATAAGAAACAAAACGAAATAATGTCTACTTTTAAACTCTCCGATTTTTGTCTCATATTAATGAATGATTATCAAAAGAAAATGTTTATTGAATTTGGAAATAACATTGTTTGCATTGATTCAACACATGGACTGAATAACTACGACTTCGAAATGACTACATTAATGATAGTGGATAATTTTGGAGAAGGCTTTCCCGTAGCATACATGTTTACCAATAGAAAGGATACTGAAATTCATGCATTATTTTTTGAAAAAATTAAATCAAAAATTGGAATTATTAAATGTACAACTTTCATGTCGGATATAACTCATGTGTTTTACAATGCTTGGCTTGCTACTATGGGTTCAGCAACATATCAGATATATTGTGCATGGCACATAGACAGGGCTTGGCGAGTTAATTTATCCAAAATTTCAAATAAAGAAAAACGTAATTGGGTTTATAAAATGTTAAAAGTTTTGCAGTATTCTTCAGATTCTAATATATTTCTTGATCATCTCCAAACAGCAATATTCAAATTATTGGAAGATAATGATACACATAATTTTGGTGTTTATTTTCAAAATAATTATGCGGGCATTTATGAACAATGGGCTACCTGCTTTCGAAAAACATGTGGAATAAATACAAATATGAGGGTGGAATCTATGCATAAAATTATTAAATACTTTTACTTAGATAAGAAGCACGTAAAGCGTTTAGATAAAGGTTTGCATGCTGTACTTAAATATACCAGGGACAAAATAGTATATCGTATCATTAAACTGACAAAAGGGAAAAACACCATCCATCATACTGAAATAATTCACCGACATAAAACAGCTTTAGAAAGTTCTTTTGATGTTGAAGAAGCTGGTAAAAATAAGTGGAAAGTTAAATGTAAGGAAAAGAGTTTGATAAATGTATACGATGTGGAAAAAATAATGCAACTAACATGTTGCAATCAAAGTTGTGACTTTTGTTTGATTTGTGTACATATGTATACATGTAACTGCTCAGATTTTGTTGTTAAATACAATATATGCAAACATATTCATTTTGTTGCATTTCAACGCAAAACAATTCAAGAATCTATGGAGGATACTTTAAGTTCGGTTCCACAAACAGTGCATGCTGCTGATGAAATCAACCAATGTATTTTAAGTGTTGGTAAGGCAAAAACAATGCATGGTTTAAAAGAAGAAATTAGATTTCAGCTTGATAATATTTATTCTAATTTGGATAATAAAAGTGATGCGGTACTTACACAGTTAAATTCTTTATTAAAAACTGGAGCAGCATTGTTAAATATAGGACAAGACAATAAGAAAGACTTTGTTGAAGCAAGCGTATCAAATGTTGCGAAAAATATAACGCCACAAAATAGATTTTATTCTACTAGAAAGAAAAGGAACACGATAAAAGAAAAAATGAAAAAACCTAATCAAGAAGAAGTAAATACACTTGTTGATGTTTTAAATGACACACCAACATTGGTAGTTTCTACCAATTCTGCTTTAGATCACAATTATACAAATTATTGATTTTTCTTTTTATTGTGGTACTTGCTCTAAACCTATTGCATACTATTATATTTTACTGTTATATATGTATGTCAAAATTCACATGGAAGTAGTTAATGCCAGTTCTGTGAGTCTCTCTTTCCATTTTGTTTCTCATAATTTTTTTTATTTTTCTGTCTTCTTTATTAACGTCCTGGCGAAGTTTAGCTAATAGCTACTTAACCAGAACCAAACACACATCGCATTTCTTGTTTTTGTATTCTCGTATATTCTATATTCTTTAATTCTTATGATTTAGTAAATACCTAATCATTATATTTAGTATTACTATTATGTTTTGTTTTTAGTGTTCTAGAGTTCTGCAGTACTGTTCTACCATTATATTATTTGTAAATAAATGTAATATAACTATTATTTTATAATATTATTAATCTCCTTTTACAATATTTTAAAAATTAAGAAAGCTATATCCTCAATAATAAGAGATGTAAG
>OW679203.1:19230145-19284632 GCA_940337035.1 Agriotes lineatus | reverse complement strand
AATTTAAAATAACAAAAATAAGTGGGGACATGGACTAACGAAGATTACAAGTATGTGGTAAGACTAATGGATAGCAGAATTAATCTAAAAAAGTGAATCATTGGAGAAACATAATAGGTCAAGTTTATTGGAAAAGTCTATATGACATATTACATTAATCAAATTGGATTACGTCAAGCTGTTTGGTACTGAGTGAGACTTTCAGAAGAGGATCATCGGATAAGGGAAGCACATACCAGGGGGTTTGCAGATGCTGTAGCAAGTGGGTGTCTGCAGAATTTGGTCTGTTGGCTGCGTACTGTGGAGAAGGTGGAGTTGCTGATGTTGGACGATTAGGACGTCTTGTCTGTCCGTGAACTATGCATTGCGGGAAGATGCTTGAAAGAGTCGAGTAGAAGGCAGAGAAGAGCAGTTTGGTTGGCATCCGGAACGTTGTGCGGACCAAGTGAAAGGTGGGTGAATTTATTATTAAAGTCTTAACTAGAAAACGAAACAAAGACAATAAGAAGGTGAACTATTTATAAAAGAATTTCTTACTGATTTAAATATTGTTGTGTACCATTGTAATGATCGGGTATTTGTCATTTGAATTTCAAATCTATTTTGACATTTGGTTGACATAAGTTATGGTGACTTGTGCGAATGAGATTAAATATATTAGAACATCAATTTTTCAGAAATCAGTTAACTAGATAAAGGAATCCACCCCTGATTTTCAGAAGCTATCTCGAATAACAATTATTTATATTTTATACATAAAAGGGCAATTTGTAAGTTGAAAAAAAAACAGATTAATATAACTATACTTGAAGGTTCATAGCATATTTAAAGGCGCTGCAACGACGACCTTAACAAATTTATGACTGTCCAATGTGTTGAAAATTAATAAACAAATATATTCGCTTATTAAAAAGTTAATAAAGGCAACACGTTGTAAGGTCAGTTCAATACATATAAAAGAACAGGTAATTCAAAGAAAACTAAGATAAGCTTTTAAAAAAACGTACGTAAGAGATAGCTGGCGCCACCCACATTTAAGTACATAATGTCGATGAACAACTTTTTAAAGAAGCGTTAAAATATTTGTCTTTAAACGCAAACATCAAAGTGTCCTAAAAGACAACCCTGTCCTAACGGCAGGCATGGCCCACAGGCGAAAGATATAGCAATTCCCATTTTAACAGACAATTAGTTGATATATGAAAGGTGGATATAGAGGAAAAACATAAAAATAAAAGGCAATTCTGGGAATTAATAAAACCATATAATACAGACGAATATAATCGGTACATTATGAAAATTATTTTAAAAGGTAAGGGTTAAGAGATCTCTTGAAATGACGTAGGATTCTTGTAAAACCTATTACAAGCACATAGATTTATAACCTTCGTCCAAGACTATTGTTTGATTCACACAGATGCGTGCATCAAAACCTTTTTGATTATAATTAATCACGTAATTCAAGTCATAACTGTTTTATCTCATTCAAAGGTCGTGGTAAAGCCAAATTTGCATCTTGCCGTATTTGTTTGCCTCTGTTAATGTTGGAAAGGAATTTGTAAGCTTCCCTTAATGGCTTTAAAGCGGATGGATACATTTTCTACTAGAACTTAAGCCGACTTAGCATATTTGGGAATCATGGGTTTATGGATTTCGTTCAATTGCCTCATTGAGAGAGCTTAGCATTAAGGTTTCTTAGAATAAGCATTTTTCCTAAATAACGTGCGATGCTCCGATTGGCTACGCAGGATCGCCTCAGCCAATAGTGTTTGAGCTTGCCCCTCCTTGAATTGGCGAGTTCGTCTCGCTGTAAATTCAGAGTGAGTTAGATTCAGAGCCTCGAGGAAGCAAGTTCAGCTATGCTTTGTGCTAGTTTGCGTTTCGGTCTAACTCCCTGGTAAAGTCGTTTCCAGGTTATTTTGTGTTACGGTTACGCGCAATTCGCTATTTTCGCGTGGCCAATCCAAGCGTGTCACAACAGTTGAAGCTTTTGTAAAAAACCATCGGTCCATCAGTGACGTTTGTAATCGTTGTTACTCAATATACTCGTGTTTGTTAAGTCTTGTTTCACTCCAACAACTAACTGAACCCAAGTTAGGGTTATTAAGTGGCAGTTCCCGGCAATCCCATTGAACCGGAACTCGCAGTGGATTAATTGGGGGCCCCATTCGTGGAAGCATCTTATCAAGTTAATCGTACAAAAAACATTGGTCCTTCGAGCCGGATGTGGAAGAAGCTAAAAAACGCGAGTGTACAAGTTTCCAGTAGCTGGTGGATGCAATTGCTCCAACATCGTTTCGTCGGAGAGCGTCAAGAAGCTTCGCCAACACCAGGAAATTCAACCATCGAGAGCTTACACCGAGTCCAGGTCCCACGTCAAGCGGCAGCGATCGGCAGCGGGTTGGTTTTCTGTTCGTCAAGAAGTTACTACGTTCTCAAATCAAAAGTAAGTCCTTTTCCATTACACCTTCGTTTAGTGCTGTTTTTTGCTTGTGTCAGTCATGGTGGAAACTCGTTCGACATCAGCGGTCATGTCGGAAACTCGCACTTTAACCACTCGTTGCAAATTCATAAAAGCCCAAGTAGATCGTTTCAAAACTCTATTTCATAGAATTTCTTCGTCCAGCCCCGTGAAGGCTCACGAGGTCGGCAACTTGTCAGAAGAGTTTAGTTGTTTCCAAAATTTGTTGGATGAGTATAAGAAGTCAATGGAGGGCCTAATGGAGGCCGACGCTGAAAACTTTGATGAACTTTTCAATGAATTTGACTCTTTTATGACTCATTTTAGCGAGATTAGTAGCGCAGTAAAGGAATTCTTATCAAAAAATAAGATCAGTTCGGGTATAAAACCGAATGTAGGTCAAAATTCTTCGCAAAGTGGCCCTTCAGGAGAGCTCGCTGGATTAAGATTACCACCCTTAGATTTGCCTTCCTTTTCGGGGAAATTCGAGAATTGGGTTCAATTTCATGACTCCTTTACGTCGCTTATTCATAACAACGTTAATTTGACCAACGTTCAGAAATTTTACTATTTGATTTCTTCCCTTAAGGCAGAAGCTGCTAGTTCAATCTCGTCGTTAAAAGTTACCAACGATAACTATACCATTGCTTGGGACATTCTAGTCAAGCGATTTGAAAATAAGAAACTGATCCTAAAATCAAACATAAATGCGTTATTCAGTTTAGAGAACGTAAAAAAGGATTCACATTCGTCTGTTCAAAGGCTGCTCGATAGTGTAGTTAGAATTTTGGAAATTTTAAAGGCGTACGGGGAACCCACAGTCGACACCATACTAATACATATCATAGTTTCGAAGCTCAGCTCAGCAATGCAGACTGACTGGGAATTATGCAAACATGCCGGACAATTTCCTACTTTGCGAGAGTTGTTAGATTTTTTAGAGAGCAAAAGTCACTTATTAGGTTCGCTGGAAGCTGCGAAAATAGGTTCGAGTTTGGGAAATCAGGGATCCGAGCAAAAAAGTCATGCACGCGCTCATGTAGCCAGAGAGCAAGGTAATCACTCTTGTGATTTTTGCAAAAATAGTAATCATTCGATTAGCGCTTGCGAATCATTCTCAAAATTGTTGGTAAACGCTCGTATCGAAGAGGCGCGTCGTTTGAAATTATGCAACAATTGTCTCAAGCCCGGACATTTCGTGGTAAAATGCACATCGTCGAGATGCCGCGTATGCAGAAAAAAGCACCATACTTTACTGTGTTTGCGTCCAAAGCGCGACGCGCACGAAAATACTTCGTCGCCGCGTCCTGGACCGCCAGAATCCAGCAGTGACGCACGGGAGGTCGGGGCCGTCTCCCCGAGCGAGGCACCCGTCGCATCCGTTTCAGCAGCTTGTAGCCGTCCTGCAATCGCGGCGCCAGCGCAAGTTTTATTGTCCACGGTTAGCGTATTCGTAGAAGGATCCTCCGGGTCATTTTCCCGGGCAAAAGCTCTTTTGGACCCCGGATCCCAACTTAACTTAGTTAGCGCCGACTTGTGTCAAAATTTGAAAATTGAGAAACGAGGTAATATCACCTCACTGTCGGGTGTTGGTGCCAGGGCTCTGAACGCTGAATTCAGAGCAAACGTTCGAATCCGCTCCCGTAACGGGAAATACGAGGACATTTTGAGCTGTATTGTGTTAGACAAAATTACGGACCCTCTGCCGGCCCTTTCTTTCTCGTTGAGGGATTTGAAGATCCCACCAAACATTGTGCTAGCCGATTCAGATTGTAATACACCGGGAAAGATTGATCTTTTATTAGGCGCGAATGTCTTTTGGCAAGTGCTCTGTCAGGGACAGGTGAAATTGGGCCCAGAGAAGCCATTCTTAACAAAAACTCTTTTTGGTTGGGTTTTAGGCGGAAACATGAACATCGAAAATCGAGCGCTCATGCTTTCAAATAGAGTTCATTTAAGTGTAGCCGGCATCGAGCACGGCATTCAGAGATTTTGGGAAATCGAGGGGGCTTACGGTTCATCAGGCCGACTCTCTGCTGATGACAAATTTTGCGAAGACCATTTTCAATCGACTACGAAACGGGCGTCGTCGGAGCCGCGTAGGTTCATCGTGAGCATACCTTTCAGGAAAGATGCTCCATCGCTGGGAGACTCGCGCGGTATAGCGTTAAAGCGTTTCTATTCATTAGAAAACAAATTGTCAAAAAATCCCGAGTTGAAAACCGCGTATTCCGCATTTCTCAAAGAATACGAGTCGCTTGGTCACTTGAGCAAGGTGGACGACGAAGCGAGCCTTCCTCATCCTAGGTTTTATTTACCACATTTGCCAGTCATAAAGGAGGACAGTTCAACGACCAAACATCGCGTTGTTTTTGACGGCAGTTGTGCGTCCTCCTCCGGAGTATCGCTTAACGACCTTCAACATAAGGGCCCAGTGGTCCAGCAGTCGTTGTTTGCAATTCTTTGTCGCTTTAGGCAATTCAAGTACGTGCTGAAAGCAGATTGCGCCAAAATGTATAGGCAAATTCTCGTGGACCCCTCGCAGACGCAATACCAATTAATTTTATGGCGTGACGACAAAACCTCAGCGGTAAAATGCTTCAAATTATTAACGGTCACCTACGGTACTAAATCAGCCTCGTACCTAGCAACTAGGTGCTTGATACAAATCGCCCAGGAAATCGAAGCATCGTTTCCAGAGGCCTCATTAAGAATTAGCCGGGATTTTTATGTAGATGACCTACTGACTGGTTTTGAAAATAGGACGGAAGCCATAAAAACGCAATTCGAAATTAGTAGCGCTTTGTCGGGGTACGGGTTTGAATTGCGAAAGTGGGCATCCAACGACAGTGAAGTAGCTAGCGCCATTGGTGTAGATCGCGGCAGCATGGAGCCCATTTCTTTGACGGAAGACGCCACGGAGAAAACTCTCGGCATTTTTTGGGATACTCGGCGGGACGTGCTAAGTTACAGAGTAAACCCTAGCTGTTGCAAATCAGTTACCAAGCGGGCTATACTCTCTAGTATGGCTCAAATATTCGATCCCTTGGGACTACTTGGTCCAAGCGTTCTAACTTTGAAACTTCTCGTGCAACGGCTTTGGCAGTTGAAGTTGTCATGGGAAGAAACGGTGCCCATGGAGATGCGCTCCAGATACGACGAACTCCATTCTTCATTACGCTCTTTGGGCTCGTTGGCAATTCCGAGACGGGTAATTTGCGATGACATAAATTCGATAGATCTCCACGGATTTGCGGACGCGAGTTCTGTAGCCTACGGGTGCGCCGTGTATATACGTTGCGTTGACGCGCGCGGTAATGTCACCACCAATTTGCTTTGTGCTAAGTCAAGGGTCGCTCCATTAAAAACAATATCCTTGCCTCGTTTGGAGCTTTGCGCAGCCTTACTGTTGGCTCGTTTGATTAAAACTATACTCGATTCCTCCGCATTTAAATTTGACCGCGTGTACTATTGGTCGGACTCCACCATAACTCTGCAATAAGGATGCGAGTAATTGGAAGACGTTCGTCGCGAACCGGGTGTCCGAGATTCACGAACTAAGCAATAGGGAAGAATGGTTTCACGTGCGTACAAATTGCAACCCGTCCGATATAATTAGCAGGGGAATGTTACCCCAGGAGTTACTCAACTCACGCTTGTGGTGCACGGGCCAGAATTTTTGTCACAGGCGGACTTAAAACCCCAGCCCGTTAAAATTGATTCGGGTGAGCTAGCAGCCCAAGAGTCGCGCCCAGTAGTGGCCACTCTTCACCATCGCGTCCCAGAATTTGAACTTTTCAGGCGCTATTCCAGTTTTACAAAATTACAGCGCGTAGTCGCGTACTGCCTGCGTCTCGCGAGAAACAGAAACACCGAAACGCGCTGGTCGGGACCTCCAGCCATTGACGAATTGGAGGACGCGACTCGCCGCCTGATCAAAATTGCCCAGGCGGAAGTCTTTTCCGGAGAAATAGCAGTTTTGTCTAAAAAAGCGCCATTGCCGAAAAATAGTGCGCTGCTTTCTCTAAACCCATTTCTGGACGATCAGGGCCTACTGCGCGTGGGCGGCCGTCTAGAAAACTCCAATCTAAGCTTTGATCAGAAACATCCCCTTTTGTTACCAGCTAGTCACCCTTTGTCGTTGCTAATCGTGAAGCAAGAGCATTTGCGGCTCTTGCATTGTGGACACTCGGTGTTACTGGCCTCATTGCGGGATAAGTTTTGGATCGTGAGAGCCAAAGACCTAATACGTAAAGTAATACACAATTGCGTGATATGCTTCCGGGCCAAGCCTAAGATGAATGAACACTTGATGGGATCACTACCCGAAGCTCGTGTCACACCCTCTCCCCCTTTCAGTAATTGCGGGATAGATTACGCGGGTCCCGTGTTTATAAAAAACAAATCCGGGCGAGGCGCGAAAGAAGTAAAGGCTTACGTAGCCCTATTTGTGTGTTTAGCCACGAAGGCTATTCATCTTGAACTCGTGGAAGACCTCACGACGGAGGCTTTCATCGCATCATTGAGGAGATTCATCTCCAGACGCGGTTTACCCTCCAACATATTTTCTGACAATGCTACCTGTTTCACCGGTGCCAGAAATCAGCTATCGGAATTAAAAAATATCCTGTCAGGCTCTAGTGAGCAATGCATAAGGGAAGAATTGTCGAAACATAACATTAAGTGGAATTTTATTCCGGCACGCTCTCCGCACTTTGGCGGCATTTGGGAAGCGGGGGTAAAGTCATTGAAATATTATTTAAGGCGAATATCTTGCAATGCAAAGTTAACTTTCGTTGAGTATTACACCATGCTGACTCAAGTGGAGGCGATACTAAATTCCCGTCCACTCTGTGTTCTCCCTACCGACGCCTCATTCCCCGAAGTCCTTACTCCTGCCCACTTCTTGATCGGTCGGAAGCTGACTTCGTTTCCGGAAGCCCAACTCCAGGGCATACCGGAAAATCGTCTCAGCCGCTATGGGCTGGTCCAGCGGCTGTCCCAGCAGTTTTGGGATCGCTGGTCCCGGGACTACCTCCACCTCCTGCAGCGCCGGCCTAAGTGGAAGTCCTCCAGCACGTCTCTAGCCCCCCAGGTGGGCGACGTGGTACTCGTCCACGACGAGGCATCTCCAAGCTACCGTTGGCCACTGGCAATCATTTCGGCCACATATCCAGGAGCGGATGGTGTTGTGCGTGTGGTGCAAGTGCGCGATTCCCGAGGGAATCTCCTGAAAAGCTCGGTGCGTAAAGTGTACATCCTACCCAAAGACGATCATTGCGATCAAGGGCAATAAACATTGACTTTGCTCTTAGTTGGTAGTTTTCGCTAATTGAACATTTTGCTAGGTTTAGTTGTTTCTTTGCTTGTATTCATGCTAGTTGTAAGTTATCTGTAAGACTCTTGGATTATCATCTGTCATTAGTTCTTGTTATGCATTTGATTATTTTGTAGTGTTAGATTTCAGTTTAATTTTGGGATTTAATCACGTCGTGCCATAGTCGGCACTTCGGGGGCGGCATGTTTGATTCACACAGATGCGTGCATCAAAACCTTTTTGATTATAATTAATCACGTAATTCAAGTCATAACTGTTTTATCTCATTCAAAGGTCGTGGTAAAGCCAAATTTGCATCTTGCCGTATTTGTTTGCCTCTGTTAATGTTGGAAAGGAATTTGTAAGCTTCCCTTAATGGCTTTAAAGCGGATGGATACATTTTCTACTAGAACTTAAGCCGACTTAGCATATTTGGGAATCATGGGTTTATGGATTTCGTTCAATTGCCTCATTGAGAGAGCTTAGCATTAAGGTTTCTTAGAATAAGCATTTTTCCTAAATAACGTGCGATGCTCCGATTGGCTACGCAGGATCGCCTCAGCCAATAGTGTTTGAGCTTGCCCCTCCTTGAATTGGCGAGTTCGTCTCGCTGTAAATTCAGAGTGAGTTAGATTCAGAGCCTCGAGGAAGCAAGTTCAGCTATGCTTTGTGCTAGTTTGCGTTTCGGTCTAACTCCCTGGTAAAGTCGTTTCCAGGTTGTTTTGTGTTACGGTTACGCGCAATTCGCTATTTTCGCGTGGCCAATCCAAGCGTGTCACAACAGTTGAAGCTTTTGTAAAAAACCATCGCTCCATCAGTGACGTTTGTAATCGTTGTTACTCAATATACTCGTGTTTGTTAAGTCTTGTTTCACTCCAACAACTAACTGAACCCAAGTTAGGGTTATTAAGTGGCAGTTCCCGGCAATCCCATTGAACCGGAACTCGCAGTGGATTAATTGGGGGCCCCATTCGTGGAAGCCTCTTATCAAGTTAATCGTACAAAAAACAACTATAGTTGAAAATTTATGGCGCAGCTCTTTCAAAATACACCCCTGACATGTTGCAGAATTACTGCAGGCATGGTGAAGAAAATATTTGGGCAAACTGGACAAGACATGGGAGACTATTCGCTATAAAATAATTCAACTTGCATTGACCAAATCTGTAAAATTGAAGCGTGCAGCTTAAGTTTTATTGTGATATTCTATATCTTCTATATTTTACATCTTTTTAGAAGATATATTGTATAATAAATGAAAATTCCTCGTTGCCAATTTAGCGAGCGACAATTCATCGCCGACAGTTTCGCGCCGAACAATTTCTCGCACGGACAATTCGTCGCGTGCCAAATTATGGCCTCGTAAAGAAAATTAAAAAATTCATTAATTAAAAAAGGAGCCAATTTATCGCCTGGTAAAGAAAATTAAAATAGTAATTTACGTTATAAGTCGGGTAAACGCAAGTTTACAGTAGCGAGTCCAAACGTTTGATCAACATAAAAACGTATTGTTTTATAACAATAGTAATTTATTTCACATTATAACTTCTAAATTTAAAATTAAAAGATACTATGAAATAGTTGCAGTAATACAAATACAATGTAAGTGACAAAAAGTAATTCAGCAATAACACAATAGCTATTTGTGCAAGAAGTGCTGAAAGTGGATGTTTATGCACGAGACATGAAAATTTAGAAACGAAGCCCAAGGCTGCGTTTAATAACATGTCTCGTGCATAAACACTTTTAGCACGAGTTTGCACACAATATTTTTTCTACGGCCTTAAATTTACTGTTATTAATCCATAAATGTGGGTTTAACAAAGGTTTGCATTTATGACAGTTATAATTTATGTCATAGTAAAAAGATGGCCTTGACGGAATAGGTGACTGTTTCTGCAGCCGGTAGCTGCCAAAGTTAGTTACGAACAATGTAATTATAATACTACACATTTTACTTTATTCATTACATAATTCTTTAATTATTTAAAAAATACTTTACCTCTAACGAAAGAAGTAACTAGAATAACTTTATAACCTCACTTACAGTTCAAAATTCTAAATGCCACACCGGCTGTTTACTTTATAACAGATGTGCTAAAAGTAAACAGCTGATTTCACTTTTAACACGCTGATTTATAAAACGTCATTTTTAGTGAAATAAGCTAGTGCTAAAAGACTTACTTTTAGTAGTGGTTGTAGAAAAAAAATTGTTATTAAAATATATAACACATGAAATAATTAGAGCACGATGGGTATACTTCTCGCGTGTGCTGACAATCTGAGCATTAAACTGCTGCCTACATCATATATCTGCAATATTTATCAACTTTATCAAACCTTTACATTGAATGATGACACAAATGAACAGACGAAGAAGAAGAAAACGATTTTAATGTTAGATTTATATTGCATAAAGAAATTTAACTGAACTTGTAGCGCTTTTGAAGGACAGATTACAGCCAAGTAACACAACCACGGATATAATTCATATTACCAAAGCTCCAATTTGCTATATTTTCTTTGAACAAGGAAAATAAGGTTATGCTTTTTATAGAACAAGCTAACAAATTAAATAGTTTGTTACAAAGATAGAACGGGCCATGCTGACTGAGGGATTTATGAGTTTCAATTGGTAGCAATGCAAAATTGGCCATACCCCTGGTATAGTGCGGATGACTTGCATACATTTTTAAAAGGTAAAGGTTCAGGGTCATTTCAGTTCCCCCAACTTGCGTCCCTTTTCAGCCAAGTACGGGAATTATAGGATGAGTGAGAGAAAGGAGGGTGGAGAATGGAAGAGAGGCCAAGAAAGGTGGAGAAGTGCCCCGACATTCGCCTCAGAAAAAGTACTCTGTTAACTTAGGAAAACCACCTAAAAACCTGAATCAGAGCAGACGGCCATGGGAATCAAATCCACGACCTCCCGAATGCTAAGCAGACGTGGATAAGTTTTTAATTTAGAGTTTCTATAAATAACATATTCTTTTTCCATCCAGATCAAAAATTATTTGAGTTGTGAGTTTTCTACAGTATTTTATAGTTTCACTGGTAGTAAATTGTTACTATATACATACCTCCCCATCCAAAAATTCCATAATTGACAACAGATTCGAGGAATGCATGATAGAACGTCCAAATTTCAACAGCATACAGCAGAGTAGATAGACATAACAAGCGATCATTCGTTTTTTGAGCGGTAGACTAATGTCTCGGGAGCAGAATAGCGATTTCATTTGAATAAATTTTATTTTCCATTAATGGTCCCAATCATCGTTGAGCCTGCAAGCTAGGTAGGAGAAATTCGATACTTTTTGTATGGATTGATTTTTGGCCATTGACGTTCCTTGATACGTTGGAGATTTACTAATCGCTATATACTTGATTTTCTTGACATTCAAGGTCAAACCATATTTTTCGCTAGCTTCAACAACCTTATCAAGTAGGGTTACGAACATTGTGTCGATGCTGGCCCGAAGAAATTGATTTTTGGGGGAGAAAAAAATAAGATAAAATTAATAAAAAATGCAATGTGAAATAGTTTTTTACATTATAAAGATATAATTCATAGGCAGTGGAAAAAGTCCGATAAAACATATAATTCCTAAAATAATTTTATATTTTTTTAAGTAACATATGAAATGCGGAATTTTTTACCCCTCCGTGGATACATTTAATTGGAACAAGACGTCTTGTATGCCTTTACATTTAAATAATTATTTGCCCATTTTATCCCTTAGCTAGCTCAGCGAACATGAAACTCGCTTAATATCTCAGTTAGTCGCCTATGCAAGATTACTATCTGCTAAAACAGAAATTTGGCTTCCCCTTATAATGCTGATTGGACAGAAACTTAACTTTAAACAATGCACACAGAAGTCGAATTGTTTACATCATCTATTGACTTCAAAACACATACAAAAACATAAAAAACGAAAAACACGCACAAAAATACAAAAGAAATAACAGAAAATAGAATTAAGCTCAAAAAAACCTACCTACGATATGGATTGAGGTTACTCGTAAGCGTGTGGCAAACATACATAAACAACGTAAAACATCACTAAAAATAACGTCCAAATAATTAATTCTTTTTTAAAACAACGCAAATGTCGACATGCTTTTAACAAAACGGAATGTCAAAATTACCTGAAGTCGGTACTTATTTGAGTCGCTGACAAAAGACATTCCTGCGCGTTTGCAAAAGCTTACAGTTAAACGCAACCTTATACCGCTCTGCAAACATTTTAACTGGAACTGACTGCTGAATACTCTTGGAAACGGCACGCCTTAATTGCATCACTCGCTCCTGGTGGACATTATGCTGGGAATCACTGGTCGCGTGCGGGCGTCGAATGGACAGTTGAATTGACGCTTCTCAAAATTGACGCTTCAAATATGCCTTTAAATATAGCACAAGGGGTGTGCTCACATGTGCACTCGGGAAGTGCATTTGCGGAATTTGAAAATACTGATTCGCTGCACTTTAACACTGTTTGCAGCAAACGTTAGCTGACAAGCTCTTTTAAGCCACTTCAAATTAACTTATATCTCCCTGGGCGAAGACACGTACTCTAATTTTCAATCCAACAAACCCATGCAGCTCTCAGAAGCTGCGTGCGACTGCTGCCTTCTATGTTAAATTTTCATTAATTGAAAATCCCCACATCTCGCGTAAAACATGTGTTTCTTGCTGCACTAGCGAAAACCAACATTTACAGTACACGGCCAGCGCAGGACCGGCTTTGCGAGCATTTGCTTACATAAACAATATTAAACATAGAAAATACAACTTGGCTTCTACAATTAAGCATGAAAATAAACATTATCGGTAAGCGATCTAACTGGCCCGTTACACGTAGCATAATTGTCGGCCTTTGTAAATCATAGGAATTAAAGAAAGAAGACTATTTTTTATATTCCATAAAAAATATGTTCAGAATCCATCTTAGAAGTTAAGTAAACTATTACGAAACTAATTTTTTTGAAAAAAATTAAATATGCTCTAAAATTATGTTTATCTCGATGACCACTTTCTACCAATGACTTCTACTCTGAAGCTTTTAAATAGGAGTAAAATTTTTAACACTCCATGTACGTAGTTAACCCGAAACATTTTATTGAAAACCCGAAGCCCGAAGAATGATTGCCAAACCCGAAGCTTTCGGGTCAAAATGACAATGTTGGCAACCCTATTATCAAGCAACCCCTGCAAGCCCGCCAAACTATTAAAAATCAGTGCAGTGTCATCGGCATAACGAATATTGGTGATGATTCCACTATTTATGTCTTCAAGAGTATGTCAACTCACTCTGTCAGTCGGTCTTCCAGTCTTACTGCAGATTTTTGTCCCCAATAAAGTCCCACAATGACCTGAATGTTTTTCTAATCAACGTCCACATCACTCAAGGTTTGTATCATCGCCTGGTGCTGACATCGAACGAAATCTTTTGAGTAATCCAGAAAATATATGTACACGTGTACCAGTACCTGGATAGCAAATAAAGCTTCTCTAGTACCAAGGCCATTACGGAATCCAAATTGGATTTTACTGTTGCGTTCTTCGCATTTTTGGTATAGCAGTGAATACATGATTTTTAGATAGACTTTAAAGACATGTGACATGAGGCTAATTGTGAGAAAATCTTCACAAGGTCTAGCAGTAGCTTTCTTAGGTAAATTGATCAAGATCTATTTAAGCCAATCTTCTGGTATTATACAGATGGTATATATTTGATTGAAGAATGACCTGATTGACTTGAGGCAATTATCTCCCATAATTTTTAGAATTTTGTAGGAATTTCATATGGTCCGACCGCTTTTCCATTTTTAGCTTTGTTAGCTGCGTGCTTGAAATCTTCTACAGTGATTTATGGATCTACGGTAGCATTATGCCTTAGCTGTGCAGGACGTCGGTCATCGCCAAATAACTGTTGAATGTACTTTTGCCATATGTTTATTTTATTTTCTAGTTCAAAAACTAGATGACCTCGATCTTCTGAGATATTTCCAGAGTTGTATCTTCTATTTCTTCCAGTAGCTTCTTTGATCTACTTATGGACATTGAACATGTCATGTTTGTTACTGAGACATTCGATTTCTTCACATTTTTCGCGCATCTAACGTTACTTTGCTTCTCTGATCTTTTTCCTGACGGCTTTATGTATCGACCAGTAGGATGTCATGCATTTTTTTTATTTGCTCGTTTTCATTCCAAGGTGATCATTGCATACTCTATTTATGGTTCGCTTGATTATACTCCATGTTGTTTCTACTGTATTCTCCACGGAATAGGTGCCGCATATTGCCTCTTCAGCTGTGCTTCTTATCTCTCTCCTATCTGCCATTGCGTTTCATTCTTTTTTATTCCTTCTAGATCATACACCCTAAGATTCTGTTTTAACTTTGTTCGCATCTGACATAAAAAAGGGCTGTGGTCGGAGAGAACCTCAGCACCTGGGTATGTTTTAACTGAGACCACGCTATTACAAAATCTTTGGTTGACCATAATGAAATCTATTTGGTTTTTTACTATATTCTCTTTACTATATGCGGGAGATTTCCAGGTATATACGCACCTTGCTTGTAGAAGGTGTTAGCCTATCACTTCGTTGGTTTCTTTGTTCAAGACCGAACGGTCCGAGTATATTGTCCTCCACTCCTTGGCCAATCTTAGCGTGGAAATCACCCATAACGATGGTCACTTCATGTTTCTCAGTGTTCTTTAATGTCGACTTTAATTGAATATAAAAAGCCTCTATTTCATCTTCGCTTTTGTCGATGGTTGGAGCATATACTTGAATTACGTTGCAGTTGACCGATACTCGTTTGAACTTGATTATCATCACCCTGTCCTACTGATTCAAGCATCGGATCACTGCCGACTGCAATTTTTGACGATGATGTTTGTCATTGTTGCCATATAATAATATACTCTATAGTCGTCCACTGTGCTTTCTCCTGTGTCTGACTATCGCATTTTCTTCCCCCATAACATCGATTTGCAGTCGTTTCATTTCCTTGATTGTATTATGTATCTTTTCGTATATATTTCGGATATTCCAGGTACATACTTTCAAGGCCGGTTTTCTACCTTTTATGTTTTTCCGCTGTTCTGTGCAGGGATTTCACTCTTGGCATTATGACTTTCCTTGGGAAAATAATGAAGTGGTTTTCCTTTTCCTTTCTTATTGCTGTACAAACGCCATTTACTGCGCCGTCTATTATCTGAGATGCAACCATTGAAACTATTCTTTGCTCCTTGGCTGTGGTCAGTTTTGAGCCAGCCAGCTTCCACTGCTTAGTGCTAGTTTTGGTTTTCCCCGACTATTTTATTTCTCTGATACCACCTATTAATTTAACTTAATTCGTTAATATATTGCTATGTACCTTCAGGTATAGTTATATTAATATGTCTTTGAATTATATTTTTATTGTTGTCAAATTTAAATTGATTAGTTTTGAAAATTGATGTTCTAATTTATTTAATATTATTCCCATAAGTCAAAATAACTTATGTCAACCAAATGTCAACACAGATTTGAAATTCAAATGACAAATGCCAGTTTGTTTCACTAGTACACAACAATATTATAAACACAGTAAGTAATTCTTTGATAACTAATTCACTTTTATAGTCTTTTATTGCCCTTTTCTAGTAATTACCTTCCAATTGGTTTCTACAACGTTCAGGATGCAAACAACCTGCTTCTCTTTGCCTACTGATCCAACCTCTCACGCACCTTCCCGCAATGAAAAAGCCCCTTTTACAGACAAGACGTCTCCAACTGTCCAGAATCAGCAACTCAAACCTTCCCACAGCATGCAGCCAACAGACCAAATCTACAGACACCTACTTTCTTTACTGCCCCTGTCAACTCCCTGTTAACTGATGGTCCTCCTCTAAAACTTTCCCTTATCACTGAACAGCCTGACGTAATCCAATTCAATTAATATCTGATATTAAATGTAATTTTCCAATAACCTTGACTTTATATTCTTTTCCAGTTATTCACATTTGTAGATAAATTCTGCTTGCTATTAGTTTTAACCACATACTTGTACTCATCCTTAGTTTTATATCTTTTATTCTTTTTGTAGGTTAAATTTTTTATATACTTCACCACGCAAATTTTATGATTACCCTTATATTATCCAAACAGTTTTATTAATTTTTAATATTTCAATTTCCAAATTATTTTCGTTACATTTTTCACAATTTGTTATTTCTAATAATGGAAACAAAGTCCTTAACGATCACAGATTTTTACTTTCTACACTCTATCTTATATTAATTTGATTTACACCTACTAATTTTTAATCGATTACAATTATGTATTTGTCATTCATTTCAAACCATAATCTTTAGAACATTACCACTTTTGAACCCATCTGCCTTTTAAATAGCCATACTCTGCTCGATTACAAATTCCTCTTCTACTTTTTAAAATGCATAATAATCATTCATATTCCCAGTTCAAATCTAAATAGATCTTGGTTATTTTCAATAATTGTACTTCCTTAATCCTATCCAAAACTGATTTTTTAACCCCCCTGTGTATATCATAACAATATTTTACTATTTCTTCTGTAACGGACTATAAAAATATGGAGTTCTGAATAAGATAATTATGGAGGACCATTTCCTTAGTCACAACAGTAAATCTTGTTTGGATATCATTAGCCATTTTTGAACCAATTTCAATAAAAGGTTTTTCGAAAACCGTCAAAAAAGGGAGACATTCGCGCATTGCTATCAATGCCCTAAGTTTGCCATTTTTAACATGGTAAAAAATAGGATATTTATTTACGTTGCCATTGACGGCCTGAAAAAAGGCATTTTGCGCACTAGAGCGTCAAAAATTTTCGCACACTACGGAGCGAAACAATATTGATATTCTTGTTTGACGGTTGTATAAAAAATATTGTTTTTTCTGTAGCAAATGTTAAAGTGTGCTTTAATTGACTCAAAACAAAAGGTCAAGTTTTAATTTAACAGCAAGAGTAAATAATGTAGCACTTTAACATCAAGGGTACATAAAGTAATTTAATTTTCCAACTTTTATTTAAATTAAATATAATAGCTTCGTATTATCCTAGCAACCCAATCTAGCTACTGAGATTTTAAAATGTGATTGACTTTCTTTTTTTTTAATTGTTCAAGTTCTTGCTATAGAAAACAATAGTATATTATTATATGAGCGATTATGACAGCCATTATTCACGAAGTGAATAATGGCCATAATCGCGAATATAATACGATATTTTATCTACTCCTATGCAATAGGAGACGTGTGCTCATATTTCCGAATTGTGACATTTGTGACAGCTGTTAACTTCAAAAGTCATTGAATAATAAAAATGAATGCTGTGATTGGCTACAACCTATTGAATAATGAAAATAGAATTTTCTGATTGGTTGCAACTTGCAAACTATTGAATAATGAAAATAGAATTTTATGATTGGCTGCAAACTGTGAATTATGAATCATAATTAATGGTCCTTGTACAGTAGGAGTAGATAAAATTGTATTATACACGACGAGCAAGTTATTACTATCCACTCTTGAATCACTCACGATTCACTCGTGGATAAAATGTAACTTTATCGTCTTGTATAATAAATTACTATTGTATTACGAGCGCTAAATGTTTTAGAGCGTTCGAATGACTTGAAGTAACGTTCTCACACTCTAAAATCATTAATTACGCGCACTTAATACAAAAATAACATTTCGGTAACTTTGACCTAATATAATGACATTTTGTTGTTGTTTTCAACATCAAAATGATGCATATATTCGCACTATTTGCAATAAGAAATTTCATATTGACACTAGTGCTAATATGAACATTTAGAAGAACTTTGTAGATTTAAGTAAATTTATTTACTATGAAAATTAATACCACTCAAAATTACAAAAAAAAATTCTATTCAACACATTGCAAAATTTGTGTTTTTCACACACAACGTGTTGCCCAACTCGATAGCGCTCGTAGGGCAAACGTCTATTGTAAAAAACATTTTCATTTTGCAACTTGATACATAAATAGCTATTAGCAATTTGTACTTTATCATGAATTATTTCATCTGATACATTAATTTCGTTTGGAATAGTTTTAATCGTATCTAAATGAATACTACCACTAACTTCTTTATTACTGATCATATTTTTATTTTCCAATAATCCTATTTCATTTTTATAATAATTATTGTTAGTTATTCTACTAAAGGTCCCGGGTGGTGTAGCTTGAACAAAGCTTCAACCTACGATCAGTAGAGTTAAGCAACGCTCTTTCTGGTCAGTACTTGGATGGGAGTTTCGCGGCTGCTTCTCTAGGCGCCTCGTGGTACGGCTGTCACAGAAATAGTTGGTCCCGGATGTGATAATAACATCATGACAGTCGTTAGTGGGGTTGAAGGTCCCCATAAAATGTACAGCGACGCCTATAATTGGCTTAACGGCTAGTGGCTGAGTACGAATAAAATAAAATAAAATAAGTTTAAAAAATCCTATAACGTTTGTACTCAATTTTTAACGTTTCATCTTTAGAAGAACTTTCTGATGCCTTACGAAATGTATCCCGCTTAAGTTTCATTTTTACAAAGAATTTTATAAGTAACTGTTTAAGTAGAAAGGCTAATATAATACTGAATTGATTCAATGAAATGGTCAGTAGCTGAATTAATGTTACTAATGTTTTATAAAAAAATCTCCAACTTTCCCCACTCAAACAGATTCATAATGTATCATAATTCAACTTTGAACTAGCAAAAGTACCAGACAACAATCTGTTGTAAATTTTCCATAAATAATTCTCTATCACTAGCTGGTGGTCTGCTGGTACAAATAACGTTAAACTTAAAATTATTCCTTACAATATTTATTTTTCACTTCACTATATAATAAACTTGATAACGTCGCAACTATTAACTACTAATGTGTTTTTAATATACACGAAACACATTGATTACATTTTGCCCCGTCATAATATAAATTATATCCATCTATATTATAAGATTCAATATCAGTTACTTGCCAATATTTTGTAAAAATGATTACATGAATACTTAACTGCAAACTATCCAATAAAACGATTATTTCGTTAAAATTTCGTGGATACTTACTATGTTAAAACGAATTAATTTAAAATCATCTCTTGCAAATAATTTACAATTTGAGTAATTTATTAACAATGTATCACCAAGGTTAGTGTAATCTATTTCATTAATAACACTTATGTCCATCAGAGGTGACTTATGCAGAAACTAAAGATACAAAAAATGCACTCTCACAACTAAAATTAAAATAAAAAATGTTTTGTGTAATTTGATTAACCAAAAACTGAAAATATATTTTGAAAAGATTGTTATCAAATAGCACAAAACAACCATCCCCTTTTTTCCAGTGGAACTATTTACAAATTATTTAGGTCTTTTTCCGAATTAATCTTTTTCGTTTTATCATTGTTGACAAACCACATATTCCCAACACTTTTCTTGTTTAATGTATCCTGTGCCTTCTTCAGTAAATCCAGTAGCTTTTTCGTAAGGTCTTCTGTTATCACTATTTTGCTGTTTTTTTTTTAATAGAACTAGAATTAGAGTATTTGAACATTATGTTAGGTTAATTGGCAGGTGACGTGAAACAAAAGTGAAAGTCGACAGCTATTCAAAGCTAACTTAATTTTAGTCTTAGCTGTGGCTAATAAAAAGAAAACCACTGGAAGCTAACTTCGCCCGTGATTAAAGGGCTTTTGCCAACTTCAGCACATGGCTAGGGTGCTTCTTAGTTCTAGGTTATGAAGGCGTGTTTAATATAGAGTTCCTATATGTATTAAGAGTTGAGCCATTGGATCCACAAATCAAGGACCATGTAATGTAGCAAAGATATATTTCACTTGTTTCGTTTGAAAGAAGTATGCATAAAGTTTAAAATCGGCAAAAATCAGGTACTCCATGGCTTGTGGATCCAAAACAAGTCACCCTAGGTGCCCCAACTCTTGTATATACAGAGACTCTAGTTTACTATATCACTTATCTATATTGCAGTACCTCCTCTTTGAGTTAGCCCTTAATTAATACAATGTCTTAAATGCACCACGTTGGTCGACCTATAATTATGCAATATCTCAATGCTTAAGCTGCAAATTTTAATTAGTATTAGCCCTATAATTTCTTTTTCAAATCAATTATGTTAAGTTTTACTTATAACTAATTATTTCAATTGAGTACTCTTATCAGGGTGGTTCGCCAATCTAGTTATCTATTAGTTTAAATTCTATATAAATCCTTAACTACTGAATGACATTAACTGTCAACTTGACTTTTACATTTAATCAAACCAGGTATTGACAATTATCCTTTACATTGACATATCTATTAATCAATTCACCAAAGTAAGTACTGTACTATGTTTATTTTCACTCTTTCTTTTATTGTTTATTATTCAAAATGCTTTTATGGATTATTAACACAAACCTTAAAACTTCTCCAGCTTTCACTGCAAATATCCAACTACCAACAGCCCCCAACGTCCACAGCTCCCGATGTTCACAGTCTGCAACGCCTACCGCTGATTCCTCCAATAGTCACAACTATGATGGTCCGTCAACCTTCAAACCGCATCTAGAATCCAGTCCTGCTCCCTTTATCAATGTCACCGTCACTCCAATCGATTCCTGGTAAGTTTCAGTATTATAGATGATCCCAATCTAACCTTCTTTATTCCTCAGATAGTATCCAGCAACACCCATATAACCGTCCAAATCAAGCAGCTAATTCCGACAACTTCCTTTTAAATGTTTGACCCGTCTTCCATCCAACCACCATAGTCACCAATAAATCCTAATTATATCTTGAATGTATCAATAAATCCAAATCCCTTCAAATAATGTAATCTTCTGCGTTCTTTATTTCCAATTCACTGTATTGCACAATATCTTCACCGATGACACCGATTGTATGGTTTTATTAATTCCAGGTTATATTTTCATATTTTCACCACGTAGATTTGTTAATAGACCCTTTATTTTGTATTTTACCAAACAATTATACAAAATAGGACATAATTTCAACTTTTTATTCTCAAAATTAGTTATTTCAAAATTTGATATACATTTTTCTATGAGTTTGTTTATTTAACTAACTAAACAAATTTTTATATCTCTCGTAGTTACAATTCTTCTTGCCTTCTTAAAAATATTAATGTCCTATTATTACATGCTACAATTCTTTATTATTATTGCAAGCACATTTGTCAATTGTAACCTTGGCTTGAAACTTTATTGAAATTGAACTCAACCATCAAAATTGAATACTCAATTGCTATTTACTTATCAAATTACCTTACTCATTGTCTCAATTCATTTTCATTATTTATTTTGAAATTAACACCCAATCTTATCTAAACACCTCAAATTTTGATTGTTGTAATCTTCCAAATTTATCAATTTTATACTTTTATTTTGCAACTACTTTTAGTGTATCATAACCATAACAATATATAAGTACGTTAGATGGCATTTTAGATACGGAAGTAGAAAATAGCTATTTGTGCCACAAGAGCAAAAAGTCCTTGTTTATAGCACATGGCATAAATTTATGTCAAGTATCATAAATACACCTTTTGCTCGTGCTACAGAAAATATGTTTTTTTGCGATCCTAACAGAAATATAGATATTTAGTTCGCTTTGGACACTTTTTCTGTCACACTATACAAATTAGATATTTTAGGATATGTTGACATAGAAATGTACTGCAAAGTGTGCTATCTACGCACGCACCCACGCTAAAATTAAAAGTGGTATAAACAGTCACTTTTAGCACTAGAACTGTCAAAATGTCACATTTGACACGATCAAATATTTTTTTAAGTTTGTATTTTTTATAACTAAATATTAACAGAACAGTGTATGATTTTTAAACTATTATGTTAAAAATACATTACTTTTTACAAGCTAGAGCATAAGATACTGTAATTTCAGAATAACCTAACAATCAAGAAGTTGGGCTGTCATAACAGTTATAGAATAATATTGTTTCCACTCTATATAGAAAAGAAGTGTGATTGTATAAGTATTCATATCCTGCTTGGCAAACGGCAACAGAAGTCCAGGATTTTATTTTTTGAAGGGCGGCAAACTTGACTCTGACGTTTCACCCCTTTGTTAAGAGCGGCAAAATGTATACCTTGGATTAGCTCTAATCGGAGAATTAAGTTGGCTCGAATATAGAATAGATCAGTAATAACAAAAGATATTGCTAGAAATAAATATAATGTTTATAACTAGATACAGTAACAACCAAAAATGAATTCTATATTACAAACTAAATTTGAAGTTTCTTAAAATGCTGTTGTTTTTCCTGGCTCCGACCGCAACCCAAATTGCGATAATGTTTGGCGGGTCCGGCGAAGAATGTCTGTTACGACGCACGTGTTGGCCGGCTGTCCAAGAGCCCAGAAGATTGGCAGTTTTGCTGAAAGAGTGTCCCTTGCAGCCTTCGTGCCGCGGCTGGTTTCACAGTTGAAATTTGTTGACAAACTGCGGCCACTGTAATCTCAACCGGGTTATTTAGTAAATATTGGTTTACCTGAGGATCGCTTTAGGTTTTAAAGCTGGCTGAGAGGTTCGGAAACACCCTCGGCATTAGGTACGTAACTCAGGAAGCGGCTGTGATTGTGATCTCCACGGATAAGCAGTCGCCGGTGTCCTGCTGATAAACCAAGTTCCAGCATTAGCGGGGCCGTGAATATGATATCTCGGAGCGACCGCTGCGGACTTCGGGCAGACGTTTTCAGGCGTTAGATAGCGGCCCCTCAGGTGGGTTGGAATTTCTTCAATCTCTTGATAGTAGCTGCGGGTCGGTAATGCGAAATCTCTACGGGTTTGAATGTTAATATCACGGTTAAATTTAGCTAATTGCGACCTTATTAGTCGCACTTAAACATTCGTTCAGGTATTATTTCGTCGGGAAAATAACAGGTAATTTCTAAAGTTACTTCAGGCTGACAGTAAGCGCTGCCATTTCTTTAGTACCTTCAGGATGCGGTATTTTTCTGCGAACCAATGAGCGCTGACAAGACAGAAAACAACCAGGTTAGGAGAAATTATTAGGAACGGGACGGGTCAGGTAATCGCAAGATGTCGGACTGGTGATGTAGCTTCCTTATATATGTTTTTCGGCGCGTTATCGGTCCATCCGGCGGCAGCTTCTAATGGAAAGGGAAAACGACTCTGTCGGTACTTTCGCTCAGCTTTGCGCATCGCCAACGGGAATGCGTTATCGCCTTTTCATGCGGCGACTAGATTCAACTTTTGATAAAGCGCTGAATTAAATTACAATACTTTTAAATTACAATGATAATTTAATTACAGGGCGTAACGTTACATGACTACGTTAATAATGACTTCGGATCGGACGTACAACTTTAATACTATGTACACATTATGTATTTCTGCGACAAGCAATAAGTAATCCGTATAGGTTTGTTCGGGTCTTAACCACCACCACCTATTAAAAAGGCCTCAGCTCTTTGGCGTGACGTTAGCACAGGTAGGTTTTTACCTGTGTCCTTAAAATTGCATAGGTGCAGAGTGTTTATAACTTGAAAAATAATGGCTTGCCGTTGCAACGGGGTTACCAGCAAAAAAATCTTAGTTTCGAATAAAATTATTGTTAGAAGAAGTACCTACCGACCATATTTCCTTCCTTATAACTGATGTGCGGTTAAATATGAATTTAGTGGCACTACATATTTTTCATCGTCATTTAATAATGTGTAATTATCTTGAGCGTAATTTTGAAATGCCCTTTTCTCCAAACCAGGTTTACTTAGAAACTAATTACGACAGTGTTTATGGTTTCGGAATGTAGCAAGATAAGCCAACCTTTTATATTTATTTGTTTATTGACTTTACCACAGTAAATTTCAATCAAAGTATCGTTTATAGAATTATTTTTATCTACTTTGCGTTCGTACTGAAGCTATTACGATACTCGTTTGAGACAAAAGGCGATGCTATAATAAAAATACTAAAAGCAAAGTAATTTTTTTTAACGTTGGCAACCCTAAGCACTTCACTCCGTGTACAATTTGAACTGTCAATAGCCGCCTTTATTGCACCTCACAAATATTGCCAACTGCCGCGAAATTCCCTAGATTTTGAAATTTTATTTTTTTGTTTAAAAAAGGTGCAAAATAGATAAAATACTGTATTATACATTGTTTATAAGGCATTCTGTCGCACTTACTCTTTTAGGGCACTCCACGCTTCGCTCGTCGTACTCTAAACCCGTGTGTGCTACAAACTGCTTCTTAAAACTCGTATCATAATAAACTATTAAGTTTCCCTACACTTTCCCCGTTGTGAGGTTGACGCACATTAAAATGAACTAAATAGCTCTTCTCTGGGAAATTTTAAAATCAGCTGTTACAAAATTTTATTTGTTATAAAAAAGTATATTTCGAAATATTCACGTAATTTATTGAATATAATATAATAAAACAAAATTAAATTTTCACTATCGCATTATATATGGATACAACAAGCCTCCACGGCTTGAACCCATGATTAAACTAGAATGACAACAAGAAGTACTTACCTTATTTACGTTTGCATGCTTATACACTTGATGAAAATATCTGTCTACAAAACACTTGCAAAAATATGGTATATAATTATACACTATATTTACTTTATTAGTCAGCAAACGTTTTACAACGCTAGCAACTCGCCATTACTATACAAATGTATTGACCTGTTTGTAACGTTTTTACGTGTGTTATTTGTGCACAATTTATGGTAAATTACCCAACCAAAGCCTGAGTAAGGCACTAAGTTACTTGTCTATTACAAAAAGCTAAATTATAATCGATAATTGCAATTAACATGCAGGTACAATGTATACACGACGAGCGGTGACGTCAGAGCCTGACCTAAGCCTGAACCTCCAATATATTGTGATGGTTTACTGCCCATAGAAATTCTGATTGCCTAATTAACTAAATAAATAAGGTCAACATGAGCACAGAATTAAATATTTTATCTATTGCAAGATAATCAATTCTTTACATTAAGAAGTGCACTTGATGTGAGCAGCAATAATTTGAGGGGTAGAGGAATAGAATAATACAAAATGATTTGTTAAATACAAAAAGAATATGAGAGTTATGTAGTAAAAGTGTAAGCCAGCAAACGGCAAATTAGCTGAAAGGTAAACGAAACAGTGGTAGAAAAATAATGATTGCAAAGAGAAATGAAAAATGAAAGGCAACCAATCGAAAGACAATTAGTAATATGTTAAATGAACTCCAAGTGTATCAGTGCAGTATAAACAAAAGTGATTTAAAAGCAGAGCTTTCCAAGGGAAAGACATTATTAGTGTTTAGGCAAAGACATGACACCAAAACATCAAAACTGTAGTCTATAAGGTTATACATGTTATCAATCTTAATTTTCTTTATAAACATTTGAAAACCTAGTTGCTAAGAGACCTGACTGTCTTGTGTGTTGGGGCTACATTGAGCTCCTCAATTATCATCTAAAATTGTAAATTAAAAAGTTTTTAGTTATACCAATTTTGGTTAAAGTTATTCGCGACCGTTCTGTACATCTGTGGGTGTAGTTTGCCAGGTGTTAAATGAAAAGTCCAGGTAAAGCAGATAATAATAATAATATGGCCTTTATTTAAAAATAAATACACATAAGAAAATCAAACAATGTATGAGGCGAGATTCAGCTCACGTCAAGCCGTAAGCTGTTCTACCATCTAACCCCATAGTTCGTCTGCACTGTTTTTCCTTCTGTCTGTCCGCGGTATGCCTGAGAAAATTTTAAGTATCAAGTTAACATAGAATTTATAACCAGCGTACGCCCACGCTACCGCAGTCGCGCCCCCCCTCCAACCATCTAAATTAATTAGTTAGAAAGAGAGGGACAGCGACAACGCAGCATCTACCGCTGCCGACCGAGCATAATGAGGTAATGAAAAATTTTGATTATCAATTTTTACTTCCTTTTACTATAAAGGAAGTATTGGATTCACCCCAAAAATTCGAAATTGAGTTTTCAACAGATCTTCACGTTTTAGAGTCCCCTGATCCCAAAAACCATATTTTTTTCATTGGTCTGTGTGTCTGTCTGTCTGTCTGTCTGTGAACAGAATATCTCAAAAACCAAAAGAGGTATGGCGTTCAAACTTCATATATAAGTTTTGTGTACTATGTAGATGAGACAGCAAGCTTTTGAAGAAAATCGCATAACCGGAAGTATGGTGTTTACTCTTGTGATTTTTCAGTTTTTTTTCGATTTTTTGAAAAACGGCTCTAACGATGTTTTTCAAACTTTACATTTTAATTACATTTTTAATGTCTGTTGATGTGAGGTAAGAGATTTTCCAGTTGAATACTTCTAAAATGGGTTTATTTTGTTTTTTTTCTATTTTTTTTATTAACGCCTATTTTAAATAAAACACTCGGTATATTATTACATTTTTGAATTCACCTTAAAATTCTAGATAAAATTTGTCTCTTCAACTAACACTCGATTTTGTACCGTTTTTGTAGAATTTGTAATTTAGAAAATTTTTAACAAATGATTAAAAATTAAAAATGAAATTTTTGACTAATTATAAGATCACTGTAAAAGGAAGTTGTGTGAGTGGATCACACGAGATTTTTATCAATAAGTCAGCAGAACAAATCGCCCACGTGCCAGTGACTTCCAGGGGCCAATTCCTTATACAAGCAGCTTTCCCCAGTGAAAATAACGCCTGTTAGGAATAGGGAGGACATTCAGGAAGCAGTACGAGCAGAAATCTCAACCAAGAAGCGGTTTCTAAGTCTACCATTCTCGTGGCGTCATTTGGGGAGTGTGTTCAGCGTCCAAGAGGTTTCCGATAAAGGTAGGATTTCGCAGGAAGCCCTTGCTGCAGCGCCCTAATTCGCGGGGATTAGCAAGATCAGACGGTCTACGAGGTGGAGAGCCATATTCCAATGGTCCAGAGCCGTCCAGTTTTCAGAAATTTAGATAGCGTCCCTTAAATATGCGAAATGACTCGGCATTTTTCAGTTTTGGGCGGATATGGAACAAAAATCTATCGGGCGTCTGTTGCGATGTCATACTATATATAAAACAAGCTTAGAAGTTGCTACGTCACAGTAGTAAATATTTACCTGACGCGTCTTTGCCAGTTTGGTGTTTTAAAATTTAATTTACGCTGTTTCTTGCGACCACAAATCATTTTGTTGCTGAGTCAAATTTAGAGTTTAGGTGAATGTTACATAGAAACTGTGCATTTGCCCGAAATATTTGAGAGCATTTGTCATACAATGAGTTTATTGTTATACCAAGTTTTCCTCAAATTTATGAACCTACAATCCTTAACCAAGATTGTTTCATGTCTGCTGGAGCTAGCCCAACATTTATTGCGTCTAGATAAAATAAGAAAAAAGCAATCAACCATGTATTTGTCGTAATCATTATTGCACTCTTTTAATTTGCCATGAGTATGACAGGTGAATTTTAATTGAAACTTTATCATTAGAAAGTGTAGTTTCCCTTGCCGTCATTAATTTATTTTATATTTAAAAACCCTTATTATTATTAGGGCGAGGGGTTATTACAATATATATACACCCTTACGTCTAAACTCGAGCACGCCGGAGTAAACCTGCGGACGTTTCTCTACAGCATTGGGTTAGTAGAACTGTCTTTTTGCTGATTATCCTAGAATCAATATCCTTCCCATAATCCTTACGTCTAACACTAGCACGCCAGAGTAAGCTGGCGACTCATTTGGAAGCTTTTCTGCAGCCTTGGGTTAGACAAGCTGCTTCTTGCTTATTATCCTGAAAGCGAGACCTTTTCTGATGACGCTGTGTCGTCACCGCAGCCATCCTACACGTACACCATCAATAGTGGACTAATCCAGGCCAAAGCAGCATTGAGCTGTCCGGATTAGTATCCCAAAAACCGTGCGCTATTGAAAACGCCGTTTATTATAATAATCCGTCAGCCGGAGCCGGCGTGTACTCCTCCGCAAGTATTGCTATTTAGAAAACCACGCGTGTTCCAGTGCGAGCTACCAAATCTGCGCAAACACACACCGAACACCGCTAGATTGTGCAGCCTTCCACGAGCTCCACCAGACCGCGAAACCTCCTCGCCAGCACACCAATGGCATCGATAGAGCGCCCGCCGTCCAGAAAATGTTAGGGGAAAGATGCTCACTCCATCCTCTCTATTCTTACGCTGTTAAAATACCCGAAACGGAACACTTTTAGGTAAAATACAGCCGCCATTAAACATATTATTTTAGCATGTCGTGAAGGTCCAAACGCACGTTGGGCTGCCCACCCATTAGGCGTTTAAAACTCCACAAACATACAACCAGCAGGCCTCCAGAAAAGCATTTTGTTTCGTTATATACTTGATTCACATGACAGATTTTGTTTATGTTTGTAAATTAGATTTCAGAATAGACCTTATTTATATAATTGGCTCGATCTTTTCACTCCAGATGCAGACTTTGGGCTCTTTCAACACCACGGGCTTGTGACAACGATTATAGCAGATTTTGTAATTGCCACGTGTGAGTTGACTGAACATTGCAGTTCGACGTTTGTTGACAATTATTGAACGTAATTGACTTGTGTTTGGACAGACACGTCACTTAATGCGTTCGTAAATTCTTTGTGCTTTGCTGTAAGTGATTGTAGTTGCAATTATAAACAAAAAACATGTAGTAAAGCACATTGCAGCTGGTACGTACAGTAACTTCGTTATCGATGCATGGCGAGGTTTGATACCATTTGAAACAGTTTACAGCAAATAAGAGTAGTTTATTGCAATTATTCCATGTGTATGGGAATGTTTGGTAAATATACGTAGTAAAATTATAATTATGTATTCCTCGCCTGGCAGCAGTAGCATAATCAAGAATGAAATGTAGTGTTTAGCTTTCTGAAAATGAAGTTTTACGTAAAAAATTGATTATATGAGCAAACTGTACTCCTTCAAGTACTCTAAGGTATGCAAATTACATTTTCGTAGAGAAAATTTAGTTTATTTTCTTGGGTGCCAATATCATAAGAGTATAAGAATAGCGAAAATAATAATTTATTCTACAACCAATATGTTGAATTTATAACAGTAGTCCATTGAGCAAAGGAAACCAAATTTCGAGTTTTATATTTATTGCGCTACCTACGATCCCAAAATCACATGATTTGGCTCAGTAAAGGTTCAAACATAACACCAATAAATTTAAGAGCTTAAGCTTTAAAGGCCAAATGATATGATTCTGGGTTCTGACACTACTATTCAAAATTATGGTTTTTGCTGTGCTGACGGCACGCCAGAGCGCTGAGGCCTCGTGTCTCGTAGGTAATGGCTTTGGACTACGTTATGGTTTTGTAACCAGTAATTAAAATAACAGTAACCTAGAGTAAAATAAAGACATCGTCAACATTGGATAAAGTGATCTTGGCTACTCAATTTACAAAAACTGCTATACCATCCTGCCTACGTACATGAGTCATTTTTTCAGCGCCATATAACGGAAATGGCACAAACTTTACTGCTACAGGATGCTATTCCTCCTACGTCACCTTCTCAGCGCCATATAGCGGCAGTTGCAGAAGTTTTACTGCTACGCACCGGAAAGGTGACTTTTAATTGATTTATTACTATTTTTTATGTATTTTTACAAGGTAGGTATCTCTCATATGACCTACTGGTGAATTTAGAAGACTACTAACCTTTACAAATATCAGTTTTTTTATGCAGAAATTTGGCGAGAATAAAGATAACAAAAAGTGTTTCGGCTCCCCCGCAAGGAAGCCGTATGGGCCTGTAGACCACTTATATTAAGATGTCCCCGTCCTCCAGAATCCTGGGCCAATGTAACCCCCCCCCCCACTTGTTATTTTCGAAATCGTTTTATTAATGACTAACATGGTCGACAAATTTACTCGATGATTTTTCTTTTATTATTTTAAATCGTGCCAAAATATTGAAGAACTAAAGAATTGAACTTAAAACACTGACGACAAGATGCTCAAACTGCGCTAACATACTCTTTTCTTAACGAACAAGCAGCATCTTAAAAGATATACCAGCGAATGACCTTCCAATTAAGGTGGAAAAAGATGTTACTATTATTAGATTTTTATTTAAATAAATGACTGTCATCTCAAATGGTTGGTTTTTCTACATCCTAGCAAATATATAAATGTATAATTATAGTCAATACATTTGATATTAAGATAATTATCGTAGTTTTTATGATTTTTAAAAGTAATCGCTTTAGCCACCGCTTGTTTATCCAATGGGGCCGCTACAAAATTAGATATTTTAACTGATGGGAACTACTTTACAAACATGGCGCACCAACCCCACAATTTATCAAAACAAGTTGGCTCTGTATTCATAATTACAGTGATTACGTAAGAGTGCGTTGCCTAAGTGATTTAACAAACGTAAGTAAATAGACGCCACAACAAAACATTTACGATGCGCTGCTTAGGGAAATGTGCAAAACCCGGCGCCACTTAAAAAATTTCACCAAATTCTATTTTTACTATAACTTTCTGATCTTGTTTGGCTTCGCTGATGTAAAATAGGACACCAGGCGTTCTCACAGCAAGTCCCACGACGGACAGGGCTCCTCTTCCTCTCCGTTGGCCTGCTGTAACAAGCCGCCTGCAGCTTGCACCACTCCAAAACTGCTCCGTCTTTTCCCCAGTCCTAGGGTTTCTCACTGCTCAGCAGGAATGTCGCTGTCTTGTTCCCACTTCCAGGGCTATGCTAACCTCACAACAGCTCTAAAAACTGACACAGGAACACCTTTTAAAACTCCTGTAGGAGTGCAACAAATCAAAGCAAACTTTCTGCAACCTACCCAAAGGACATCGCACTAATTATAAAACACTGAATTGGAAAAAATGGGTATTTATTCACTTTTAAATGGATTACTTGCAAGGAAGCCAAAATAACACACCTCACAGATTGGCTTTCCCCTTCCTTTTTTCTTTTGTTATAAAGTGTTTTTGCGCCCTCGACTGTACAATTAACACATCTTAATCAATGTCAAAAGTTGACGTTTATAAAAAACAGCCGTATCGAAAGCATAATGGTCGTATAGAACGCATAAAGAACTGTATTCGAAAAATATTTTTCAACTTAATTGCCTCAAAATGTGTATTATTTTGTTTGTTATGGTCTTGCAAAAAGTCTTATAAATACGTAAAGACGTTGTACGGCTTTCGTTGTTTTTTTTTCAGGACCACGTGTAGTGGAGGCCCGAAACATTTGATCTCAAGCAATAAAACTAATTTTTACACACTAAATATATAAAAAGCTATTATCCAGTGTTATTTTATATTGAACACGAAAAGCAACTAGTCTAGTATTCGTCCGAAAATCAACAAAATAGACCGTAAATACAAAATTATCGCAGTCACTAATATGGTCAAAAGAAAACCCATCAAAAATAACGACACAATTACAAAGGAAAGAAAAACTACGAACCCCCTTACAGGGCCGAGCAGTGCCTGGGGTGCAAAGCGTGCACAGCACCCGGGCGGCAAACTATTTGGGGCGGCAAAATGAAAAATGAAAGAAATTTAAGATAGGTATGCTTGTGCCTTGCGGCATTAGAAAATGCAACATTTTTTATCAAGTTATAGTCTTGTGTCTGGCTTTTTTTCGTATAAAGGTAACTTGATAAAGAGAAACGGTTGCATTTTTAAGGCGGCAAGCATACAATAATAATTTATTACTTATAATTTATTTTTATTATAAACACGTCGCGTCGGTGCCGTTTGCTATTGTACACGGTGATTATACCGACACACGAGTTATCGCTCTGTCGCTATGGTGCAGCGTCATGAAACACGAAACTATATAGATCAGCGAAATCAGCTAGACTAAGCGGCCCTCTTTAGACACAAAAATAATGAGTAAATTGTGTATTTGTGCTTTGTTGCAACATGCTTCATGCTCATGCATGCCGCCGGCATATACGATAACAAACTTAAAAAGGGCAATTGGGGGTTAGTTTAGTTTGCGATTGAATGCTAGTAAGATTGTACTGAACTAAGCAGAAATAAAAAGGCTAAACGTTTCAAGCAAGAGCTAAATAATATAGTGCTTTTTAAAGTTGAAAGTTTTAAAACGTAAGTATTTTTCATTATTTTAAACATTTGAACTTTTCTGCTTATTTTTCTGTTTCGCTATCCTTAGAATTTATTTGTGCTTAATTCAGATGGCCGATGGCAGAAAGAGACTTTCCGGCTTTCAGTATCGAAAAAGAAAGTCCGAAAAAGACGAAATTAAAAAAGGACTGGCTGGATCCTTAAAAAAATTTTTTGTTTCCACGGCGGCTGCAGCCGAACAACCATCAACAAGCCTGCAAGTGGAGGAACAGCTTGATTCGAACAAGGACACGCATATGGAAAATCCATAAATAGGGCAAGAAAATAATAAATCCGAGGCGGATGCACAGGACACACCGGATTCACCACCACCAACCGAGGTTGCTGCTGAGGACGCTGGGATGGAAATATTGAAAGATCCTGTTCTTTGGCCGCAAGTTTTAACAGATAACATTAAAATGTCTATTCTTGAATTGGGGCCATTACAATTGAAAAATATTGCATTTCCATTAGACGATTCAAACAGATCTTTTTCAACTACTTATTATGACAAAAAATTAAGCAATAATGAAAAAGTTCCTAGAACGTGGTTAGTTTATTCTAAGTCAAATAATTCTGTATTTTGTTTTTGTTGCAAATTATTTAAAGTTACTGATAATGTTTTTAACGATGATAAAGGTTATACTGACTGGCGACACTTATCTCAAAATTTAGACAGGCACGAAAAAAGTAAGGGGCATTTTGAGAGTGTTAAGAAATGGGTCGAGCTAAAAAAAATCGATTGAAAAAGGGACAACTGTTGACTTAGTCAACCAAAATTTAATTAAGTTGGAAAAAAAACGATGGACGTCAATTATTGAAAGAATCATTTGTGTCATACAGTATTTAGCTGGACAAAATGCAGCTTTTAGAGGAAGTAATCAAAAACTTTTCGAAAAAGGCAATGGTAATTTTTTGAAGCTAATTGAATCAATTGCAAAATTCGATAATATAATGGCGGAACATATTGGCAGAATTCAAAAAGATACCAATAATATGCCACATTATTTAGGTGATAAAATCCAAAATGAATTAATTTGTCTAATAGGTGAAAAAGTCAAGCAAAATATAATCGAAACTTTAAAATTGTGTAAATATTATTCAATTATATTAGATTGTACACCTGATGTGAGTCACGAAGAACAAATAACTGTAGTTGTCAGGTTCGTTTTCATTAATGATATTTCAAAGGGTATAGAAATTAGAGAGCATTTTTTAGGGTTCTGCCCAGTTACAGATAAAACTGGTGAAGGACTAACGGCCTTTTTATTGAATTATTTAAAAGAATTAAATATTGATATTAAGGATATGCGAGGGCAGGGATATGACAACGGTGCCAACATGAAAGGCAAACATAATGGGCTGCAAAAAAGAATCCTTGATATAAATCCTAGAGCCTTTTTTGTCCCTTGTGCAGCTCATAGTCTTAATTTAGTTGTCAATGATGCTGCGAAAAGTTCGCTTGAAGTAACAAATTTCTTTGCTATTATTCAAGAAATATATGTTTTTTTTTCAGCCTCCACCTACCGTTGGCATATTCTCATGAAAGAACTTCCTACCATAACTGTAAAACCTTTATCTGATACACGGTGGGAGAGTAGAATCGATGCCATTAAAACCCTTAGATTTAATTTAGAAAAAATTTATGATGCTCTCTTTTCCCTTTATAATGATACATCAAGAGACAATGACACAAAAAACCTTGCAAAGTCACTAATTAATAAAATAAAATCATATAAATTTGTGTGTTCTCTAGTAATTTGGTACAATATTTTATCAAAAATAAACACTCTAAGCAAAATCATGCAAAAATCTAATATTATTTTACCAGAAACTGTAAAAATGTTGACAGAAATTCAAATTTTTTTCATTGAAATACGATCTGAAGGTAGTTTTACAGCTATGCTTAATGAGGCAAAAAAAATTGCTGAAGATATAGACTGCGAAAGTGTTTTTCCAGCTGTAGGCTTGGTTAGACCGAGAAAAGCAAAGGTTTTTTTTGATTATGAACATAGAGATGAATCAATCGAATCACCAGAGTTGAATTTCAAAGTCAATTTTTATTTTTATATTCTTGATATAGTAATATCAAAATTAAATGACAGATTTGAACAGTTAAACGAGTGCAACTCCTATTTTGGCTTTTTAAATAATTTAGGCTCTTTATCTATAGATAAAGAAGAATTAATGAAATGTTGTATGGATTTACAAATTAAATTAACCGATTCATCTACAAAACAAATGGATGTTAATAATAAAAGCAATACGACTTCGGCCAAGGAAACTTTAGAATACCTTGTGGCTAATGATTTAATTAGCACTTTCCCTAATTTATCTGTAGCCCTACGAATTTTTTTAACGATGCCTGTCACTGTGGCTCATGGTGAGAGATCGTTTTCAAAATTAAAAATAATTAAAAACTATTTGAGATCTACTATGAGCCAGAACAGACTTACAAATTTGGCTGTAATAAGCATCGAGGAAGAGATCTGCCAGGCGTTAGATATGACGGATTTAATACGAGAATTTGCAATTAAAAAAGCAAGAAAAGTCGCTTTTGATATTTAAATTTAGAATTTATGTAGTTTTTAGTTCATGTTTATAACTTCTAAGTTACTAATAATAAATAATTTAAGCAATACTTTGTTTTATAACTATTAAAGCATTATGTTAGTTGTTTTAAATATTTAATTTTTTAATTTATACAAATAATAAAGTTTATAATAACCTTTATATTTTTTTATTTTTTAAAACAAGTTACAGTTATCAAGGCAACGCAGAATTTTAAAATTAACACTATTTACGTCTAAGGAGCTATACGCTATAGGGGCGGCAAACTATATCTTGCACCCGGGCGGCAGATACCCTTGGCTCGGCCCTGCACAGTCATTTTCACTTTTAGTCAATGCATCTGGGCTTCTTCATGTCTATCGCCTTTTTTTGGTTTTTGGAAAAATATGTTCATAGAAGGTAACTTTCCATTATGTAGATAATTTACCAACATTTCCCATCCTTCGTTAGTCATTCCAAGTCCAAAACGTCCTTTGTATTGGCTATTTCTAATATTTTTTTTTTTTTTTTTTTAATTAAAGTCGCCTGTTATAATTTTGAGATGAGCGCCATTTCAGCTAGTTATATATCTTTATAGTTCATAGAGTTGTTCGATATCTTCGTCGCTTGAAGTACTTGTAAGAGCATAGACCTGAATTAGTTGAACCCTATATATTTGCAATAGCTGCAGGATGATATACAGAGTATTTTCGTAAAGTAGTGGATAAATTCGTTAAAAACTTAAAGAGTAACTTTTGGAAAAAACGCTGGGACCCGTCGATTTTTATTTTTATTTGCACATTTTTTCAAATAAAATCTATACATACAGGGTTGCCCGTGTAAGAGGTATAACGTCATCGATATTTTTTTTTAAATAGCAACCCCCTTTTTTTATTACGGAATTTGAAAGAAAGCATCTTTTTACTTACGTTAAGCTGATGTTTGAGTAGAGGTCAAATGATCAAAAATTAAGAAAAAATTGTAAAAATTGCAAAATACTAAATTTAATTGCAAAGATAATTTCAAAAAAAACTAAATTAAATGTACAAATTGTGCACCGTTGTCTGCCTGACAGTAACTAAGACGATATACATGTTTTTTTATAGATTGCTGTCATTGATAAAAGCGTGAAATCATACTTCTTAAAATCAAATTTAGTATTTTGCAAATTTAAAATTGTTTTCTTAATTTTTGGTCATGTGACCTATACGCAAAAATTACCTTAGCGTAAGTAAAAAAATGTGTTTTTTCAAATTCCGTAATAAAAAAGGGGGTTCATTAAAAAAACCATCGATGACGTCATACCTCCTACGCGGGTCACCTTGTATGTATGTCTAGATCTTATTGGAAAAAATTTGCAAATAACAATAAAAATCGACGGGTCCCAGCGTTTTTCCCAAAAGTTATTCCTTGAATGTTTAAGGAATTTATCCACTACTTTACGAAAGCACTGTACAATATGACTCTTGGCGATATCGATCTCATGTTAGTTACTTACACTGTGTTTAACTCTCTTATGCATCAAATTAGCTGCTCTCCTAGATGTATCTTCATCGGAATTATTTTGGTACAACAGATAACCTGTTCTTAATTATACTTGGCGCAGCGAACAAATAGAGTGACTTATGCAACCCAAATAACATATTTCAAAGCTGACTGGCTCAGTATTTGAATAATAATTACTAAAGAATCAGAGATGGCGGTTCTCATAATTAGACTTTATTTCATCTGACATTAAATAATTGTTTGAGGTTATGATGCAAATAGAAACTTCGACCAATTTAAAAAGCATAACATTTGTGCACGTATAATATGTAGGCATGTGGCCTGGAGCTTGTTAAATCGCATTATTGTCTACATATTACAAGTGCACAAATGTCATGCTTTTTAAGTTTCTATTTGTGTCATAACCTCAACAAATTATTTAATGTCAGAAGAAATGAAGTCTAATTATGAGAACCGCCATCTCTGATTCTTTAGTAATTATTAATCAAATACTGATCCAGTCAGCTTTGAAATATGTTATTTGGGTTGCATAAGCCACTCTATTTGTTCGCTGCGCCAAGTATAGTACATTTTTTCTCAGGTAGTCTAGTCTCGCACAGACCAAGAACGTCCCATTTAATATTTGTTAACTCTTCATTCAATTCCTCTAAGACTTAGAGTCTAAGTGGTGATTAGTTCTCATAGTTCGAATATTATATGTAATTATTTGGAGTGTTGTTCTTCGACTTTACTTGGATATGAACAGTTCCGAATTTTTGCCTCCCACAGAATTCAGGTGTGGGATTTGCTCTTAAGCGGCCAATGCCCTTCCGTGTTTTCAAATTCGCTATAGTTTAGGGATTAGGTACTAAATAACCATAATTCTCCAAGCTGACTAGACGGGTTGGTGAATATGTGAGCATATATATGTACGATTAAATGTAGGCTGGGTAGGACTTAGGGTTTAGGATATGATTCCCTCTTTGTTAGGAGATGAACGAGAACCACCTCTCGCCTGGACAGAGTCGCTTCCCTGGAGTGTCTACTTGCTACTACCTTCTCAATATACAGGCACGCTAATTTAATTTATTGAGCATACTTATGAATCACCCTGTATGTTTTCAAAAAACTTCTACTGAAAATAAATCTCCAAGTTATGCTTCTAGACAAGTTGATCACCCTATAAAATATTCAGTTATGTACTTTCCACGTATACATTCACATTTGAAATCACCTCGTTTATCCAAAATTACCAAAAATCTGTAAAAATGGTGCTGCCACCTATTGACTAGATACAGAACTAAGCTGAAAGCGCCTATACAACACTCTATTGCAACAGATGGCGCGCGCGCTAATAGCAATAGAAAAGTGGGAAAGGTCATGAGTTTTTTTTAATCTTTGTATTTGTATATCTACAAGCAGGTATTTCATCAAAATAAACATGGCTTTAAACGTACAATCTTAATAATAGCAACTGTATTTGCAGTAGGAAGTAGCAAAACCTAGTTCAAGAAAAATTGAGGTTGGATTCGCAGCAGCTTTGGCCAACGAGCAACGAGAATAACGAATTAAATTTTTCAGAACAGGGATGTTCCTAGCAACGCAATAATCAATAATAGGAAAAAAGCGACGTTTCCATACAATAGCCCGGGCCGCAGCAAGCAGGTAGCAATTGTACTTTTTGCTAAAATGACACACCCTCCAGAAATCAATATTGCATTTGTATAACACACCTTCGCATATCGCATGAGCAGGACTGTATTCGAAAGTTGTGTTTGTATTAAAGTTATGTCCTGCACTTCACAACTATTATAGTGTTTCAGTGTTGCAACAGAATGATAGGTTAGCTTTTTAAAATATTTTAAATATTACCTAGTTGATTTGTTCGAACAATTTTACCTGAAATATTAGTCGACCATATACTTTCCAAGATAGCATTGGAATGTAATGTACTGTTGATCTAGTGCTCGTCTTTAATTGATTTTAAATGTAATTGCAGTTTCTATGCAACATCAACTTACCAAAATGTGACATTGACGATTATTACAATGAGACCGCGACATGCGAATCATAACCGATCACGTATTCACAAGATATAAAAATTAGTGTTCAATTTTTTCGTCTGCAATTATACTTTAAAGCTTCTTTATGGTAGTTGCTTCCTCGTACTTTGATCTAATTAATCGACTAAAATATAATGTAGAGAGATAAGTAATTTTGTTGCAGTTGCATATCTGCTCTGATAAGATTTTACCATAATTTGATAATACACCCCTGGCCATGTAATGTTAACGTTTAAAGGTCACCAGTAGCCCTGCTTTACCAAAATAGAACACGCCTAGTAGATCAATGCGTAACACCCAAAACATCCTGCTATTAGTGCAATAGTTGCTGCCCCAAGAGTTACCGGTAAGACCCAGATTTACTTATTTCAAAATAGAAATGTGAGCGCTGATTGATTAATTAAATGTCAAAAGCGGAATGTTTTCAATTGGAATTTATTTTCCATATTTCAAATACGTTTTCAAGCTTGATTTTCTTACTGCCATGTTCGATTTGTTTTTGTCTCCACACTGTATGATTAGAATTGACGAATAACTACCCTATAGAATTTATTTTAATGAGAGGATTATTCATAAGTAAATTAAGTTAGTGATGTGTTACACCAATTGATTTGTTAATTTTACCACACGAGTTTAAAGTAAACACATTGTGTACTCGCTGTGTTTACTATTGCTAGGTACGAGGTGCATTTCAAATATAATGGTCAATCATTAATTACAAGCGATTGCAACAGTTCATGGGATTCCATGCACTGACTACCTTCAAATGATTCATTGGAGAGTTTTAGCCATTTGATCGCTATTGCATTCTTTTCTTTTCGGCATTACGAGAATAAACAATTTTGCCAGTTGTGAAGTACACTCAGTGATTAATTTTTTTAAAGAGGCCTAAATGCGTTTGAAATCTTCTACTCAATCTTCTCACAAATTTCTTTCCACTTTTTTCTATCCATCACTTTATTCTTCCACTCTTTAATCCCAGCCCTTCCAAGGTCTTCTGTTACTTCTTTTAACCATGTCGATCTTGGTCTCCCCTTTGCTCGCTGTTATCGAGAAAATTGATTTGTCTGTGCCGGTTCTCCATACGTGACCCAACCATTACACCCTAACTCAAACTTCATTCTACTTCTGTATTCGTTTTCTGCTACCCTTACAAGTCCTAGTATCATTCTCCAAAATTTCCTCTCCAATATTCTAAAATCTTCTTCCTGTTTCTTTGTCATTGTAATTGTTTCCGTCCCATACAATATTGTTTTATATATGTTTATTTTTCTTTTCTTTTCGAGTACTTTACTCCTTAGCATTTTTTTGTTCGCTTGAAATGCTCTATTTCCTGTCATTATCCTCTCTTTAATTTCTTTATCTTTATTTCCATCACTTGATATCATAACCCCTAGGTATTTAAATTTACTTACAACTTCAAATTCCAGTCCCTCCATCCTGATATTTTGGTTTTCCGTTTGTAATTGTCTGCCTATTCTCATTGTCTGCCTATTCTCATTATTTTTGTCTTTTCAACATTGATTCTCAACCCCATTTTTCCTCCTTCCTGTATTACTTCTTTTAACGTCATCCGCATAAGCTATAATTTGCCTAACAGATGTTCTTACTGTGCCCTTGTAAATTCTTCTTAAGTACGTATTCCAATGCAAAATTAAAAAGCACCACGGATAGCGAATCTCCTTGTCGTACCCCTTTATTTGTTTCAAATTCTTCTTTTGCCTTTTTGCGTTTTCACACTTATTGCTGTTCTTCTCATTGTCATCTTTATCAACCTTCTCAGTTTAGCACTTTATTCTCATTTACTTTAATGCGTTCATCAACTTCTTTCTATGGATGGAGTCAAAAGCGTGCTTGAAATCTATGAATAGAAGTCCCATTTCCATTTAATACTCATGTGCTTTTTCTGTTATCTGCCTTATTATGTGTATTACGTCTATTGTTGATTTTCCTCTAATAAATCCACATTGATATTGCTCTATTAAGTTTCCTGCAGTGTCCATTAATCTTCCTTGTATTAGTGTCGACATAATTTTGTATGTGGTACTCAATAATGTCAGTCCTCTATAGTTTTTACATATTTGTTGATCTCCATTCTTGTGTATTATAACCATTTGTCCAGATTCCCATTCTGAACAGAATTTCCTGGAGGCTGATCAGGTTTCCGTTGCTTTGCGCTGGTTCTATCCCTAATTTTAAGCACATAAATGAGACTGCATTTATGTTTTAAGCCAATGTAGTCAATGGCACTTAAAGGGACGACAGTAAACTACCCTGGGGGACGCAGCCTTACGTCCCAATGATATTATGGCTTAGTAGCAGGGTAGCGACGTAGTGAATGAATCAGACATTAGATGCAGATTGATTTTATTATAAAAATAAATGGTCTATTTATACAAAACAAAATAGCATAGCTAAGTCACAAAACAAAGTTCAATTATTGTGTAGATTACTGGAGCGCGTTTAAAGGTAAGAAATAGCAATTCAGCACTGTAAGCTGATTGTATTTCCGTGTGCGTTTGCAAGCCAGAGCGGTGAACTTGGGTTTAGTAGGTCGCTTACGGCGTGAAATTCCCAGTTGCAGGTTTGCTTCGGTCTTTAAACTCGATGCTTGCGAAACAAGATTGGTTTTTAATATTTCGTAAATGTGAACTGAAATTTGCCTGTTTAATTCAAGATTAAACAAATCTAAATTAAATATAATAAACTGGCGAAATTATGAAGCAAAACTGGAGATTAAAACTGCTTGTTTATGAAAGCAGAATTACATTTAGAACTTCTGACTGGATTTCGTAAATGTTGTTATTAAAATTTATGTGTGTTTAATTCAAAATTAAACACATTCTATCGGCATTCTTTCTTCTTCCCATATTCTTTTTATCATTATGCATATTTTTTCATGTAGTTCTTCTCCACCATATTTTATAAGTTCTGCATTTATCCCATCTTTCCCTGGAGTTTTACCATTGTGACTTTTCTTAATGATTTCTTTTAGTTCTTCTTTCGTCGGTGTTGCTCTTACAATGTCTTGTTCTGGTGTTTCCATCTCTTCATCTTCTGTCTTGATCATTTCTGTTTGTATCAATAATCTCTTAAAGTATTTCGTCCACGTCTCCATGTATTGATCATCATTTTCCACCAGTTTTCCATTTTAGTTCTTGGTTCCAGTGGTCCTTCCTTTGTATATCTTGTTTTGTTCATTTATTCTCTTAATAATATGCTTTCGCATTTCTATTTCTACCATCATCTTCAATGTGCTTTAACTTACTTTCCATCCATTCTCTTTTTGCGTTGCGATTAATTGTCTTAGATTCCTTTCTTAGCTTTTCATACTCGATTCTATCTGCTTCTCTTCTTTTCCTGATCCATCTTAATCTTGCCTCTATTTTTGTTTTGGTTATTGGTTTATATTTGTCATCATATCATCCTGGGTCATTTCTGTTCACTGCCCTTCCTATTTGAGCTTCCGCTACATCATTTATACATTCGTTTATTCTCTTCCATTGCACTTCTATTTCTTCTTCGTTTATATTATTTACTTTTAGTTGTTCCTCCATTTTTTCTTCATATTTCTTTCTATTACTTTCATTATTTAGTTTTTCTACATCCCATTTACATCTTACATTTTTGTTGTTTTGTTTTTTCACTTTTTACTTCAATGTTGCTGTAACCATAAAATGATCAGTGTCAGCACATGCTCTTCTGTATGTACTTAAATCTCTTACTGTTGATTGCTTTCTCTTGTTAACTAGTATGTAATTTATTTGCGTGTACGTTTTTTAATCTGGTGATTTCCATATTATTTTATGTCTATCTGGGTGTTTGTGTTTAGTACTGCTTATAATCATGTTTGCCCTTGTTGCTAAATTGCACAGTCTTTGCCCATTATTATCGGTTTTTGCATGTATTGTGTGCTTTCCTGCTACTTTCTTGATATACTCTTCTTCCCTATCTGTGCATTAACATCTCCCAATGCCATTATTACATCTTCCTTTCGTATTTTGTCGATTACTTCCTCTATTACCTCATATAATTTTTTTTTCATCATCTGTTACCTCGGTTACTGCATACACTGAAACAATAAAGAAGTCGACCTGCGATTAATTAATAAAATTAAACAATGGTAGTAAAAATCACAGATCAACCCCCCTACAGTTTATACACCACGGCAGCTCTGAAAACTCTTTGCTCACCGCGATGGCCCTAGCTAACTCAAATTTCGGGGGCCTTGGATCGTAGGTTCAAATCATCAGCTGTGTACCCTGGAATGTCTTCAAAAAAGGAAAAGGAAATGGGCGCCAGAAATCAAAAGATTTCAAATAATAAGAGGAAATAAACTGCAAGTGACTAGCGTTTAATTAATTAATAATAAAATAGTCTTGTAGTGTCAGTAATAAATTATCAGGATAATTAAAATGCAAATAATGTGATAACAAAGTTGTGTACCTTAACTGAATGTTGCGACACGCATAAAATAAAAAACCCCTTTCAGGTTATTTTGATAACTTTACCAACAAATCATTCGTGGCATAAGCTTATCACAGTCATTTAATAAAACCTTCTGTTAGGCTATTGAAAATAAAAAGGCGTGATTGTACCTTTTACAGAGGGTCGAAATACATCAAAATTGCAGCTTTAAATACTGAGCATAATTAACTATAAGCATAAAAATTCAAATGTAAAAAGCAGAAATTGAACATTACATGTTAATAATTGCGGAACGTGTGAATTTAAATTCCAAATAATTACGGGTTTAAAATTATAAATGTAAAATCCAGGTATTGAAGATACGATAAATCCCGGAATAACACAAACTAACCTCGCTTCTCCAACGCTCATAAACGGCTAACAGGCAAACGCCGGCCGGGGTAGCTACACCCTTCGGTTCAAAATAAGCTGGTCGAGAACTGCTACCATAATGGACAAAATCGCCGTAGATGCAAATTATAGCAAAGGCACCCTCGAACGGCAGCAACTAAGCAGAGCACCAGCAGTTGTCGAAAATGCGATAAGACTAGCGGCTTGGCCTCCGAGAAAAACTCGTGGTTGAAACTGGTAATAAAGAGCTAAGAAAAAAATTTAATTACTATGGAGAAAATAAAACAGAAGAACGCTCTCGTACCTGATCATAATCAGCCCTTCGGAAACATACACTGCTCATTAGATTAATTGAGCGCACGTAATTTGACTTGAACAAACATTGTTTAACCACGCAGGTGACGGCGGGCCAAAAATAGCAAGTGCGAGGTACGAACAATTCGAGCCCAAAAGAAGACTCGCACTCTGATAAGAGAGGGTCAGAAAGGGCATCGCGCAAACGAAAGGAACTCGATACAGGTACAAAATACGCTGCTTTGGAAAATTTACGAATTCGAAATGCAAAGGATTTATAATTCAAATAAAATTATACAGGTTAGACCTGAAATAATTGGATAACTGGCGAAACAATTAGGCGAAGCCAAAAAATTGTTTCAACACATTCAATAGTGATATGTTAAAAGGTTTCGCTTCTATTCTCAAATAGGCCATTATTATGAATCCTACTCCATATAGTCCTTGCTTCTCATTTCCTGAGTATAATAAGGTATATTTTCTTTTGTCTATTTTTCAATGTCCTTTCCATCTTAATTCTTACAACACCGCTATATTTATATTATATCTTTCAAGTTCCATTGCTGTTGTCTCCATTTTTCCTGGTTCCAGCATTGTTTCTCTGTTCCACGTACTAATTCTAATTATGTTTCTTTTCTCATTCTCAACAGAATGTACAGCATTTTATTTTGAACAGTTTGTAAAGATCTATTTTTTTATGGTTGACCAGGCTTAAGTGTTTGGTTCAGAATTTCTAATATTCTTAAAACTTGTAAATAATTGCGGGGAAATTACTTTTTCTATTATTCGCAAAGCTATTTATGTCTCGTTGATGTCATGTTCTTGTTGTCCTTCTAATTCTGTTATTTGAGAGAGCTCTTTACGTCTTCTATTAATACATTTAGTATAATCTACTCTGACTGACTTAAAAGGGAAAAGGGTTTCAAAACCATTTTTAATGATTTCTTTCTTAATACAGCGCTTTTGTATGCAATAAAAAACAAGCATCCAAAACAAATTTTATTTGTCTATTTTGATGTTTCCTGTTTGTACTGTTGCACTTCTTTCCTCCACTCACATTTTAATGAGCGAAATATTGATACATCGCATAGTTGAAGAATGTGAGTGGCATTCGGCAATAAACAAAACATTATTATTTACTTCTCAATGCAAAAAGTGTGACCATCTATTAGTAAAAGTACCGGAAATGTTGCTTCATGTTCGAGCAACCATGGATAAAATATATTTGTTATATATTCAAAGAATGTAGCACTAACCATCCACCCATAATCAGTTCTACCTTGTGTGACACCATCTAGAACAGACTCTGCAACATCTCTAGGTATTCACTGGTAAGGAAAAACATTGCATCTACAGCTTTACGATTTGCCGAAAAATTGCAGAGACTTTCCCGTTTTTGGGCATGTTTGAATTCCAGTCTCACCAGCATTAAAAATCCGTTTTGAATCTCTTAATAAATCTGCAGCTCCTTCTGTTACCGCCAAAAACGATATCAACGACACAAAACAAGCCCTCAAGTGAGCAAAACAAGGCCACACGCTCGGAAAATTTACGTAGAATTCGCGGCCTTAACTCCATTACGATGGACGGTAACAAAAGATTGCTCCGGCTTTACAACGCTCAGAGAGAGGGCGGGTTCTTGACGACCTTTGAATTAGGGCTGCGCTCCGGTAAGCGAGGTAAAAGATTTTCAATAATTGCCAGCGCCACCACTTTCGGGCTAAATCGGGTAAACAAAATCAGCAACACACTCTGAAAGTGGAAGTAAGCAATTCGCCTTTCGACTTCTAGCTTGGCACAGCTTGGGGCGGCGACTGCAACAGCTGATTTGAACCTACCTTTTGTGACAATAACTTACGTTTGTCTGATTTCCTGTATATCGAAACAAAACACAAATATGCATACCAACACCAATGAAAAGAAGTAATTAACAATGAATTCTATTGAAGTAGTAAAACATAAAAAGGTGACAATGAACGTTACAATAATTACTTATTACGGTTGAAAAGGTTAGTCAGGTTAAAGACGCAATGTTTAAACTAAACACAAGTAACAAAAATGACAACAATTAACGTAACTACATCCAAAACAGTAATATCTTTAAATTTGGCACAAAGGAACTATGTTACATTAACAAAACTAACAACAATTACTCAAATAGTGACACAACAACAATGTTTATGTGAATTTTCAACGCAAAACGACATATAGGCGTTAGAACTTGACAGTATTGTTCAACATTCATGATTTAAATCAACCAATGGCACAATTTGCCAAGACAACACTTTAAAATCACTTCACTGTAAATGTATAGGCGGTACAACGGTTAACAACTAACAGATACCTGGTGTAGGAATCCAGATGCTCTAAACTAATGTCCAATGCAGCTGCGAATCGCAACTCGGCTAATGCCACGAAAGGAGCAACAGGAAACTACGGAAAACCACATGGAGTGTAACGGCATTACATCCCCGTAACGGGTACCAATGAAGCTCCTTACAGTAAGCAGGTTCGGTATGACGGGACTTCATTACTCTGGCAGCGTTAGCACAGAAGATGCTAACTTCACGACACGGAAAACTCGGCTAAACGTTAACCAAATGACCACTACTACACTGAGCTCGATGACAGCGACGAGGTAGTTTCACAAATTTCGACATTACTTTGTTAACGCGGCACGCGACCGCACTCCGCGGACCACCCTTCTGAAAGATCTCGAAGGCCGCCGCTGAATGATACTTCGGCCAACGATGCGGGGACGGAATAACAAGGCACATGACTTAAACTCGTTCCTTATTCTACTCATAGCATAGGGTTAGCACGGGATGAAATAACGAAACATAATTTCGCTTATAAAAGGGGATTCACAGGTAAGTCATGCAAGCGCCTCACTGGAATCATGAACTCATTAAAAACGTGATAAGAGCAAGAAGGCGTCACCCAGACGGCATGCGAGAACAAAGCTTAATTTAGAATTGAAACGCTGTCACGATATAAAATACAATAGAATTCGAAATGAAAGGAAGGAAGTATCGAATGGACTAACATTTTTAGCCCTCGCTGATCTTTTAATTTAGGCGTAGCTGAACTGAGAAAAGAATTAAAATCAAAACTAAAAATGGCCGAAAAGATGGAAAAGGGCGAAAACAGCAAATTACCCTCACACTTCCTCAAGATATTCTTGAAGTTCATTAAACCACATTCTTATATTTTCTTCTTTGAAATTATTTTCGTATTTTTCCCGACCATGTTTGGACGTCTTTATAAATAAATTCATTTATTTTCTTTCAGGTCTAGAATCTTTAAAAGGATTTGGTTTGTTTGATTCTCTCAGAACTTTCTGCACTGCATCTTTCACATCTTCTAGGTGCATTGGAAAACCTAATTTGGCCTTTCCAAGTATACAGTTTTCCAGGCGTTTTTCTTTTTTATTTAAAGTAGCATTTGGTCTAATTTTTCGCTTTAATGGGACTTTTCCATTAAGCTTAATAATGAGAGTCCCTTTTGGTATACAAAATTCCTGCGAGGCCTTATTGGCACTGATTGTACCTTGCCGAACTGCATTAATTGTGTGTAATGAAAACGTTTGTATGACTTTTTGGATTTTTTTTCCATTTCTACCTACAATTAATAGATGATATTACCTAATTAAAAAAAACAGCATTGATCATATTATTCAAGCTAGTAAATAGGCACTAAGGTCCAATGAATGATCGAACTATTATTTACTGCGGTGATTTACTGGTAACAGAACACCTACAGGTCGATGGTACACAATTTAGGTAATACAACAAAAATTATTTTTCCACTAGTAAAGGCTCAAAAAGCGACCTTATGTAAAACACCAGTAAATTATGGTGGTAGTCATTCACTGATTACATCAAGAAATTCTGATCCAGTGAGTGACCACCCCTGTTAAAAACTGCAATTTCTAGGTTATGATAATTTAATGTACATAATAAACTAAAATATAGCTTATAAATACATCTTCATTTGATAAATTTGCTAAGATGTTGAATTGAAATAAATTACATACCTTAAAATTAGGAACTGCGTTCAATTTACACTATAATTAGAACAACGTAAAGACTACCACTAATAATACGTGACAATAAAATACAGCAGCGAAAAAAATTCATCTTTCAAGTGAAGCAGTCACAGTGCACTACTTCAAAATAAGTGTAGGATGAATCTATGCAGCTGGAACTATGTTCACGACCTCGTACAATGTTTATCCTTGAAGCAATCCACATCTTGTGGTCCTCTGCAACTGCGTGACTGTGAAATTTACCTTGCAATCAAAGGACGCCACGGCGATTAATTAACTTTGGATTATTCCTGGCTTCTGCTTCTTGCACGTAGGGCTCAATAAAGGATTCCTCAACATATAGCACATAAAATTTCAGCTGCCCGATGTCTACAACTAGTTGAAAAATGACCCCGATGTTGAGCGCACCTGGTCAATTCTTGCAGAGCTTCTCCCTCTTCACTGGGTTGTAATAATTCGATGAAACTGTACACAACTACGCTTTGCAGATTGTTGAATATTGCAAATAACTTTTCGACTCACACAAAACTTTTTTATTTGAAATTTTACAATATCTGTGAGCACTTGCTGCACACAGCAGAATTTTACGAGGCTTGGTTTCAATAATTAACAATTGAATATCTCGTTTCCTAGCAACTAAGTTTTACAATTGTTTTAGGAAATAAGTTTTGATGTAATAGGAACTAAACTGTCTTTTTCTTGGAAATTGTTAATCTTAACACTTTACTCTGCTTTTAATCACTGCAGTTTTTAGATGCACTATTTCACAATCATGTTAACTTCACATTATTGTATTGACCGAATCAAATCTGCCAGCTACACAAATTAAGCTGCGTTTGCCATTCCGAACATCAATTATGAATAAAACGTTAAATGTAACCCCTTTGATTCTGCCCTATCTAATGCTAACCTTTTTCAATCAAATTATAGTTACTGCTAATCATATCACGTGCATTTATTAGTGTAAAATACTGACTATCTTGCAATAAACAAAATATTAATTCTGTGCTCATTTTGAATTCTTTCATTTCCGGATTAATTAGGCAACCGGAATTGCTGTGGGCATTAAGCCACTTTGTTGAAAATTTCAATTTTCTTCTACATAAATTTGTTGCTTCATTTCTTGCCTCTCTGCACTTATGTGTATCTCTCTTTATTCTTATATTTATCCATTTCATTCTCTCTTTATTTTTCCTTATTGTTGCCTCCTCACATTCCCTATCATACCACTCCTGTTCTTCTCACTTTTTTACTGTATCCTATACACTCTTCTGCTGTTTTCGTTGTATTATTTTATCTTCAATTTCTTCATAACTATTTTTTACCTCTTCTTGTAGTTGTGGTTTGCCATTTTTTCTTTTTGTTATCTTTCTCAACGTTTGCTGCTGCTGAATAGCTCCAAATTATTTTGTGGTGTTGATTTGATTACCGTTCATCACCCTCAGATATACTTCTTTTCCCTTGTGAGCATTCAAGTTGTGTAATATTGCTGGCATGTTGTGCATTGGTGTTTCTTTGCTTAAATTTTGTAACTCATAAAATTGCTCTTTTCTAATTTTCCGTTTTTGGTTGAAGCATATAAAAAAGGAAATAGGATGTAAGTGATACACCGAGACCTACTCTAATTTTTTTTCCGATTGTGTGATATATTATGTTGTATTAATAAGTGTTCTTTTGTATTTTTTCACACATTATTATTGTTATTCTTCCTCCTGAAGGCTCAGAAGCTCAGGACAACCCAACCTTAATTTTATATTGTTTGCAGATAAACAAAATGGTTCGCGTCATCACAGTGCACAACTTCAGCAGCCAGAACGTCCAAACAGTGGAGCAGCCCACCGCAAGCACAGTAGCCCCACCGGATCGACTCCTGCTGGCCTTATCCAACCACTGTGTGGAGGTACGCGACCTCAAGACCGAAGCCAATCTGCTCTTCACATTTCCCACTGTCGACCAGGTCGCTCAGCTGGTCCACTGCTTGAACGGTAATGTTTCTATCAATTTTAAAATTGTAAAATAGCTAGCACTTTCAGGAGACTACGTGGCCACGGTCGAGACGAAATGCAACAGGCAAAACAGAGAGCTGAATTATGTGCGTGTTTATGTCTGGGACAACATAGCGACGTTGCAGCAGTCCAAAATGACGAGCAGCGGGGCCAGCTTGGATTCGTCCGAATGCGGCATGGTGCAGCCCATGCGGGCACGCATAGCCGGCAGGGTCACCCCCACCACCAACCAGTCGGAACTCGGCAGCTTGGAAATGATTGAAATACCCGTTCGGCTAAATCCTTGTACCATCACTTGCTGTCAGGTATTTTGTTAATTTTGACCTGATCTATAATAAGTTTGGTTTGTTTCAGATATCCGGCAACATTCTAATCCAGTCAGACAAAATTTTAACTTTGTACGCATTCCAAATAAAGACACACGACATTTCCAAGCTGAGGTTTATCGACTTCGAGGAACTGCCGATATATGTCGAGATTAGCTTCCTGCCGCTAAAAGTCTCTCTATGTGAAAACTACATTACCTGTTTGAACAAGGAGAGCGTGCACATGTTTAAAATTGTGTGGAAACCCAACACAGCCCCCGACAAGACCAAGGACCCGAAAAATGTGATACTAATTTAAGTGTAAGTGTTTTTTTTTTCCGTGACCCGGCTATTCGAATTTGAATTCTTCCAGTCCCCCCGAGAAGATGTTACCATAGATTATAGAGAATTATTAGAAGAGAACGTTTGTACAATGTTGAGATAAGGTAACTGTTTAATTTACCGAGCGTTGTAAAACACAATAGTTTAATTCACAAACATAGCCCTTTTTACGTATACTGATAAGGAGATGAACGCAATTATACGACATAATTATCCAGTTGAGGTAAGTCAGTTGTATTGCTTTCGAAAAACGTAACTAAAATCGTAATCCCAGGATAAATCCCATAATTACGAAGTGCTGCACCTCATACAGCTGAAGCTGAAGCCCATAGTGATAGAAAATTCCCAAACGCAAGTAGTGGAGGAGTTCAAGTGTCTACTTGTGAAGCCTTTATATTGTGATGGAAATCCTAAAAAGAGTGATAACCCCGATTGTTATCGATTGTTGAAGAGTAGCTACAGGAATTACTTAAGTGGTATTGTGTGTGTTGTTACGACCTTGCAGGAAGGCTATTTGTTCCAGTTCTGTGATTCAGGTAAGGTTCGAGCAGCCAGGTGTGCACCGTCTTAAAGTCCCTTTTCAGAAATCGATGTCAATAGTGATCACTGCATTTCTGTGTATCCTTTCATGGTCCAATTTACAACATTGCCTTGGAAGACCATCTGCTGCATGCTTTGACCGAAACTGGCCTCGAATCATACACTGTGCGAATTGGGCATAAATTGTGCATGCAACTGGAAATAGTTGACGAGTTAAATATGTAAGTTTATGAGAACTATTATTATGTGACAAACGTTACAATGTGAGGTTAAAAGCTTATGCTTACGGCTGAATTTATTAGGGAAAGTGTGCAGCCATTAATTATACAATTTAAATTTTTTTATTTGCTTTTAAACACATGAATTACGTTGTAGTTAAAAAAAAATGAAAAAGTTGTTTAACGTCACTACATATTAAAATATTTCAAATTCATGCAAATTCTTCTTCAGTTAACATTTTAAATGTCGGAAATTCAAAATAAAAATTTTAAATAAGCGAGGAACGAATTTTCTCAGAATTCTTACACAGTTAAAACAGTTGTAAATTGTTTAAGTTAAAAATCCATATTTTCTTCTAATTATCGATTCCACAGCCAATGTTTATATTCGAACTTGTAATGGAGTCTTCAAAATCGTTGCAATTTATATCGTACTGCGTCATTTCACCATAATATTCCATTTAAAAGCAATTCCTAATGGGTAGGTACCCAATTCTCCATTGCACGTAAATCACTACTATTTTGACTTCATCTAAACAGTCAGTCCGTAGTGATCGTTTGCGAGTAAGGTTGTACCGATTATGATATCTTGTTACGTCTTAAATGGTTTTACGACACCGCGCCGGCTCAACAACAACTTAAAGGCCGGCACGGACGATATTCGTCAAAATCGGTACAAAGATTCTCCTAGCCGCTGCCCATGCCGCAACAAGATAATGCCGGCTAAAGCATCAGTGGAGCAAGGGGGAGTTCTTCACGAGATCACCTAAAGGCAACGGCCAGAGGGCGGTAAATAACAATAAAAGTAAATAGGGCGCCACCAGGTCTGTCTCGGGGTATACACGTGCAACCGACCTGGACGGTTAGACGGAACGAGAAGTACACAGGTACTACGTCAGGAAGGTACTCGAGAAGCTGTAGAACTCGAATTACAATTTCGGGAAAGATACTTGATAACTATTTCGGGAGAACGGGAATTTGGCTTACAATCCTCGTCGTCACTGCGGCAGGCGTCGCCAGACCTACCTGTGTCGCTCCAATGCTTAAGCTTCGTCGTACATCAATCGTTACACAGAAAACTTATCCTGAAAAGAGCATGCACAGATTCGCCACAATAATAATGTCTTTGTTCAAATATTCGTATATTGGTCTGACGTTAACAAAGGGGTAATTTACAAGGCTACCAAGATACACTATGCCTAAATTTAGTGCCCCAGCTGGAGAGGCGCGTTATTTCTAGTACAACATAACAGCAAATGATCATAAATATCAAGTAATTAGCTACAAATGAATACGGCCGGAATACAGTAAATTAGCAAGCACTGTGTTAGTCACATGCATAACAGCTGATTAGTTACGAAGACGGCAGCCAAAAATGCAATAAACTAGCAAGCACAATATGTAAATTTGGCTCTCAATGAATCACAGCTGATTAGTTACAAAACTGCAGTAAAAATGCAATAATTTAGTTAGTACAATAAATTATCCTGGGTTTAGGCCACATAAATGACAGCTAATACATTCTGCTGGCAGCGCTTAAAGTACAGTAAAATTAGCAACACAGGATGTAAGTTCAGTTCACATAAATGACAGATAACACGCTATAAATTGGTTACACAGATACCTGTATCTAGACGATCCTCGAGCATGGGCGAGAAGTTACTTAGCGGACATGCCTGCAGATGCGGCGTAAGAGCGAAAGCGTGGGAGGCACGTGAGAATGCTGGCGGAATCCGCCTTGTCTCATGGGACAAAACGACGGTAAGGCCTAGTAATCCAAAAGTCCTGCAGGTTTGATCCCCGTTTTATCGGGATTGATGGGTCAACCACGACCCTACATCAATAAAGCAGAACTTGGCCATCGATATGCACAGGCACCCACGTACCAAGGGTACACAGCACGACACACCACACGCTCCTTGTGTCTCAACGAACGACCCTCTGGAGACTGCCGGAAGGCAAAACACAGTTTTAATGTTCACACAACCACCTTGCTGTAACAGCACAAACGGAAAGGCCGACGCCCCCGCGACATTGCGGAAGCGTCGCACGAACTCTCACTATTCGACTTGTTAGCTCGACGGCTCGGGGCTGAAAACCATCTCGACCGTTAAAAAAACTCGCGCCAAAAGAAGCGTCCCCAAGCTGACTCGACAGCCAATCGGGAGGCGGAATCGTTCACCGGATAAAACAAAATAATGTCGGTGTGACAAGGAAGATGAGGCCCTCTCATTTGCTCCAACAGGAATTTTTAACACGCCTGAAACCAGCGTGCGGAAGTAAAGCCACGTGCAAGGATCAGTAAATAAAGGGTGGCCCAAATTGAGGTAACTGCGTTAAACTACAGGGTGTTCGAATTTATTACTGCTAACATAAGCGTTTGAAAATTGAGTAGCTAAAGACGGGTTTAAAGGTACAGACAGGCTGTTCTGAAGGCTCTATACTGCTGTAAGCTGTCAAAATGGTAAATTAAATTGCTGAAGACTGCAAAATGGCTTAACAATCTACAGTGCACAAGATTAAAGTTATGTTGATTATGCTCAACGAAGTTGCAGATGGTAAATATACGACTAAAATCATTGGAACAAATAACCATAAAAGTTATACCTCAAGACGCAGAGAGCTACAGAAAAATTCTTGCTATTTTAAAAGAAAAACAAGTCGAATTCCACTCCTTTCAGTTAAAGGAAAATATAAATTATCGTGTTGTAATAAAAAACATTACGGCATTGATAAAGAGGACCTAAAAGCAGCGATCAAAAAACATGGCTTCAAAGTAGTAAGCATTTTTACCCCTACTAGCAGAATGACTAAGAAGCTTCTGTCAGTACAGTCTGTTGACCTACTCTTAACGTGAAAAATATTTACAACATAAAATACTTGTTAAATTCAAAAGTTACAATTGAACCACCCCGAGTATTCAGAACAATTCCCCAATGTGCAAATTGCCAGAGATACGGACACACAAAATGTTACTGCATACTACGCCATTTAAAACACGCAGTGGCAAAAACCCAAAGAGGTAGCGCCAAAATGTGCTTTGTGTGAACAACAATACCCTGCTAATTACAAGGGTTGTCGAGTATATATATATATATATATATATATTTGTCCTCACACTCCTGAAGTGGAGCATAGGGCCTCAACATATGTTCGCCATCGTGTACGGTTTTGGGCTATGTGTTTGACTTCCCGCCATGTTTTGCCTGTTCTTTCTATTTCTTTCTGGATCGTTCTCCGCCAGGTTGTATTGGGACGTCCTATTCTTCTGCTGCCTTGAGGGTTCCAATCGAGTGCAGCTTTAGCGATGCTGCTTGCTTCTCTGCGTAACGCATGACCGATCCAGTTCCATTTTCTTAGCTGTATTTCTTTCCTTATGCTAGTTTGGTTAGTTCGTCTCCAGAGCTCTTCATTGGGTATGTAATCTGTCCACCGAATTTTTGTGATTTTCCGCAGGCATCGGTTTATAAATGTTTGTAGTTTGTTACCTATTATTGATGTCATTTTCCACGTTTCGCAGCCATATAATAGCACTGATTTAACATTGGTATTAAGTATTCGTATTTTTGTGTTTCTTTTTATTTCGTGGCTATTCCAAATGTCTTGTAGCATCCCAAATGCCGCTCTTGCTTTTCTTATCCTTTGTTCCACGTCTTCTTCTGTGCCTCCTCTTGTTGACACGATGCTACCCAGGTAGCAGAATTCATTCACGTATTCGATTGGTTCGTTGTTTATGTGGAATTGTCGGTCATTGTTAGACCCGATTCGTAGTGCTTTGGTTTTGGCAATGTTTATTTCAAGTCCCGTAAGTGCAGCTTGTTCGGAGAGTATGTTAAGTT